>JADMNL010000027.1:321322500-321870000 GCA_016271365.2 Neoceratodus forsteri
TTGCGTTGAGTGGGGATGCAAAAAGGTCCAGGTCTGGAGTCCCACTCTTTGAACAGGAACCGAGCTACGGCTGGATCGAGAGACCACCATGAGGGTCTGCCTGTTCTGCTGAGGTGATCTGCTAGGTGCTTTGTATACCTGGCAGATAAACCGCTTGAATCAGAGACTTGTGCTCAAGCACCACTCCCACATCCTCATTGCTTCCTGCAAAGGGATAAGAATGAGCACCGCTTGCTTGTTGATGTAATACATCACTGCTTTGTTGTCCGCTTGAAGGAGAATGTTCTTGTGACAAAGGACATCCTTCAGAGCTCGGATTGCATAGAGGACCGCCTCATCTCCAGGACATTTATGTGAGATGAGTTTCAACTGAGTCCATACACCTGAGTGTGGAGGAGAGACAGTGAGCTCCCATCCCGTTAGCGGCGCGCCTGTGGTGATGGAGATCTGATGATCCGGGGAGCAAAGGGAATCCTTCCAGGAGATTGCTCTCTGAGACCACTAGGTGAGAGACCTTCAAGGGGCTCCGCCACCTTGATGGGATAAGACTGGGGTAGAGGTCGGGACCACTGAGTGGAGAGCATCCATTGGGTGGTTCTCATGTGCAGTCGGGCCAGAGGGACAGTGAAGACCGAGGACGCCATGAGACCCAACATGCGTGCATCGAGAGAGCTGTAACCATTGGTTCTCCCTGATGTAATGGGCCATTCAAGGATGTCGAGTCTTCTGTCCTCTGAAGGAAAGCTCGCTGAAGAGGTGTCTAGAGCGTCCTATGAAAAGGAGCTCTGGGAGGGTTGCAGTTGAGATCTTTCAACAGCAGAACTCCCATGGACGTGAGAAGACGAAGTCGCTTGCACGGCTTCCAAAGTCCCTTGCTGGAAGGGCTTGCTAGAAGCCAATCGTCCAGGTAGGGAAACACTGGAGTCCGACTTTCTTGAGATGCGCCAGCAGAACTGCACAACACTTTGTAAAAACTCCGAGCCGAGGATAGCCCAAAGGCAGGACTCTGAACTGATAATGCTGACCCAAAGCTACAAACCTGAGGAACTTATGTGGGTCGGGTGGATCGGGCATATGCTGGTAAGCATCCTGCATATCCAGAGAGGCCAGCCAGTCGTGTTGATGCAGCAAGGGTAACAGAATACCTAGGGAAATCATCTTGAATTTCTCCCTGGGAGGAATTTGTTTAACTTTCTGAGGTCTAGAATGGGCGATCCCCCAGATTTTTTGAACCAGAAAGAATGGGAGTAGAACTCCTCGTTCGCAGAGATGCGGGCACCAGTTCTATTGCCCTGTTGTTCAGAAGGCCCTGGATCTCAAGGTGAGGAGGTCTCGACTGAGAGGCCGACAACCTGGGTTGTCGCCTGGGAGACAATTCGGTTTCAAGAATTGGAGAGAATAACCTCGTAATTATCCAAGGACCCATTTGTCCGGTTATGGACTTCCACTGGTTGTAGAAGTACATCAGACGACCTTCCACCGGAGGAGAAAGTTCCACCTCGGGCAGAGTGATGGAACTTGGGCCAACGACTATAAGGTAGCGCTTGGGAGCTTTATGCCCTGCGCTTTCTGCTGCGCTCTTTGAGGTTGGGCAGGTTGGCTTTTATGGAAGCTTCCCCGCCTGCCTCGAAGGACTGACAACTATGAAACTGACGCCTGTTCACATGCCCCGAGAGGGGGCAGGCGGAGGTCTGCCAACTTAATGGCCGATCTAGTCTTCTGAGTGGCCTCAAGGCTTGCTCCACCCGAGGGCCAAAAGAAAGGAGCTATCAAGTGTGGCAGCGCCATCACCTCGCTGCTGAGCATCATTCGTGAAGCCAGAAGCACGCAGCCAGAATGGCGCCGGTACAAATCCGAGTACAAATCCTCATGGCTGCTGAGCGAGAAGCTGTCGAAAGCTGCTCATGCATGCTTTGACCTGTTGGTTATTGGACCCAATACTCTAATAACGGTCAGAAGAAGCTCTGACTTGAATCAATCTGGAAGAGCTTCAACCATTCTTTTCATAGAGTGCCACAGGATATACTCATACTGAGAAAAATAGCCTTGATAACTGGCACACGCATACTTAGAGTGGAGGCAGCAAAGACTCTCTTACCTAATGTATCAATCTTACGAGACTCTTTGTTAATAGGTCGAGCTGTAGTAGTTTGAGGAAGAACGACTCTGTCATTCTCTGCCAGGACTACAATAGGATCCGCAAAGGCTTGGGATGCCAAATGGGACGATCCTTGGGAGCTGAATACTTTATCAATGGATTTAGCCACTGAGGGAATAAGAGCAGGATTATTCCATGCCATTTGAGACAGCGCCTCAAGGAAGGCTGGATCGGAGGAGTCAAATCCAGGATCTCCAAGCATGAAGATACTGGAGTCTTAATATCTTCCCAGGATCGATGTCTGTAGTCTGGAGAGAAAGAGTGATCCCAGGTTCTTCAACAGAGACTTAAAGGACAGGTCCTCACCAGCAGGCTCTGTAGCAAAGAAAGATCCTGTTTCTCCACTTCATCACCCAAACCAAGGTCTGGGTCAGGCTCAACATCATCTCCTGATGGTCCAGAAAGGACTGTTTGGACAGGAAAGGAGTGAAATTAGGAGAGGAGGAAATAGCAGAAAACAAGGAGAGTCCCTGGGCTGCCGGTGTCGAGACGCAAAACGGGCTAAGACGATCGAGGAGGCGCATCGGCGCCGAAGAGCACGCTGCCCGCAGCGCCTTCGGCGAAGCGGATGACAACGCTGCAGGCGCTGCCGCGCCGACGCCAAGACAGCGCCGCTGGACGACGACGCTGAACGGGCGCCCACCTTATCCAATGGCACCACCGCGGCGCTACGAGACCTCTGCTGGTGTCATGGACGCCGCCGCAAGACCCAGCGGCACCGAAAACGCGCGCGATAAGCCAACAGACTCCATGAAGGCGCGCGAAAAGCCCCAGGAACCTGGAAAGCTAGAGAAGGAAAAAACAGGAGATAAGGGCATCGGTGAGGCCCCCGCGCCGCAGCCATGTGAGGGGAAACACTGTCATCGGAGTCGCTGGCAATCAAGAAGGCACCACGCCATCAGGAAGGTCCAACCGCCCTACCTGACGCCGGAGGGGCCCGAGGGCCCGAGGCAACCGGCCAGGCAGAAGAACCAACCTCCGCGAGCCCACTGCTCCATAAGAGCGCCCACTGATGAAACTGCTCATCTGGAGTCCTACCTATAGGCGGAGGGACTCCGTCGAGGACGACGACACCAGAAGTTGGCGATCCAAGAAGGAGACCGCAACTAGTAATGATAACCGAAGGCCGACGCTGCAGACATACCAGAGGGCGACTTTGAGTGATGCTCTTCTTTTGACCCGTAGGGCTTGGTCGGGTAGCGACTGCTCAATTTTCTGTATCAATTTAGTGGCATCAGCTGGTTCAGAAAACTGATAAACGCTACTGCCACAGATTTTAAGGCTAGCTGGCATTAGCATTTTATGATAGATCCCAACTTGCCCAAGTCTCGCCCTGACCCCATCAAATCCCTTGCATCTCTGATGAGTGTCGAAGCTCAAATCTGGAAAAATATGCACGGCTGCCTCCTGCCACGACGACACTCCTTTTTGCTTCACTGCTCCAAGTACTGCATCTCTCTCCACAGCGGATCCAAGTTGAATGAGCACAGTTTGAGCCCCCGGCATGTCAGTAGCCATGATATTTCTGGGACCACGAGGAGTAATCCGGTACACCTTCAAAATATTTAGATTCAGCACAGTTTCAAGTACTTCCAAAAGCCAAGTGGAGAAAGATTCTTTGGGCGATTCGCCCTCCGAGTTTTCTGGTAATCCAATTATTCTAATATTAGAGGCTCTAGCTGTGTTCTCCAAATTTTCCAATCTCTGGTTTAAAAGGGAGTTTTGCTTGGTAAGACCTGCTGCAGGGCTGAGCGCTAGTTCGGCTGATCCAGTGGCTGCTTTCACTTCATGACCAGGTATCTCCACCTTAGTATCCAGCATTTGATATTTTGAGGTAAATTCCTCCATCTGTTTGTCCATGGCTTGTATAGCTCGTAAAAGTGCAGCATCTGTAGGCTGATTAATATGTCAGTTTCAGAGGTGCAGGGAGTAGTTTCTTTGGGTCTGCTCCCCCCCCCCCCGGTCATGCTCCATCTCCACTCGGCTCTTGCTTATTGCAACCCATCTTTCAATCAAAAGTGCACAGAGCTTCTAAAGATTTTAGTATCAAACTGATCTGCCAGTTAGTCCCAAGCACTTGGTTTTAATTATTTTTCAAACAAAGTAGTAGAAAATGAAATTTAAAGTCCTGTAAATTTTCTTTCTTTGACGGCTGATCTCTGGGCTCCTGCCTGCATGATAGCATCAGGAGGTAAAGCCCATCAGTATGGAAGCCCGGAGACCAGATTAGGAGAGTGAATTAACGACTTCCATCAAATAGCAAGATTCCTTCTGAGAGCTCTCTCAAGTTGATGCTCCTCACCCAGTGGCTGACTTCCCGATCCCGCCTTGAAGGTCTACATGGTGGGGCTTAGGGCCACAGGGTTATGGATGGGCAGGGGAATCGCTGGAACCAGAGCCAAGCATGGAGCGACCCATGAGGCTGACAGGCAAGTCGGAAGGGCAAGCTGAAGCACCTGGGGAGTTCTATGTAGGTGACCAAGAAGGAGCTAAGCAGCGTCAACTGGAGCTACAAAAAAAAAAAAAAAAAAAAAAAAGGGTAAATTAAAAGACACTGTTTAAATAAAACATCTTCAGTTTAGTACTTGTTGAAGGGGAGGTTATTCAAATCCTGCTTGAATCTAGTTAATTTTTTCAGAAGGCTTTATTAATTCCAAAAGCAAAGATTACTGCTGCCTTCATCATCTCCAAGAGGGGTTATAGTGACTACGAAAAACAATACGCTGTCTGAAAGCCCATCAGCCTTTGGTTAGAGCTGCAAGATTCCTACTCATCTCTGCTTGTCACCACCTCTAAGGAAAGGAAAGGAACCAGAAGGAGGGAGGTGCTGTTGCCACTTTTGATACCTCACCTGGAGTACTGTGTCGAGTTCTGGAGATCACTCCTCAGAAAGAACATTAGAGTGGAGGGGGGCCAACTAAAACTGTGCAGGGGCAGCATCAGAAGTCCTATGAGGAGAGAGTGAAGAACCTCGATATGCACAGCCTGGAATAGGAAGGCAATGTAGGTAGGGAAACGAGGGCAGACTAGGTGGACCAAGCAGTCCTTATCTGCCATCAACTTCTATGTTTCTATGTAAGAGAAATTGGAGAGAGGGGACATGATGGAGACCTATAAATACCTCTTGGGGATAAATAAGATACAGGAGGGGGGCATTTTTATTTATTTATTTATTATTATTTTTTAAGAGAAAAAGATGCAGGAGAACAAGGGGTAATTTCAAGAGAGTTGTGAGGAAGTACTTCACTGAAAGAGTGGTGGATGCCTGGAGAAGTCTTCCAGTAGAGGTGGTACGGGCAAAAACAATGGTGGGATTCAAAAATGCATTGGAGAGGCATAAGAGGGAATCTTAGTAGAAAAGCAAGGGGGTGGGGGAGAGATGGAGATCCAGTAGGGTCTGTGTGAAAGTATAGGCAAGGAAACAATGGGCAGACTGGGTGGGTCAAGCGGTCCTTATCTGCCTTCAAATTATATGTTTCTACAAGGGCACTCCCATTAGTTATGAAAGGCAGGACCCAGTGTGCCCTGTATCCATCACCTGTCTTTTCTGTATTCTGGCCCTTCTCTACCACAGTAACTCCTTCAAGTTCCACAGGCTGCTGCTCATTAAAAATGTCTGCGATGACCGTGCCGACTCTTAAAGTGCCTTTCAGCTGTCTCATTTATTTGGCCTGCAATCATGTGTGCATATCACATTTCCCAATACTGTATACTGCACGTTGCAGCCGGGCAATGTGCTGTTGCTGCATATAATCCATTTCTGATTGTACTACCTTGCTTTTATCGAAACTCAATGGGGCTGATCACAGAATTTAAACAATGCATCAGGAGGACAAACACTGCTTGGCAGAAAGAACCCGAAGGAGATGGAAATCGTATGCAAGCTTTCTGACAACCACCCCACATCCCAAAGCACTGAATTCCCTCCAAAATCCATGTCACTGGCATCACAAACTGCAGCCTTATCACTGTGTGGACGGGATTGTAACTCTGGATAGTGTTGTTCCTCGATATAATTTGGGACTTCATATTGACTCCCTTCCTATTCCTGTATATCACTACATGTGGACCCTCTCCTAAAATAAGAAGCCAGGGTTACAAATTGTTAATTCCTTAGCAAATTCACAACAGTCATTTTATTCTCAATAAAAAAAAGATTGCTCAGTGCGGAGAACAGTCATTTTTATACCTCATAAAATGACAGTAGTGACATCATTTTTCTTGCATTCTGAGGAGAGGAGGGTGACCAGCAGGGTGCCACAAGGATCAGTATTGGCACTTGTCCTCTTTAATGTCTTCATTAGTGACACCGCAGAGGGGCTGGAAGGGAAGGTATGTCTTTTTGCAGAAAACACAAAGATCTGCAATAGGGTAGACACGTATGAGGGGGTGGAAACAATGAATAGAGATCTAAGAAAGCTTAAAGAGTGGTCAAAAGTGTGGCAACTAAGATTCAGTGTGAAGAAGTGCAAAATCAGGCACTTGGGGCACAGGAACCCAGGGACGGAGTACAAGATGGAGGGAGTAGTATTGACGACCACCAAGCAGGAAATGAACCTGGGGTAATGATATCTGATGATCTAATGGTAGTCAAACAGTGTGACAAGGCGGTGGGGAGAGTTAGTGGGATGCTAGGGTGCATAGGGAGGGATACCACCATCAGAAAGAGGGAAATGGTGATACCGCTGTATAAATCATTGGTGAGACCTCATCTAAAGTATTTGTGTCAGTTCTGGAGACCACATCTACGGAAGGACATAAACAAGAGTGGAGGCAGTCCAGAGGAGGGCAAGTAAAATGGTGCAGGGCCTGCATCAGAAACCCTATGAGGAGAGGCTAAAGGACCTCAATATGTACACCCTGAAGGAAGGGAAAGAGAGAGACAGGGGCTATGATATAGACGTTCAAATACCTCACGGGTATAAACAGGGTACAAGAGGGAAGCATTTTTCCAAAAAAAAAGATGCTTAAGAACAAGAGGTCATACTGTGACGCTGGAGGAGACCAGATTCAGGGGAAATGTGAGGAAGTACTTCTTCACTGTAAGAGTGGTGGATGCCTGGAACAGCCTCCCAGCAGAGGTGGTCGGGGCAAAAACTAACGGGATTCAAGAATGCATGGGACAGGCATATGGGAACCTTATTGGTTGGGAAAGGGAGGGTAAAGCCGGAGATCAAGTAGGGTCTGCAGTATTACAGAAGGTAGGAAAAATGGGCAGTCTAGGTGGGCCACACAGTCCTTATCTGCCGTCAATTTCTACAATTGGTCTTCACTCACAGCAAGAAACGCATGACACGCAACAGTTATAATGTGCTAGTTTTGGGTCACTATCCATAGCAATACTGTGATTGTCTCATGCAGGTAAAGTATTCGGCCTTCAGACTCGTACATTATTCACTTGACAATCACATTACTCCCTCGTACAGTGACCCAGCTAGTACATTATCTCTGAATTAAACAACAGCTACTGCTCCGCTATGTACCATACTATGCGATGCCTACTGAAGAACTGCTTTTGTAGTTATTGTATTTCCCGCAGGGGAAGCAAACAACTCCTGATGGGGGACTCCACTGTTAGGAAGGTAGAACTGGGGGAGGAAGGGGAGAGGGAGGTAAGGTGCCTGCCTGGCGCCATGGCTTGGAGGGACAGGGAGCGAATCCTCAGAATTGCGGAGCAGCTGCACAGGGGAGGGAGCTGGATGTCATTGTCCACCTAGGGACAAATGACCTGGCTAAGAAAGGGATTAGAGAAGTGCAGGAAGAGTTTGTGGAATTGGGAAGGGGCCTTAGACAAGTAACATGCACAGTAATCTTCTCGGAGGTGCTGCCTGTCTATGGCATACGAGAGGCTAGGGTGCTCCACACCATGGGATTCAATCAGTGGTTGAAAAACTAGTGTGAAGCTCAGGGATTTGGCTTCATTGGGGACTGGGGTCCGACCTGGAGTGATGCAAGCCTATACTGGCATGATGGGCTGCATCTGTCCAAGAGGGGAACCAGGATCCTAGGTGATAGATTTAAATGCTTCATTGGCAAGAATTTAAACCAGCCAAGGGGGGGCACTGAAAGGAGCAGGAAACCCTAGCCCCCAAAAAAAAAAAATCACGGTAGTAGGCACAGCAACCCAACATAGAGGTGTCTTAGGGAGAAGGGTAGGTAAATGGAGAAAGTGACAAAGGCAAGAAGGACAGGGATGGGGCAAAAGGAGTAAGGCCATCAGGAAATGGAGGGTAATGAGTACCAATGCCTGTAGTCTGGGCAACAAGCCCTTGAGCTGGTGGCCTTGATGGAAGAGGGATGCCTGGACATCGTAGCAGTCACAGAAACATGGTACACAGAGAACCATGACTGGGATGTTAACATACCAGGGTACATAACCTCACAGGAGAGACAGGCAGGGGAGAAGAGAGGAGGAGTAGCTCTTCATGTAAAGGAAAGGATAAAAGCAACTGAACAAAAAGAGTAAACAGGGAAGAGAGGAGGCACTTGGGGTCACCTTGAGACTGGAAAGGGCACCACAATCCGCACAGGGGGGTTAGGTACAGACCCCCATGTCAGGGGGAGGGAATGGACAAGGATATGATAGAAGGCATTCTTACAATGGCAGAGAAAGGGGAGATACTGTTGATGGGAGACCTGAACATGCCAGATGTTAACTGGAGCACATTTGCTGCAGCCACATCCAAGAGCAGGGCCATTGTCGATGCCCTACAGGTGGCAGGCCTCAGACAGCTAGTTTCGGAACCCACTCGAGAGGGAGCACTCTTAGACCTCGTACTCTCAAACGGGCAGTGAGGATCTCCGATCTAGAAGTGGGTTGCATCTGGGAACAAGTGACCATCAAACAGTGTGGTTCACGTTAAACTCAGCTACAGAGCCAGCTTCACAAAAGTGAGGGTACTGGACTTAGGAGGGCTGACTTGGCAAGATGGGAGAGTGCCTCAGAAAGCTCTAGCAAACAGGCTAGGAGGAGGTGTGAGCAACAATGGGGAATCATCAAACTGCCATCACAGAGGCAACAAGCCTTTTGTGAAGCAAATAAACAAATCAAAATGAAAGAAAAGCCACTATGGTTCTCAAAAGAGGTGGCTGTGAAAGTCAGGAAGAAAAAGATAGCATTCTGGAAGTATAAGGAAACACAGAAGGAGCAGGACAGAGAGCTGTACCAGTTAAGGCAGAAGGAAGCAGGAGGGAAGTCAGAAGATCAAAGGCCCAAACTGAGGAAAAGACAGCCAACCTAGTTAAGAAGGGGATAAACCTTTATAAGTACATCGGCGAGCGTAGAAAGACAAAGGGAGGGATAGTGAGGCTGAATAGAATGAACGGTGGGTGGGCAGAGGGGGACAGTGAAAAAGCAGGGATACTGAATGAATATTTCTGCTCAGTATTCACAAAAGAGGAGGGGGAAGTATCTAATCCAATTAACAGAAGCACTCTTGATAAGGGGGTAGATCCCAGTCCTTTCACAAAAGAAAGCATTCTGCAAGAACTCCTAAAACTGAAGGTGGACAAAGCAATGGGTCCTGATGGAAGTCACCCCAGAATTCTAAAAGAATTAAGGGAGGAACTAGTGAAACCACTGGCTACTATTTTTAATAAATCATGGGAGGATGGTGTGGTACCAGAGGACTGGAGGAAGGCGGATGTGATTCCCCTTCACAAAAGTGGGACCAAGACAGAGGCAGGAAACTACAGACCTGTCAGTCTGACCTCTGTGGTAGTGAAAGTGATGGAGTCACTTCTGAAGGAAAGAACAGTTGAGTACCTAGAGGCCAGTGGGGCACAGGACCCAAGGCAGCATGGGTTCACAGCGGAAGGTCATGTCAAACAAATCTAATAGATTTCTTTGACTGGGGTGACCAAAGTAGTAGACCAGGAGGGCTGTGGACATGGCCACCTAGACTTTAGCAAGGCATTTGACACAGTCCCACACAAAGATTAATAGTCAAATTAACCAGCCTGGGAGGGGTCCCATGGTGGTAGCCTGGGTAAAACATTGGCTGCACAACAGGACACAGAAGGTAATTGTAAATGGAGTCCACTCTGAAGAAAGAGGGGTTACTAGTGGGGTACCGCAGGGTTCAGTATTGTGTCCAGTCCTTTTTAATGTCTTCATCAGTGACATTGCAGAGGGACTGGAAGGAAAAGTATGCCTTTTTGCAGATGACACAAAGATCTGCAACAGGGTTGATACACAAGGAGGTGTGGAAAGGATGAGAAGGGACTTTGCATTGAATCCTAGCTGCCATACTTCTGACCATTCCTCCAACCTTGCCAAGAAGTGCAAAATAATGCACCTGGGAGACAAGAACCCAGGGGAAGAATACACAATGGGGGGGGGGGTAGTAACAACAACAAAAAAGGAAAGGGACCGGGGGGTAATCATATCAGATGACCTTAAGGTTAGCAAGCAATGTGAGAAGGCAGTAGGGAGGGCTGGGAGTATACTGGGATGCATAGGGAGAGGCATCAGCAGCAGAAAACAGGAAGTTGTTATCGCTCTGTACAGACAGTTGGTGAGACCTCATCTGAGTACTCAAGGCCCAGTTCTGAGACCCCATCTCGCAAGGACATAGACAGGATAGAGGCAGTACAGAGGAGGGCAACTAAAATGGTGCAGGGTCTGCAAGAGAAGTCGATGAGGAGAGACTAAAGGAGCTTAATATGCTATACCCTTGAGGAAAGAAGGGAGAGGGGGGACATGATAGAAACTTTACGCACTCCAGTGGAATCAACAAAGTCCAAGAGGGTAGCATCTTTCAGAAAAGAGACGGCAAGAACAAGGGGACACAATTTAAAGATAGAAGGGGGGGGTCAGGGCAATGTGAGGAAGTATTATTTCACAGAGAGGGTAGTGGATGCATGGAACAGCCTTCCTGAGGAGATTGTGGGGTCTAAAACTGTGGAGAATTCAAGAATGCATGGGACAGACATAAGGCAATCTTGTGGGGGGTAGGAAGAAATAGGCTGTTGGTTAACTAGGATCTGCGGCCTATCCTGTAGGAAGGGAAATGGGCAGACTAGATGGGCCAAGCGGTCCCTATCTGCCGTCAAAGTCTATGTTTCTATGTTTCTAAAAAGAAGGTGATTAGCAAAAATCTTACAGGGTTTCAGACTGCCAGCTCAAACACTGCACCACTTCAGAAATGTTGCTGTTTTTGTTCCAGGTTGGCAGCAAGACGACCCACAATGTTAGCAATTTGGGGAGCCAGGGAGTGGGCAGGAAAGCAAAGGGGTATATTTCAAACCCTTGTAACCCCCCACCCCAGTGTTTTCTTGATGGGTTTCTTCGGTGCTCTACAAGCCGATCATTTTGATCACCACAGCAACCTGCCCATTTTTGGCAAGCAGGGATTCTGTCAAATCACCACAGGGATGGGGCAACTCTCATCCCTCCCCCCCACACTCCACCCCACCAGGTCCCCAAACCACACAAAACATTTTTTTTTGCAATTAAGTCTACAGTAAGTCCCCCAATTGCACAAAATGTTTCTGTAACTCGGGGACTAAGGCAGCTTTAAACAGATCCAGATGGAGCAGCCTATCGGCGCAGTAGCAGCACCACAACGCAAGACACTGGCAACCCGGGGGAGAACGACTGGTGCTTCTGGGGATACGCTCCTCCTCCGGGGATGCAGGGTTGCTTTCCCCGCTGCTCTACTGCCACCTGGAGGACCACAGGAGGCAGTGTGGTGGTGGAGAGGATGATGTCAGCCAGGGACCCATGCTGCACATGCTCTGCTTGTACACAGACTTTGGTCCCCCATGCAAGCCAAAGTCATCAGGGGATCAGGGGAAAGAAAACAGAAAATGGTCCAGCTCAGCTCCCCAGAGACCTAGGTACATCTGGCCTGGTCCATTTGCCTCAGTCTGCCAATCAACAAACGGCTTGTGCAGGGGAATATCCTCCCATCCCAATCCCTGTCTGGAGGTATTCCAAGGCTCCGTGAGGGCTGCAGATGGACAGGACAAGAGGTTGACAGGGGGCAGTCAGGATGCCAAAGCTCTTGGGGAGAGCCAGGGCAGGAGAGAAAGGGGGCATTTAAAAAAAAAAAAAAAAAAAAACACAAACAGACCTGGATATTTTGGCTGTCTTTTGACTAGCAAGATTTTTGGCAAAAAAATTAATGTAGAGTACTGTTTCCGGTTAGCATCTCCGCCCCAAAGGAATGCTTCTTCCTAATGATCCTTATTCAACTACTCACAAGCAGTCAGTGTGATACCAGTCTGTTGGAATACCAGGTCAACAGTGAGTTTTCCTATCAAACCACAGTTCCTGGCCCTTTAAGAGGAACCAGATAGCGGCATGTGAGAGAAAAGTGGATTACAAAATGAGAACCACCCGCCCCCCCGGATCCAAACTCAGAAACAACTTTGCCTCACTCTCCCAACATAATACTTCTTGGCTGCTTGTGTGTCTTGGCATGTAAGGGCGCGAGATTCACTGCCAGTAAATAGTCAGAAAGCAGTGACGTTACTCAGGCATTCAGACTGACTTGGGTTTTATCAATTAGAGCAACATTTACCCTGGGGAGGGAGGGGTTAAACTACTAGAACATTTTGGTAACAACGGCTTTGCCCCACCACTCTATCACATATGACCACAGGTAAATATGAAATTCAGACACTAATTTTAACAACCCATAGTGCGAATGGAGACCTCAGTCCATCTATTCCCCCCACTAGTCAGCAATTGTATTTGTGCTCAGTGATGACGCATTGCTCAGCTCTAGCACACTCTTCATACTGCCCTTTTCCTTCATTCTGTTTCCTACCCTTTTTATCAAAGTCCCAAATACAGTGCAGTACACAGCCCATCTAGTCTTTGCCCCGAGGAAGCTTATGCAATGAAGACTGCCTCAAAACTCAACACACTTAGTGGCCAAAGACACAACTGACAGATGAAATGCTGCAGAGAAACAAAATGGAAAAAAAAAAAAAAAGGAACTTAACCATGGATTCACCAATATTCCAAGCACTCTGTAAACCATCAGACTTCTCAGAGCCACCTCCTCTCCGAACTCTGTACCCAAGGCCCTCAGTTCTCTGCGGCAATTTTGACCCAATTTCTGCAGCACAGATGTTGAAGTTCTGTGGCAGAGACAGGCTAAATTCTGTGATGTCAGGTTCGCTCACAGCACAGCGGTAGTGCTACCGCCTGTGACACCATCGACCGGGCTTGGAAACGAGCCTTGAGACGGAGGGCCAGCCGGGGGAGAGGAGGCTGAGCGTCCATGGGACTGCTCGCCCTCTCCTGGAGGGGGGGTTGAGATTCGGCGCTTAGCTGACCTCTGGTAGAGGCCGGAGGCACAGAAAGGATCCGAGCTGTTCAGAGGGGTTGGGGCGTGACGGATGTCGGCGCACGCGCCTTGCCGTCTGGGTGCACGTCATGCCCATAGAAAAAGGGAAGAAGGCAGTATAGTACAGTGGTTTAAGGCTCTGAGCTGCAAATCTGGTGACATCCAGCAAACCAGACCTGGCTTTGAATCCCACAGCTTCCACTTGCATACTGTGTGACCCTGAGCAAGTCACTTAACTTCCCTGTGCTCCCAGGTCACACTTGTAAAAAAGATTTCAGCTTAGTGTGCTATTTCTGTATTAAACAACTAAAAAATAAATAAAAATAAGTCTCGGATTGCTAGGGAGACAGAGCACTTGTGCGACCTTGCGACTCCTGCCCGCTTGTCTTGCCATTGGGTGCCCGACAAAAACAAGAAGGATCTCGGGGTGATGGGCCCCACCTCGTACCTGCCTGGGGGGTATATATCCACGGCTCCATGGGGGATTACCCGCAGGATCAGGTAGGTCGAGGAGGAGCAGGGTAGGCACAATTGGCAACTCCTGAGGAAGCGGGGCTCCGACAGCAGTGGGGGGAGGAGGAAAAAAGTTAAAAAATAAAATACATTCTGTAGTGTCCATGGAATCCTGCCGCACACAAAACAATGGCCTAATGCAGTGGTGGTCCCATCAGACCTTGGCACATGCGTCAACCCCTTGTGAGGGAAGGCTCTCCGGCCCACCACAAGATGTAGCCAGTGCAGCTGAACATTGTGCAATACCTTCCCATGCTGGGAGTAGTCGTACTAGACAGTGCTGGACCCTAGGCTCCTGATACCCAGCCAGCTCAGAGCTCATCCCTAAACTCAAGTACCAGCACAGCCACACAACACGCTATGCACTGGACCAACAGTGGGCTCTGCACATTTCTTCATAATTCATAGACATGTGACGGCAGAAAAGGGCCTTCCTAGCCCATCGAGTCTGCCCATTCCCTCCCTCTACCTGTCACCCCCAAGATTCCCCTCGTCCTCCCAATGACAACCCTCTGTGTTTGTCCCAGGCCCTCTTGAATCCCTCCACTGTACTGGCACTCACCACCTCCTCCGGCAGTCTGTTCCAGGGCTCAACCACTCTCTCCATGAAGTAATACTTCCTAACATTTCCCTTAAACCTTCCCCCCCTCCACCTTCAGTCCATGCTCCCTAGTTCTTGTATCTACCTTCCCTGTAAATAAGCTTTCCCCCATTTTATTGATCCCCTTTACATACCTGAATGTTTCAATCATGTCCCCTCTTTCCCTTATCTCCAGAGGATACAAATCCAGTTCCCTTAACCTCTTCTCATATGCCATCACTCTCAGCACATGCACCATTTTAGTGGCCCTTCTCTACACCCTTTCCATGCCATTTATGTCCTTTCTTAGATGGGGCCTCCAGAACTGTACCCCATACTCCAGGTGTGGCCTCACCATGGAGATGTAGACTGGCATCAGCACCTTCATTATCCCTCTCCCTACGGATGCCAGCATCCAGTTAGCCTTGCCCATTGCTTTGCTGCACTGGGTCCCCCACCTTAAGGTCATTTGCGATTATAATCCCTAGATCCTTCGTCAGCCTGGTTGCCGCCATTTTCTCCCCCCAGTGTGTATGTAGTATTTGGATTCCTCCTCCCCAAGGGCATCACTTTGCATTTCTTGGTACTGAATTTCAGCTGCCATGTTTCCAACCACTCTTCCAGTAACCTCATATTATTCTTCATTGCCTCCACACACATACACACCCGCCCACACACCCAGGTGTCCGCCCTGTTACTGAGTTTTGTGTCATCTGTGAAAAGGCAGACCTTCCCCTGAAGCCCCTCTTCTATTCTTTTTGACATTTTGACCCCAAATTTTCCACATTAATGCTCAAGCCCGGACACATAGCTTTTGTTTGCAAAACATTTTTTTCACCCTATAAGAATGGTCCTTTTGGCTTTACATTTATTTTGCAAAGGAGACTGCCCGCTTTACATAAATACGTAAGATACGTAACGCATGCAAAATTTAGAACCTGTACATGCACAAATTTACAGGTGACTCAACACCACACTGAATGCAGGAACCCGCTTCAGCGTTGGTTTGCTGCAGCTTCCATGGTCAGCCAGGACATCTGCAATCAGCCTTGAATTATGCATTTTTATTCCTCAGCCACGGAACCATGGAGAACAGAAGGCCTCGTCTGAACCCAATACAGTAGGAAAGAGCCAAGAAACATACACGTATACTGTGTATATACAGATACACACACTCACTGCAGATAAAAAAAAAACAAAAACAAAAAAAACTTGCAGACCAATGTGGTAAATGTAGGGTCTCCAATGAGTGTGTATATTTTATATATATATATATATATATATTTTGGCAGCCCTGCCAAATCTCCACACACACACCAGAGAAAAAGCTCTGTACAGAATAAAAGTCACGCCTGTAAACGACAGTGAAGCAACACCCTCTCGAGACAGAAAGGACACTGCAGCTGGAAAACCAATAGAAACTAACAGCAGATAAGGAAATACTCTCCTACCTCCCATCTGTTTGCGGTCACAGGAGTAGAATTTATCCCATGCTGCTCCTGCTTTTGCTGTCTATACTTCCGGAACTGCCAGTACCCTGCATACACACCTCCTGTAGCTACAAGCACATGCAAGGGTCGCAGTTGGGGCACCACTCGGGGCAAAGCAGAGTGTAGTCGTCTTCGATCTTGAAAAATAAAGGGGAAAATAAAAAAAGTGATGGTCATACCTCAGCTCAATACAGCACGGATTCTCACAAAGGCCAACAGAAAACAAAACTGCCCTATCAGACTACTGGGAGTTAAGAAGCCTAGTCTGTCTACAACAGGCTTCACAAGACACTTCTGTGGGGATGAAGAAACAAGCTGTTAGGGAACTGCAGCAGACGTCAAGTAGGGCTGTGGCAACCCATGTCCCCATCCCAAAGCCCCCCCACAGGATACTCTCCTCTAGGGTGGGATGGCTGCATGCCTATCTGCAATACCACCACTTGGGTGACCCCAGGGGGCACGCGCTGTAGCTATTAGGAATACAGTGGGGGGGGGTACATATGGAGCTTGTCAGCTGTCAGTACCATCTTCAATTTATGCATGTCCTCAGGGGAGGGCCCCATAGGATCTCTGAAGGAATCAGATAGCACAACAGTGCACTTGTGATGCCGGTGACCCAAGTTTGACAACGAGCCCTGGCAGCCAGAGGGCCACAAGGGGAAGCAGACTTGAGCGTCCCAGCAGATGATCAGCTTCTCCAGGTTGGGAGGCCGTCTGCAGTGCACCACACTAGCACCAGCTGGGTTTCCCCAAGAGATGTAGATAAGTCAGGATCACCTGAGGGTGAGGAGAATGCATGCATTGCTATGTGTACACCTGCTGAATGCATGCTCAGGAGTTACGTTCACACTACTTTCCCAGGGGAGAAATAGAACACTGTAGAAAGACGGCATTCAAACAGGATGAAGCGCGACTCTCCTGGGCCCCACATCACCTACCGCTCCAAAAGGCAGCCATTAATGGCAGGGAGCCGTTTCAGCGATCGCGATGTGGTCCTGAAGCGATCACGCCTTTTGGTCTATTTTCTGAATTCTACCCCCAGCATATGCAGATCCACCGCGACTAGGGCGCGGGGGAAAAAAAAAAAAAAAAGGTTGATGTGACCATCCTGGAGAGGTGAGACCAGCTTGTGTAGCACGCAAGGCTAAGGCTGGATCTCACCGAGGCTAGTTCCCCTGAGGCAAAGAAAAAGACTTACTGTGCCCTGGATTGCCTCTCTTGCTTCTCGATGCTGAACAATGCTGAAACAAATGATCTTCAGCCCTGCCAGGAGTGACAGGGCTCTGCTGCAGAGTACCTGCTTCACCAAAGGCAGGAAGTAGACTGGGGTAACAAGAAGTTACGGGCTGCTTATGCCCCCCCGCTGCAGCTTTGGAGTTCCTGCCTATCACTGTCATCAGGAGGGAGCAGCCCAGGAGTAAGGAAGCCCGGAGACCAGCCCAGGAGAGAGAAATTGGTGATGGGGCTCTTCGGTCACACTGAAAAGTGGAAGGACTGTCGAGCTAGGGGACGAACACCGTTAAACCAAAACAAAAAAAAAAAGGCAAACTCTCAGAAGGAAGTTGCTTAACCACCCAAGGAAAATAAAATAGTTTACTTACCAGTAAAATAACTTCTAAAATGTTGTTTCTTCAAGAAGTCTAGCGTCTGTGACTGATGCAGACTTGCATACCAAAGCACACTAAAATAAAAGAAAAAAGTATTAGTCACAGTACCGTGTAGGTCAGCTAAAAAAAGGTCTATCCATAATCAAAACTTGTCAAGGCCGCAGTGTAAAAGCACTAACTGTGTGATGACTCATAATTAAGCCACTCCCTGCCTCTCCCAGCAGGAGTCACTGTACGTAATGGTGTAAAAGCACTGGCTGTGGGGGAGCTCACAACTACTACAGTCCCAGTCTCTCCCAGCAGGAGTCACTGTACATAATGGTGTAGGAGCACTGGCTGTGGGGGAGCTCATAACTATTGCAATCCCAGTCTCTCCCAGCAGGAGTCACTGTAGGTAATGGTGTAGGAAACACTGACTGTAAGGGGGGGGCTCACAACTACTGCAGTCCCAGCCTCTCCCAGCAGGAGTCACTGCAGATAATGGTATAGGAACACTGACTGTGGGGGGGGATTTCACAGCAACTCCAGTCCCAGCCCCTCCCAGGAGTCACTGTAGGTAATGGTGTAGGAGCACTCCTGTGGAAGAGCTCACAACTGCAGTACCAGCCTCTCCCAGCAGGAGTCACTGTAGGCAACGGTGTAGAAATGGCTCTGGGGGAACTCACAGCTACTGCAGTCCTCAGCCTCTCAGCAGGAGTCACTGTAGGTAATGACGTAGGAAAACTGTCTATGGGGGTGATCACTGCTACTGCAGTCCCAGCCTCTCCCAGCAGGAGTCACTGTAGGTAATGTTGTAGGAGTACTATCTGTTGAAGACCTCAAAGCTACTACAGTCCGAGCCTCTCTCAGCAAGGATGGGTAATGGTGTACGCATACTCGCTGCAAATACAGTACAAAAAGAAGGAGCCTTACTGCAGTCCATAGATATATCTCAGACTCTGGCGGGACTCGGCACGTAAAACATCTGGTTGGGAATACTGTTGCAAGGGTGGGTTTTCTCTACAGTAGAGAGAGTCTTTTTCTCTCTGTCACTTTTCCCCTTCATGTTGTCTCCCTATCATGCCTACCCTCCATTCCTATCACACGGGCTTCTCCTGTGACTTACCTGGCCTTCACTCCTGCAGCTTACCACCACCCCCCACCACCCCCACAATGGGGTGGCAGAAAGCATCCTCAACCCGCCATTCCAAGGATCCAGCAGCAGTGCCCAAGTTCCCGAGTGTGGGGGATGCACAGGGCAGTAGTCATCCGTGCCAGTCAGGAGCATTTCTTCTCTTTTTCAGTGCCCAAGTCCTCCTCATGTGGCATGGAGGAGTGTCGGGCAATGATGTCAATGACTGCAGTGTGGCACATGGGCGCATGCTCCCGTGCGTGGTGCTCTGGAGGTCTACCACTCCTCCACTGCCCCGGTGCACTGGTCCCTAGCTTCTGCTAGGGGAGAGTGCTGCTCCAGGCACCATGCCACTCCCTCCCTGGAAGACAGCAGTCCTGTGGACGTTCAATCCTCCTCACCCCAGCCAACCCTCAGACATCCTGAGTCCCCCCACCCCCGTAACCTAGGTCCTCGGCACCAAGGACTAGCACTAATGCCACACCACAGGACAGCTCTAATGGGGCACTTTTTTTTTTCTTCTTCTTTTTCCATATTGTGTTTATCCTCCATGTCCTGCAGGCGAGTAGTCAAGTCTTCGTTCGGTCCCCCTGATACACCCACTCCTGAGCCCTATTTAGTGGGCAATTAAAGGCGGTTCCGAGGCAGCACACAGGCCTTGGAGGAGGGGACATCATAGAGCCTGCAGCTGGATTTTCTCTTTCTCTGGTCCCTCCCCCCACAGCCATGATCACGCGCATGGAGGCGTGCATATGTCACACAGCTACACTTTGTCTCCTGGAATCTGGCACTGCCCCCCCCCCATCCTCCACCAGGAGGCTGCCAAGGAGTGGGACTTGCCCACCCACCCCTGGGAGAGGAAAGGAGAGCTGTCGTCAGATGCTCGATACTCTCCCTCTCCCTCCTCTGCCGACCCTCGGCGGCCTGAGCTCACTCCTGAACCCAGGTTGCCAGCGTGGCACGAGGTGTGGCATCCAGCACCTCAACCCTCAGCACCACCAGGCTGGCATAATAATAGGGGCAGTCTTGACCCAGAAACTATACAGAAAATTGTGGAAGTACAAATATTTCCACTGTCAGACTATGCAGACTTTCTTTATGAATAATCTACAAGGCACAGACTCTACAAATTACAGGTACTATACAATTGTTTGCAAGACTTACTCCCAACTGTCCCAGAAAAACCCACCACTATGTCTTCTATAAAAAATTATGTTTAGAATCTTCGGAAAATGGAAGGGAGCTTCACAAGCTCATTTCTTCTTGTAAGTGTGCTCTGGGTCAGGCACCACACTATCTGGTTGGCGGAGTTCCTTTAGAAAGGTTAACCCTCTTTACATAGTATACACCTCTGCGAACCTTCCCCCCCCCATACAGCTATTTACCTCTCGGATGGCTATCAGCTCCTGGCCCCGTCTCTCCACAGCCGGCATCCACCTCCGCTGGACTTACCTCAGTGCTAGTCCCCAAAGAATCCCCCCCCACCAACTGTAATGGGGCCTGAGGTGAGAGGGCCATTCTCTTCCCCCTAGAGCTACATATCCAGACGTTACAGGTGTCCAGGTGGTGGTACAGGTCCAGGGAGACTGCAGGGCTTCATAAAGTCCTGGGCCCCTTTTTCCATTTTCTTCTACTTCAGCTACAGCGGCACGGGCTATGCATGCGCATGGAAGTGTGCATACATCCCGGCACTACAGCTCCTCCCCCACCCAACTGACGCCTGCCACTCATGCATCAGTGCTGCCACCAGGCCGCCACCCAGTGGCAGACAAGGGCCAAGAGGGGCCGCCAGAGAGCCATCTTCTAGGCAAGCAGCAATTCCCTGAAGCTCTTCACTTTGTGGTGCTGATTTAACTAAAAAAAAAAAAAAACAGTAACATTTTGAAAAATAACATTTTCATTACCAGATCTGTATTTGTGGAGTTACTGGGACTTGAGCAATCTAATTTGCAACAATGGTTCGGCAGAAACCGCAGCAGCATAGGCCAACAAAGGAACAGCAGCAGCAGCCAAGCACCAGTAAGACCCTTGGAGCAGCGGGTAGTAGTGTTCCTGGCACTCAAGACATAGCACAGCCACCATGGAAGGCAATGACTGAATCCATGAAGGCAATGCATTCTAAGATAGAAAAAAAACTTTCCAGAAACTGGAGACCCATGATGTGGCAATTCAACAATTAAACAGAGCCTGTGGCAGAATCTGAGAAACATGTAGATTCTACATTAACCACCGTGGCCACCTTACAAAAAGAAAATAAGCAACTACGTAGCCGCATGGAATCTATCGAAAATGAAATTTGTTCAGGGAACATCCGTGTGGTCGGAGTTCCCAAAGGAGCGGAGGGGACACTGCTTTTACAATACATGGTGGACTATCTACAGGAAAAGTTAGTGATGCCAGAAGGATTCAACTGGGCTGCACTTAAAAAAAAAAAAAGCATATTGGGTAAACCTTCGTGTTTGCCCAACATCTCCCAACCAGTCACGCACTCTCTCGCCAAGAACCACCGGCTCGGAAATTAGAGACGCTCCGATTCTTGCAGCACGAGCAGTCTATCCGATTGAAATTAATGGTGCAGATGTCAAGCTTTACCCTGATCTATCCTTCCAGACCAGAGCCAGAAGAAAAGCCTTTGATGCGGTTGGACAGCGCCCGAGTAGCCTGAGGATAATTCATTCATTTCTACTACCGGCCTGCCTTAGAGTGGTGTACGGGGGGGGGGGGGTCATGGCAGTTAGGACGCCGGTCGCTGGACTGAAAATGTGGAAAAGGAGTTTGCAGGAAACAGAGATGCTCAGACTCGTTCACACTCAGCCTCCGAATCAAACGACTGCATCTGTAAGTTGAAAAACGCTAGGGTAGTGGTTCGGGATTAAGTGTAGCAGATTTTGGTAACTGGGTGTCTCCCAGCTTGGTAATGGGAGATGACTTTGACTTTTAGGTGTTTGATATGGGAAATAATGAAGGGAAGCAATGGAACTCTATATCGAAAAGTTTTAAAATTAAATGAGCTTATGCAGGTAAATGAGTGTGAGAATCTTGCCAATTGTTCTTCCCTTCTCATACGAGTTTCCCTATTCACAAGGCTGCACATGCCTAAACTATGAGATGCTGGCTACTGTTCTCTCAGATTTAGAAATCCCTAGTTGGGATCAATGTTTTGCGGTTCTGGTGTGGATTAAAGTTTAAACAACAACAACAAGTTAGTGCGTTTTATGTTGAAACAAAATTGAATTGTTGGATTAGTGCCATGGTGGGGTGAGGAAGTGTTAAGGGGATCAATTACTTTGGATGAGTTCTTCCTAGTTTCAACCGAGTTAAACAGAAAGCAAAGGCTTGTGTTTTTTTTCTTTCCCTTATGTATATGCTCCCTAAAGGACACACCTATAGCCACTGAAGAGGCTGGCAACTATGGAAGTTTCACGGACTTGCGGTCAGAGACATTATAGGATCCCCCCCTTCTGTAACAGAGTACAGGGCAAAAGTGTTATGTTTCTCCATGATTTTATATTAAGATAGGTTAGTCTGTCAATTACTGTATCTTTCCCTGTACGAGTATGGTGACTGTAAACTGTATGTTCGTACTGAAAACTAATAAATATAAATTAAAAAAAGACAAGCGCCAAGTCAGCACCTCAATCCAGGACAGGAAAGCTGTCTGGTAGCTGCTCAATCCACTACAGGCGCCCCACCCCCAAAGTTATGAGAAGCAAGATGCACAGCACCTCAACCCTCTATGCCATCAGGCTGGTTTCACCTTTGCAAACTTGAAATTTCCCTGTGAAGACCATACAGTCTAACAGTTTTTTAGTCACTTTGTACCCACTCTGTGGAATTCCCTTCCAGCATACTTCCACACAGTGAACTCAAATTGCCACTCAATTTCTGTACTAAACACTTGGTTCCTCGCCTCCCCGGTCAGCCCTCCATGTTGTGCGCCCATCTCATGACATTACTTAATTGTGGTCTACAGTTGTTACTGTGTTAGGATTACATAATCCAAGAAAAAATTACTCACCACAGTAAGAAAAAAAATTACTCACCGCAGTACTCTTCATTCTTCCATGCGCTCCTTTAGCATCGGTAACTTTTTTGCACTTAGCTGGCTAGGTGCAATTGTCCGGAGGTGTGCCTTTAAGAGAGATTTAATAACCATAGGGCCAAGCCAATCAAAAGACAGGAGGGGGTGTGAACTGAGTGAGGGCTGTTGACTGCTTCAGAATTTTTTCAAGGAAAAACTAGGGCAAATGCCCCGAAAAAGAATTAACAGGATTCAAAAAAAAACATGCAAATGTCCAAAAGTGGAAACAGAAACAACAGCAACACGAGGTAAAAACTCATCAATAAGAAACACCAAATTTGGTAAAAGGCGACGTAAGAGCCCTTTTCCAACAGGTGAACCGGGGAGGAAGGGTAGGAGCTTACTGATGCTAAAGGACCCCATGGAAGAAAGACGATTACTGCGGTGATAATTTTTTTCTTCTTACCCCAAGAGTCCTTTAGCATCAGTAACTTTTCTGCAGACTACCAACCAGTACCAAGTGGGAGGCAGGCAGAGAACCTACTTAAGAAAGAAGCTCTGCAGAACCGCCCTGCCAAATTTGGCATCAGATCTGGTCTGCACATCTAAACTGTAGTGTTTCACAAAGGTGTGCACAGATTTCCAAGTAGCTGCTTTGCAGACACCCAGTAGGGGAATGTCCCTTGCTGCTGCAAGCAAGGCTGCAGTGCCCCTGGTGGAGTGGGCCCTGAGCCCCACTGGAGATTGCTGACCAGCTTTCTCATAGCAGAATCTAATACAAGAGGCCAGCCAACGAGAAATAGTTCTCTTGGTAGCTGGTCTTCCTCTACCTACATCCCCGTAGGTGAGGAACAACTGAGTGGAAGAGCCTCTGGACTGTCTAGTATGCTCTAGGTATTGAAAGATGGCTCTTTTGACATCCAAGCTGTGGAGCTTTTGCTCGCCAGAAGTGGATGGCTCAGTAAAGAAGACAGGCAGAGTAATGGACCGGTTCAAGTGAAACTCTGAAACCACCTTTGGCAGAAATTTCCTATTTGTCCTGAGCTCAACTTTATCGTTGTGAGGGATGATGTAATTCGGCTCAATGCACAGGGCCTGTAGCTCTGAAATCCTCCTGGCAGACGTAATGGTTACCAAGAAAACAGTCTTCCAAGTTACAAACTTGATGTGGCCCGTGGACATAGGCTCGAAAGGTGGATTCATGAGCCCATCTATGCAGAGGTTAAGGCTCCAAGGAGGAACAGGCTCCCTGGTTGGAGGCTGGAGGTGCAAGAGGCCTTTGAAAAACTGTTTAAAAATGTTGTGGGGAAAAAAGTGATTTCTTCTTTCCCACCGAAAGGTAGGCGGAAACTGCCGCCAGGTGTAGCCTGAGTGAAGATGGTTT
Organism: Neoceratodus forsteri; assembly: GCA_016271365.2. Classification (NCBI taxonomy): domain Eukaryota; kingdom Metazoa; phylum Chordata; order Ceratodontiformes; family Ceratodontidae; genus Neoceratodus; species Neoceratodus forsteri. Next base: position 321,346,665 of record JADMNL010000027.1, read on the forward strand.
CATGCCCGACGCCTGTAGGTGTAGCCGGTAGTCTAGCAGCTGAGGGTCTGAAGCTGATAGGGGTTCAACCTTTTCACTTCTGCACCAGAGGGAAAACCTTTTCCATTTGGCTGCACAAGTCTTCTTAGTGTTCATTTTTTTAGCAATCCTCAGTATCTTAAGGACCTGTTCTGAGTACTGGGAGGATGGAAACCAATTCCTCAAGAACCAGGCTTAGAGGTAAAGAGAGTGCATGTCTGGGTACTGCACTCCCGTCTGAGGAAGGGTCAGCAGAGAGCGAGCTGGGGGCAGGTGAATGGGCCTGTTGCAGGACACTCAGAGAAGGAGAGGGTACCAGGCTTTCCTGGGCCAGTCCGGAGCCACTAGGATCATGGATGCAGGCTGCTGCCCGAGTTTCAGCAAAACCCTGAATAACAGGGGAAAGGGGGGAGAAATGCATATAGGAACCTCCCTGACTAGTCCAGGATCAGGGCATCCAGAGGAAGTGTTCCCGGAACTGGGGGCCTGCAACAGTACTGAGGAAGCTGAAAATTGAGAGGCAAGGCAAACAGATCCACATCTGGTGTGCCCCACTACCTGAACACTGTGGCTAGTACTTGCATGTTCGGTGTCCATTCGCTCTGATCTTGACTGATGCGGCTTAGTGCATCCGTCAGAGAATTGAGTTTGCCTGGGAGGTGAATAGCTGAGAGGCTGACTCCCAAGAATAAGCTAGAGACCAGAGCTTCAGAGTTTCCAAACAGAGTATTCCTGATCTGGTACCACCCTGCTTGTTTATGTAGAACACTGCAGGGGTGCTGTCCATTCGAATTTGAACTGCCTGCCCTTCTATGCTGGGAGCGAAAGCTTTGAGAGCTAGTAAGACTGATCTGAGTTCCAAAAGATTTGTGTGCAACTGTGACTCTTCGGGAGTCCAGTTGCCGCTTACTGAGGCACTGTCTAGATGAGCTCCCCAGCCCCAAAGGGAGGCCTCTGTGGTTATCACCTTTGTGGGAAGAGCAGCTTGAAAGGGAACCTCTGCCTGCAAATTTGCTGGGTTCTTCCACCACAGCACGTTTTGGAGGAACTGCTCTAACACAGGTATCAACTTCGAAAATGTGTTGCTTCTCTGAGACAAGAGAGCTCTGAGGTAGGCTTGCAGGAGTCTCATCCTGTACCTGACCCCTGGGACTACTGCAGTCATAGAGGCCATATGTCCCAGAAGTTTGAGGAAATGTCTGGCTGGCCCTGGGCGAAAGAATCTGCCTCTGAAAAGAAACTGAATTCTTTCCTGCAGCAGGAAAGCATATCCCTTCTGAGTGTCCAGCTGGGCCCCTATGAAGATGAGCAGCTGGGTGGGTTCCGGGTGAGATTTCTTTAGATTTACCAGGAAACCCAGAGACTCCAGAGTGTGTTCTGTGAGGGAAAGAGATTCCTTGACCTGGCAAAGAGACTTTGCTACTATGAGCCAGTCGTCCAGATAGGGGTAGAGAGCAACACCCAGTCTCCTGAGATGTGCTGCTACCACTGCAAGACACTTGGTAAAGACTCTTGGGGCAGAGGACAGGCCGAAGGGCACTGCGGTGAACTGATAGTGACCCGAAGGAAATTTCAACATGAGAAACTTCCTGTGAGATCTCCTTATAGGTATGTGGAAGTAGGCATCCTTTAAGTCGAGGGAGGCTAGCCAGGCTCCCTGCTGTAAGGACTGCATGACCAGTGAGAGTGATCATTTTGAATTTGTTTTTTTTCAGATGTTTGTTTAAATATCTGAGATCTAAGATAGGTCGCCACTCCCCCGTTTTCTTCAGTGTCAAAAAATACCTGGAATACAGGCCCTTGCCCTTCTCATGGGTGGGGATCCTCTCCACTGCTCGTAAAGCCAGAAGGTTTTGTACCTCAATTTCCAACAGCGGTATCTGTCAGTGTCAGTGGCTCAGCAGGTAGCACACTCGCCTCTGAGGCCAGGAGATCAGAGGTCTGTGGGTTCAGTTCCCACATCTGGCACTTGGGCTAATGTCCCAGTACTGACACTGTAGTGCAGCATGAGAGGGGTGCTGCACTTCTGAGGTGCAGTCTTTCGGATGAGACGTTAAACCGAGGTCCCATCTGCCTGGATTGGTGGTAGTTCAGGTGGATGTTAAAGATCCCATGGCACTTATCGAAAAGAGTAGGGGAATTTCCCGGTGTCCTGGCCAAGTTTCCCTCATTCACTAAAAACACCACCAACAGCTTAATCTGGTTCAAGGTCAGTTGGCATTCATCTGTATCCCCTTCCCCTGGGTCGTGCCTGAAAATAGGCAGGATTTGTCTAGTACACTTACCCGGTCAACAAAAACTAAACTAAATAAATAAATCTGTGTTAGGGACAGAGGTCTTGACACCTGGGTATGCTTGAGGTCTGGCAGCTGCTTGAACTGTTATTACAGACCCTTCCCTACTATCTCCAGCATCCACTTGTCCGACGTGATAAGGGACCAGTGCTGAAGATAGTGAGACAGTCTGCCTCCAACCGCAAATAGGGAGGCGACCTGGACACTCACATCAGGACTTAAGAGTGAGAGGCAGATGGCTGAACAGAGGTGGCTCTTCTTTGGCCCCTTCTGCCCCTGCCTCTGAAAGACCCCCTGTCCTGGCTAAAGTCAGATTGGGGATAGGAACTGTAAGGCCTGGGAACAAAACTTCTGCCCCTACCACCCCCGGGACAGGATCTCTGAGGGGTGGCAGATTTAGGCTTGGATGAGTGGCTCTGCCAGGAGGCCTTGTACTCAGACTTTTTTCATGTAGTCAGTGGTTCTGTAATCAAACAGCATATTTTGATCACATGGAAAATCCAAGGCCTTGTTCAGAGTGTCTGTGGTCAGACTGGTTGTTCTAAGCCAGGCAAAGCGTCTCAGAGACATGGCATGGGCCATCGCTCTAGAGGCTGCATCACTGTTGTCATCTGCCATGTGGAATTAGTACATAGTAACTTCCAGGGCAGTTTTTGACGTATCCACCTGCTCCTGCACCATAGAATCTAATCCATTGCGGGCGATAGCCTGGACAGATTTCCAAAGGGCTTTCTGATACTTGGCTGTGAATGCCATGTAAGAAGAAAGCCCGAGAAACAGGGAAGCTGTGGCATACATTTTCTTTTCTATAAAATCAATTTTCTTGGAATCCTTATCAGGGGGAGAGGGCGACAAGGAGACTCCAGCTTTCTCACAAGCTGCCTGCTGCACTATACTTTCATGGCTAGGGTGTGCAGACAGCAACTCAGTACCATTTTTAGACAATTTATATTTTCTCTCAAGCCGCTTATCAACCAGATACTGAAGTGGGGTGCTAAAGCACCTTCATGGTATTTTTTCTAAAGGCATTACAGTTAGGGATAACCAGGGTCTTTGAGGATGAAAAGACCATTCATTTCCCTGTAATCTTCATCACCACCCTGGTTGGGCTCCTGCGTAAGGGGGTCCAGGGTATCCAGCATATTTTGTATAAATGTAAACAGACGAAGGATCCCTCGTTCACCTGGGGATCTCCAGCAAGGGTCCGGGGACTCCTGGGGCTCAACGCCCTCAAAATCCATATCAGGGGCATCATAGAATTGATCATCATCTGCGTCACCCTCAGTCTACAGAAGAGGGAACTGTGGAAGAGTGCTTGCCAGCCCCAGTAAATAGAGGACCCATCTTTTGAAGGGTCTGAAACAGTTGCCATACTTTTTCCATATCTTGCACTGATGGAAGAACCTGCACAGTTTTTAAGTGTTTTGTTTTTCTGTATACTTTAAGCTGCCTGTTGTCTCGCTATTGGCTTTACCAGGAGCAACGGGAACATATCCGTCCTGACAGAGTTTCTTTTTAGCCACTTCATCAGAGGGTTGATCAAGCTTCATTTTTTCATCACTCTTATTATTTTTCAATTTGTGAGGAACTTCATCTTTGGAAGCTTTATTTTTTGGCTGGGATCTGGAGGGTTCCTCAGCACCTCTGCTTTTGGTATTAGTACTCTTGAATAGCCCCTTGTTGGAAGCCTTTGATTTATCCTCGGCCATAATTATCAAAGGTTTGTCTGCTATGTTTGCCAATTTAAGCAAAGCAAAGCAGTTCTGGACCTATGAACCAAGTGCAGGTTTCTGTGAATATGTCTATTACTAGAGACTTTTTTTTTTTTTTTGTAAAAAACTGAGATCTATATCAGTGCCAATCTTAATAGAAACCCAGTAATACTCAACTGCACACAGGTGGCTGCTGGACCCTTACGGACAGTCCTGACACAGATGATACCAAGGTCCAATAATATAACAAAAAAGATTTCTTTGTAATTGCCAATCTAGAGAGAAAACCCCCAGGCACCATTTAAATTTGAGATCTACTGCAGGTGCCTCATGGTAAACCCCGCGAGGTTTGAGGTAAAACACAAGGCAACTGTCCCTAATTCGACGGTTCTCACAAGAATTTGCCACACAAATGAAGGAAACTATCGAAAATAACCACCTGCGATAAAACTAGGATTTAAACTAGTCGCAGTAAAATAAAGTCAAAATAGCGCCGTCGCATTAAAAATGAAAAATGTGCGCAGCACTAATGAAAAAGTAAAACTTTCACTCAGCACACTAGAGGAAATAATTGATGAGGAAAACTTTACCCAGACAAGCACTAGGAGGCTGTCAACAAAGAAAGTTGGGAGACACCTCAGAGGCAATATGCTCAGTCCAGCGGAGAAAAAATTCTGAAGCATTCAACAGCTCACACCTCTTCCTGTCTTTTGATTGGCTTGGTCCTACGCTCATTTAAATATCTCTCAAAGGCACACCTCCGGGGCAGTTGCACCTAGCCAGCTAAGTGCAAAAAAGTTACTGATGCTACAGGACTCCTGGGGTAAGAATATGCGTTATTTATGTTCATAGTTCTACCGTGTAACTTACTGTACAATTCATGTGTAACTTGTATATGAGAACTAGGTCCCCACTGCAGACCGGATGGACCACTGATCTTTTTCTGCTGTGTCTGTCTGTTTCTATGTTTCTATGAGATTTGCTCCATGGGTTTCAACCCTAAATAAAAATGAAATGATAGTTTCCATCCTTGATGTTCAGAGGCCAAGCCTCACGTATTAGCCGATTCTCACCACTCACTCAAATCTCATACTTTTAAAAAGTGATGCTAGGAAACAATAACATCTTAGAACACTTTACTGTATTTTTGAACACCCTATTGTATCTTCCATTTCATCATAGTTATTGTTCCAAGTCCAACATGTTTTGCATTTTTTTATTCAGACAATTATTAGTAATACCTTTTATCATCTCAACGTGTACCCGTGATGCACACCCTTTACTTGTTCTAACTTGCTGTCCCAGTGTTTCCTGAATATTCTATGATTTCCCAACTGTTCCACAATGATTACTTAAAGGGAAAGTCCCCTCAACTTATTTTCTGTCTACCTGTGCAGCTTGTAGGGATGAACAATGATTCTCAGTCTTACATCACCCTAATTTCATCCTAATTTGAATGGTCAGTTACCACTCGCGACACTGTCAACCCAGGTTCAGGAACAAGCTTGAGTTGTTAGAGGGCCGGCCTCGGGGGGGGGGTGAGTGGAGATGCTCGCCACCTTTGGGAGGAAGGGTGTATGGATGTCTGTGCACTACCGCCACCTGGGTGACCACAGGTGGCAGTGCAAAAGGCACCATCAGACTAAGGTAGGAGAATGCCAGATTTACTCTGGCACATGTGCGCTGACCATGGTGGGGGGGGAAAATAGTCCATCCATAACAGGAGGATGTCCACCAATTGTCGCAGGACCCACATCATCGACCATGGCGCTCACTCCCGATGTACCGATGCCCTGGAGGGCAAGCCAGGGTGCTAAGCAGTCGAGGTAAGTCCCGGGGAGGCAGATGGCTGGGCGTAGATGTAAGGACTGATGGGAGCCAGTCAGCCGTAGGAAGCATAAAGTATACTAAATAAAAAAGAAATTTAAACAAAGTTGCTTCACTGTGTTCTGCCATGGCGTGGAAACCTGTTTGACTCCACTGCAAAGGTCATGACCTGACTTGTGTAAGACATTACGCTAGTTGATGCATAAATGCATAGGCCAGCAGAAGAGGTAGTGGTACCCTCAGTCAGTTCTGCCGCACATCTTCTGAGCTGTGTTCTTCTCTTGTGCTGCCATCAAACTTTTCAAGGCAAGTTCCTTACTGTTTTCTGGTTTAACCTGGGTCTGAGGGAAAAAAATGCTTATATTTACATATACACACACAAACAGAGGAAATCTAAGGGCCCATGACCTAATTATTGTGAAAGCAGGTATGAAAGGTTTCACCACACAGATATTAGGAGATATCATACTGTATATAGCAGGGCATAGCATATATAGACTCCCTTTTATCAATGAATCAACTGTAGGAATTCCATTCTAAAAGCTGCAAGGTGGTTTGTGGGTACTAAATTTCAGGCCAATACTGGTGTAAACAAAAATAAACAGGATTTTGGGCACTCAACAACGTAAATACCAGACCAGGTTTCAGGCCAGACCTTCAGGATAGAGATCCCCCTACCCTGGTACTTCCAAAGGCAGACAAAACCAAACAGACTTCCTGTCCCTCTCCCTCAGGTTTCAGGCCAGGATTTCAGCACAGATATTCCCTACCTTGGCACTTTCAAGGCATAAAAAAAAAAAAATAAATAAACAGACTTGCTGTCACCCCCAACCGACTTTCACCATAGATATTCTTCTCTGGTGATTGCAAAGGCATACAGAAGCAGACTTTCTGCCCCCCCCCCCCAAAGGTTTTGGGTCAGGCTTTCAACACAGAGATCCCTTCCCCTGGTACCTACAAACACAAAGCACAAAAAAAAAAAAAGACATCGCCCTCTCCCCACTTGAGGCTAGGCTTTCAGATATTCCCCATGTGCTTGAGGATATCTTAGTCAGGGGGCCACAACACATGGACACTGGGCACACAGGCATGGCACCTTTCCTTTAATACCCTGTGCTCAGAGGGATGCTGATACAGTGTTCATCTTTTCAGGTATTTAACCGTTTTGACAATGCGGAAGTAGAACTTCAAACCAAGAACTCCTTTAAAAATACTTCCTGGGCCAGCCAAGTGTGGTGGAGGGCTGAGGCATCAATGCCTTACCTGCTGCCATGCCGGCGGCCCGTGTTCGTGGTGCAAGAGGATCGCCAGTAGTCAGCCAGGGAGTGAGAGAATTGAGCATCTGGAGGATAGCTCTCCTCTCTCGGAGAGGGTGGCCTGGCAGTCCTGAATGACTGCCTCCAGGTGGAGGCCTGAGGGCAGAATGGGTCACGGATGCCAATGAAGGGAGGAAGCTGCAGGACTCCACAGCATGTGTGCGTCTCCACAAATGCGCGCTGCCATGTCGCACCCCAGCAACGGGGAGGGAAGAAAACAGAAAAACTGAGGTCGACCGACAGGATGACACCGGTCCCCCGTGGGCTCCGCACCCAGCCAGCTGCACACCTTGTGCCATCAAGGTAAGTCCCGGTGGATGCCAGGGTGATGGGGCTGGAGGGACCGGTGGAAGAGGGCCACTCAATAAGAGGATAAAATACATATTTAAAAAAAAAAAAAAAAATTGTTCCTGAGACTCTGCCACATCTTGTTTGTTAGCTATCACAAGAAAAGAACAATGAGAACAAAGGGGATGTGTGCTACGTCTGTAAAATAAGAACCAATAACTTTAAATTAGCCAAAGCAGAACTGAAAACATTACAAACACAGACATCATGTAATGCATTTTTCCCCATCTGGAACACACTTTAAACCAACAAAACAGGTCATTTGCTGAGAAGTGTGTTTGACAGCAGGAGACAAGAACAAACATACTGCAAGCTTAGTAAGTGAACAAAGAACATGCAGCACCAGTTGTTATGATAAAGCAGAAATGTTAAGATGTCACAAGCATTCTCTAAGACATCTTATTTCCACTCAGAAATGGAAACCACAAAAAGGCCGATCACTTGCTAAGCAAAGTTTGTTTGCCGACAGGAGACAAGCATAATGACATCAACGGGACTAAACACCACAAGCACCAGCACCCTTCCAACTCAGACACACTAAGCAACAGAAACCAGCAGCTTGAAAACTGTAAAGTAACTTGAAAAGTTTGATGACAGCACAAGACAAAAGCACAGCTTAGAAGACATACAACAGAACTAAGAGAAGCACTTATGCTGGCTTGTGTATTTGCGCATCATCAACTGCCACAATGCCTTGCATGAGTTAGGTCATGACCTTTGCAATGAAGTTAAACAGGTTTTCAAACCAGGGCAGAACAGAGTGAAGTAACTTTCATTTAAATTTAAATTATGATGAAATTAGGGTGGTGTAAGACAAGGAATTATCATGCATGCCTACAAACCATACCAGTTTACAAGGAAAAAAAGGTTGAGGGGAGTTTTCCTTTAAGACTGTGAAACAGTATAAACAGACATCAACGAATGTTCAGAAAAACTTAGAAATAGCATTTTATTTTTATAACTTAAATTTTATTACAATTTTTTTTTTTATACAGATTAATAGTCAACACCATTACAATTCATTGAACAATAAAACAGAACTAGCCAGACCGGTGGTGCTGAGGGCTGAGGCGCTGGACACCACACCTCGCGCCATGCCAGCGACCCGTGTTCGGGAACAAGAGCAGGTGCCGGGGGTCGGCAGGGAGGAGATGGATCGAGCATCCAGTGGACTGCTCTCCATCTCCAGGGAGGGGGTGCCTTGCAGTCGGCAGACGTCTGACCCCTGGCGGAGACTGGGGCTCAGCGGAGGCGCTGCTATTACAACATGGGGGGGGGAGCAGCAGGCACCTGGCAGGGACACGCGCGGGTGCATGCGTGTGCCTGCTGCCAGCATCATTGCATGCCGAGCTCTCGCAAGCGAAAAAAAATGGGAAAAGACCCTGTTGGCTGGTCGTTGCAGCTTGATGGCTGTCCCCTGGCACGCCGTCTTCGGAAGTAACACCCTGAACTGGATCCTAATGGACGGGAGAGTAGGGGGCTCCCTGTCACCCTGCCACGGGCGGTAAGCCATGGGGTTACAAGGGTGAGGGCCTGAAGGAGCAGAGGCTAGGGATGGCGTCCGGACGAGTGGCCAACCAGGGCCGGGGGGAGAGAAAAAAAAAAATAGCAAGCAATAAAACGGAACAAGTTTCTAAAAAGTATGAAATACACGCAAAAATAACAATAAATATCCAATTAAAGAGGCAATTACAGAACTGGAAATCAAAATAACACAGCAAAGCAGTATTCCTATAGCAATAAAAAAAATCTGATGGCAGATAAGGACTGCCTGGCCCACCTAGTCTGCCCATTTCCCTATCTAACGGAGAAACTGCAGATCCTAGTTAACCAACAGCCTACTTCCTCCTACCCCCCACTAGAATTGCCTTATGTCTGCCCAATGCATTCTTGAATTCCCCCACTGTTCTTGACTCCACGACCTCCTCAGGAAGGTGGTTCCATGTATCCACAACCTTCTCTGTGAAAAAATACTTCCTCACATTACCTCTGAGCCATCCCACCTCAATCTTCAAATTGTGCCCCTTTGTTCTTGCACATCTCATTCTGAAAGATGCTACCCTCTGCTGATTCCCTTGAGGTACTTGAAAGTTTCTATTATCCCCCGCTTTCCTCGAGGGTATACATATTAAGCTCCTTAGTCTCTCTTCATGTGTCTTCTGGTGCAGACCCTGCACTATTTTAGCTGCCCTCCTCTGGACAGCCTCCATCCTGTCTATGTCCTTGCAGTGATGGGGTCTCCAGAACTGCACACAGTACTCCAGATGGGGTCTCACCAACTGTCTGTACAGAGGGATAACAACTTCCTGTTTTCTGCTGGTGATGCCTGGCCCCATGCATCCCAGTATTCCCCCCAGCCCTCCTTACTGCCTTCTCACATTGCTTGCCCACCTTTATGTCGTCTGATATGACTACCCCAGGTCCCTTTCCATTTTTGTTATTAGTATCTCACCCCCCACTTTGTACTCTTCCCCTGGGTTTTTGTTTCCCAGGTGCATTACTTTGCACTTCTTTGCGTTGACTCTAAGCTGCCACACATTTGACCACTCCTCCAACATTGGCAAGGCCCTTCTCATCCTTTCCACCCCACCTTGTGTATCGACCCTGTTGCAGATGTTTGTGTTGTCTGCAAACAGTCATACTTTTCCTTCCAGTCCCTCCGCAATGTCACTTATAAAGACATTAAAGATGACTAGTCCCAGTACTGAGCCCTGCGGTACCATGCTAGTAACTCCCCTTTATTACAATCTAATATAACAATACCTACCTCCTGGAGAACTAGAATGGAACACTAATACCTGTGCATATACTAGGTTTAAATCCAACTCTTCAGTAACAGAAATGCCACAGTTAGGAGGGACAAAGGCAAAGTCTAGGTCAATTGAGAAGTCTGCCTCTCCCCAAGGCTTAACTTAACTCCATTTTTAGTATCTGCCTTCCAAAAATAAGGTTTAAAAGTTCCAAAACAAAAAAGGTGAGAAGTTTCTGACTAAAAATTAAAATGTGAGGACTTCCAATTTTGCAGGACTGATTTTCTGAAAGAAAGGGTGTTTTACTAGTTATCAGGGGTATAGCTAGGAAAATAAAATGTATACACCTGAACCCTCTCTGGTGTCACTTTGCCACCCTCCCCATCTCCTCAGACAACCCTCCAATTGTTGCACTGCCTCACGTGTATCTCACCTCGTACTTCATTTTAGCATTAAGCATTCTGTTGTGATTCAAACACAGTGAAACAATCCTATTTTAAGGGCAGTTCAGTAGGGGTGGGACCAAGTAACAGACAGCCAGTGCCATTAACCAGAATCCTCCCCCCCCCCCCTACTAATTTGTAAGCCATAGCATACATGGAGTATACAGTGGCGTGAAAAAGTATTTGCCCCCTTCCTGATGTTCTCTGTTATTGCATATTTGTCACACTGGATGTTTTCAGGTCTTTAGACAAAATGTAATAATAGATAAAGGGAACCCGAGTGAACAAATAACACTTGCTTTTTTTTTTTTTTTTTACTTATTTCAGTTATTTAATGAAAACAGTTAACCAGCACCAACTGGCACTGTGTGAAACAGTAATTGCCCCCTAGTTAAATCAACCCAATTAAAGGGATAATTAGAGTCAGCTGATTGACCACAGCCAGCCCTGCTCAATATAAACCTCACTTATTTTGACCCTTACCATCAGAGTCACGTTGCCAGCACAAAGATTCAACAAGCACATTATGTCACGATCAAAGGAAGTTCCTGAAAAGATCAGAAAAAAAAATGTTGTTGCTATCTATCAGTCTGGAAAGGGTTACAAAGCTATTTCTAAGGCTCTGGGACTCCATCAAACCACAGTGAGAGCCATAATCTCCAAATGGAGAACACTTGGAACAGTAGTGAATCTTCCCAGGAGTGGGCGGCCTGCCAAAATTACTCCAAGGGCGCAGCGTAAAATCATCCAGGATGTCTCAAAGGATCCTAAAACAACATCCAAAGAACTGCAGGCTTCTCTTGCCTCAGCTAAGATCAGTGTTCATGACTCCACAATCAGAAAGAGACTGGGCAAAAATGGGCTTCATGGGAGAGTAGCAAGGCGGAAACCACTGCTAACCAAGAAGAACATAAATGCTCGTCTCATTTGCCAAGAAGCACCTGGATGATCCACAAGCCTTTTGGGAAAATGTTCTACGGACAGATGAGTCCAAAGTGGAACTTTTTGGACGACATGGATCCCATTATGTCTGGCATAAAGCAAACACAGCATTCCACAGTAAGATCATCATACCAACAGTCAAACATAGTGGTGGTAGTGCGATGGTGTGGGGATGCTATGGTGTGGGGATGCTTTGCTGCCTCAGGACCTGGACGACTTGCCATAATTGAAGGAACCATGAATTCTGCTCTGTACCAGAAAATTCTTATGGAGAATGTCCGGTTATCCGTCAGTCAGCTGAAGTGTAGTTGGGTCATGCAGCAAGACAATGATCCAAAACACAAAAGCAAGTCCACATCAGAATGGCTGAAAAGTAGTAAAATTAAACTTTTGGAGTGGCCTAGTCAAAGTCCAGACCTAAACCCAATAGAGATGCTGTGGCAGGACCTGAAACGAGCAGTTCATGCTCGAAAACCTACCAATGTTACTGAATTAAAGCAGTTCTGCGAGGAAGAGTGGGCTAAAATTCCTCCACAGCGATGTGAAAGACTGATATTGAATTATAGGAAGCGTTTGGTTGCAATCATTGCAGCTAAAGGTGGCGTAACCAGTTAGTATAAGGGGGCAATTACTTTTTCCACACAGTGCCAGTTGGTGTTGGTTAACTGTTTTCATTGAATAAATGAAATAAGTAACAAAAAAAAAAAAAGTTATTTGTTCACTCAGGTTCCCTTTATCTAATATTTATTTTTGTCTAAAGACCTGAAAACATCCAGTGTGACAAACATGCAATAATAGAAAACATCAGGAAGGGGGCAAATACTTTTTCACGCCACTGTACATTCATATACCCATGCCTGTAGAATTCCCTCCCAAAGATATCTCACTTTTACAATACTGCCTTCCAAACTTTTGAGACCTGGGAAGCATTCAGGCTTCTCTCTAAACTAGGACAGTATGACATTCAAAGTTGGCCTCGCTGGAGTTTTTGACTTCCACCCAAAAACATACCTCAGCCTCCACAATCAGTCGCCCAAGTGCAGGACCTTATCCCTCCACCCTTCCTCAAAGACAGGGTTTACACTGGGCAGGAACCCAGCCCTCCCCTATGTCCCTGTGGGCCCAAAGCAGAGCTAGTCACTAGGGATCTCTGACTGTACCTCAGCGAGAATTCTGAAGCATTACGATTCACAGTTTAAAAGTTCTGTCCATCCCAGTAATGTCCCTCCCTCGTGATCAAGAAATGCATAAATTACAAGCAGCATAATATTTTAAAGACTGCCAGCCTGCACAGCTTCTGTCTGGGGGCTCCTGTGAGAAGGGGGCGACAGCGACCGCTGGGACTTGAGGGTGCCTAAAGCCGGCCCTGCTCACTCCTCCCCTCCACCCTCCTTCTGCAAAACGGTACGAGTGCCTGGTGCCTGCGCTTCCGTACCGTTTCTCAACTGAATACATTACTACAGGAGAGTTCTCCCACCTACAAATCCATAGGCGAGACTTCCCTCCCTAGACATTTCCAATTTAACATGGTCACACGATATGTCATGCGATACTTTAAATGATGTGCCCCATAAACCAAATAAATATAACGGACAGAAACAGCCTGCCTCGCTCTCGCGCTCCAACTGACTCTGCTGAAGGACACGCTGACCTGGGCTCTCGGCTCGCGCGCTCTCTGGGTCCCCGTCCCGCCATTTCCCTGTACCCCTCTCCACCTTTACCAGTCCCAGCACCCTCACGTCCAGCGCTCGCTCCTTTACCTGCTTCGTCCGGCAGCTGCCCCTCTCAGCAAAGGAACACACACCCGTCTCACGGCCGCTGCCATGTTACCTTTCTGGCTCGCTCCACCACCCAAACTGCGTCACGGCCTCAATCAACCAATCACCGCTCCGCACAAGGCAAGCCGGTGCTGACCTCATCCCCGCGATCTCTTTTTTTTTTTGGCAGAACGGTCAGGGCCGGCGTCATCTTGTGCACGGCGCCCAGCTCACTACCTCTATGGACCTTTTTACGGTAACATAAAATACTAAAGTGAATTAAGTAACTTAAATCAGACATAGTATATTTGTGAATAGTACTAGCATTTAACTTTTAAATAGACATAATAACATGACAGGGAGCCTAGCGAGGATAATGCTAATTGAATTGTATGAGGGACATATTTGTAACTTTCTGACTTAGTAAAACGATATTTTAGCCATATTGGTCCTTGGAGAACAGGAGTCGCTGGATAGTTTGATGCCCTTTATTGGTCCGATATATGTCTCGTACAAAGATGGTACATAGTACACAAGCCTTTGGCAGGGGTGTAGCCAGGGATTTCAGATCTGCACACCAGGTGGACTCATTGCTACCCGCCTCCCCCGGTGTATCCAGAAAATATACAAATGTACACCAGGACTGTGTTTGTTGCCTTATTTGGCACAATAAGTGCAACTTTTGTACCTCATAACAGTGGTTGTTGCCATGCATGGGTAAATACAAATGCCATGCACAGTTCCCTAAGACGCCCACATACCAGCCCAGAGCCTGTAAAGTTGTATTGTCCTTGGGATTCAAAGAGAGTATTAGTGATCAGTCCTTCTAGTTTCGACTCCTATGAATGAAATTACAGAAACGTTCAATATTTTCTTTGTAAGTTTTCATGGAAAAGGATGCAGTTCAGAGCCTATTTGCTACCCCCTTAAATAAAATTGCACACCATGGAGTACTTGGAGAATGCCTGCCTACACCCATGGCCTTTGGGTTCTACATGCCCCTTTTGTCACCTGAAGAAGGGGCCTGTGGGGCCCCAAAAGCTTGTGTACTATACCATCTTTGTACAAGACATATATCGGACCAATAAAGGGTATCAAACTGTCTAGCGACTCCTAACTATAAGACTGAAATGTACTTTTCACTGCTTGGTAACATAGTAAAGCAAGATCGGAAGGGTCACTAGGTCCATCCGGTCCAAAGGTTAAAAAAATGGTATAAACCAACTGCCTTCTGTATAAAGTAAAATACATACAGTTGGTAATCAGTGCGCCACAGAGCCTGTAGCCTGAACTCGGAGACTCCAACTTCTAATGGACCACTGTGGCCACAGGCGCACCATGTGACCTTGACTAAGTCACTTGACCTCCCATTGCCTTAGTTGGGCATGGTTTATGTGTTACTTTGTCTTTCATGTAACTGTTTATCTTGGAGAGCATTACATAAAATCATTAGCAGGAGTGCAGAGGGAATATTCCATGTTCAATAATAAATCAATATGTTCCAAGCTTGACATGACCTGTGCAGTCCATTAATTCTCCACGTAAAAGACTAAACGTGCCGGCCTGGTGGCGCTGGACGCCACACCTCGTGCTACACCGGCGACCCAGGTTCGGGAACGGACTCGGGGTCGGCAGGGAGAGGAGGATCGAGGCCCCAACGGATGCCTCCTCCCTCAGTGGTGGGAGACCATGAACGCTTTATGCTTTGCATCCCTTCAGTAGCTGGTGGAAGCACTGGCAACAAGAAGGGATGGAGGCGGCCCCTCGCCAGAGCCGGGAGGGGACGACGACGCCACCACTCGGGACGTACGTCCCAAGTGCCGACTGCCTCAGAGGGTAGGGATCTGGGAGAAACAGAAAACCTCTCGGCAGCCCTAGATGAAAGCCACTCTGGGTCCATCCAGACCACCGAGAAGGGACAGACCCCACTGTGCAAGGAGAGGAGGAAGAGGCACTCTAGGGGCAGATCCCACGGAAGGTGGATTGGAGGACATGAGTGGACGAAAGTAGTGGGCACCAGGAGTAAATAGGAGGGATAAAAGAAATAAAGTAAAAAAAAAAAAAGACTAAATGCAAAATTAAGATTTGATTTTCTTTATGGTTAATAAAACTGTTTTCTTGAGTTCTTTGTGTGAGACAACTGCGAAGCAAAGCAGAGCAGTTTTGCGGTACAAAGGACTTGAGAAGAAACTCACAACTGTAAAATACAGGAACAGTACATATAAAATAAGCCTCAATAATACTATACTAAGTTATACAAAAATTTCCCAGTAATACATCACTACTCTCAATAATACTATCCTGAAAAACGATAATACTATTGTTTTTGCTGAGAATACTACAGTTCAAAGGTAGTCTCCAACTGTAGTATTATCAAAAGATCCATATATTACACACAATAACAGAAAGATAAGTGTTTTACAAGGCAGTCATACTATCTCGAGGTTTTGGGAACTTTAGGACCTCTCGAGCTTCGCTCTCGAGGTTCCATGTCCCAAAACCTCTCGATGGTATTACTGCCTTGAAATACACACCTATCTATCTGTTATTCTATTTATAAATCACGGTGACGATTCCTGTTTTTTAATGGAACTTGAATTTAAAATCCAGTTGTTTTACTTTACAGATGTAACCCCCTTGTTCCCAAGGGTTACTAGAATCCCACTTAGAATCAGGGGTAGGCAGGGACAGGCAGCTAGTGAAATGCCAGTTATATGGATTTCACAGTGCCCCACTCTCTTTTTTACTCTCAGCTGAGCTGGAGTGATGATGTCCCTTTAGAATTGTCGCAGCAGCATAAGCCACATTGGAATGCTAGCTGGGGGGAGTGAGATAGAATGTTGAGTTAGAGTTCAGTAGTCTGTAGAGTGGAGTGCCAGGAGGAGGCTGCTGCTAGGCAGCTCCTCAGTTTTTAGTTCTGACAGAAATCTATCTCTGTAGTTTGGGTAGTTTGTTCTCACCCTAGAAGAAGAACATAGAAGATAGAGAGTGAAGTGGTGGAGACCTGTTCCAACGGGGTTTTCCAGTGCCCCATCCCCGGAGGGATGGGGGGGGTTCCAGGATTATGGGGCAATCCCCTAGTCCATGCCTGGACTGTGTTTGAAGCTGCCTGAGATTCATCTGCTCCGTGAGTACCCAAAGACTTTTGTGTGGAAAAAGCCCTGGGGCACCTGCATTCCTGTGGTGAGTTTTTTCTCTGACAAAGGGACTCTGTCACCTTTCTGTTTAAAAGTGTCTGCCTACTATGGGGTCCAGAGAGAGACTTGCCAAGCACAGAACATTTTAGTTTGTTTCTGTTTAAAAGTGTCTGCCTGCCATGGGGTCCAAAGAGAGACTTGCCAAGTACAGAACTTTTAGTTCATGTCTGATTTAAAAGTGCCTGCTAAAGTGTGGGTCTAGTGAAGATACATTGCCATTTACAGAACCTTTAACTTCTTGACACTTCAGATGTGTGTATTGTAGTATGTTAAATGTGAAAGACATTTCAAGATAGAATCTACAAGTTTTCTGTGAGGGTGTTATTAACCAGATGAATGGCCGACTATAAATTTGGAAGCAAAAGGTGGGAGACCCTCCATCTGGAGTGACCAGTTTACCTCTCTGGGTTCAGTTTTGGCACCCTTGTTCGCTTTCAGAGCATTTGGCCAATGCCTGAAGAAAACAGTTTTTTCAGACGTGGGTTGGATTTTCTGTGAGCCTGTATGTGCTATTTGGTGGTCGAGGGTGCCACCAGTAATTCCTCATGAAATATGGGAAAGTCTCCTAGTACTGGCCGAGGGTGCCTAGTCAAGGAAAATGTACCAGTTCTGGCAGTGTGTGCCAATCTCCATTCAGAACCAGAGAGTGTTCACTGTTTCCATTTCAGAACCTGAGGATTCACTGTGTGTGTTCTCTGTACCAAAGTAATCTGCATTACCAGTGGGAGTAGCCCTGTGGGGGTCCATCTCCGCTTTGTGATTATTCTCTGTGTATGTAAATAAAAGCCACACTCTAGAATCCCAACCTGGTTTGGATAGTACTGTTATTGTTTCCACTGTGTCTGGATTTACTGGGGTGCCCCTGACCAGAAGTACAAACCTAGCATAATTGTGAGCAAATGTTTCCTCCCAGGGGCCCAGGTTGATGGCCATGATAAATGGTCCCCCCAGGTGTGAGCCAGGTTGTTGCCACACTTGGTTTGCCTGTCTGAGGATGGCAGGCTCCAAAGTAGATGTATTGGTAAACAGAACTGTAGTGATAACCCCCATCCCTCTCGCTGGCGCCATGTGTGAGAGGAGCAGCCCTGCTAGTTGAACAAGGGGGGGCCAGTGGGGGTGGGTTACACAGATAAACGCTTGTGTAAGAAAAGGACTATGCCAGGATGAGCTGCCTAACAGCGTCTCTCCTCTCCCTGGGAGGGTGAGTTGCCCTCCCACAGTCCCGCAGCCTCCGGGTGGAGGTCCGGTGGCAGCGCAGGTGGGTAATGGGTGACCGGTAGGGTGGAGTGTTCTGCATTGCGAGATGCGCGCATGCCTCCACACGCGCACGCTCACGTCAAGGACATGAGGGTGGGTGAAAACGGAAAAACGGCTAAACAAATAATAGAAAAAACCAGTGTAAATTAAGAAATCTCTAAAAAAATCTTTAAAAAAGGCAGTTTTTAAAATTAAAAAACAGGTAGGAATTTTTGTAAAAAAACAAAACAAAAAAAAACAGTATCCAGCTTCTTGGCACCGTGCGATGGTGGCTCACCCTGGTAAGTTGGCAACCTGGGTTCACGCTTCATACCTGGGGTGATAGGAGCAGAGGCAGGCAGGGAGGGTTACGAGCATCCTTTGGTCACTCTACATCTGGGGGGCGCAGCGCCTCCTTATAGCGGCTCCTAGTGGTGGCTTGTGAAGGTGCTGGTGACTGCAAGGGTGACCACGCACCATCCGGAACCGCCCCAGGCCAGCCACATGCACATGTGAGTAAAGGGAGGAGGATGAGCAAGAACACATAATAAGGAAAAGGCTGCATCAGTATGCCAGATGACAGCCTCTCTGCCCCTCCTCGGACACTCGACAGGCACACCCTCTCCAGGACCACATGTGGCAATCCTCCACTAGGCTGTGTTGCAGTGCCCAGCAGGGGCAAGCCAGCAATAAGGAGAGGGAAAGTCAGAGTGCTCGCAGGTGATGCACTGCAATGGTGGCCGGGGAGCCCCCAGCAGAGACAAGCCAGCCACAAAGATCTGGAGTTCTGTGTAGGAACGTGCCCCAAAGGAGTGTTGCAGAAGGGTGACTTGTGTGTGTGTGTGTGTGTGTGTGTGTGTGTGTGTGTGTGTGTGTATACGCGCACATGAGCATGTGAGTGTCTGTGTGCATGTATGTGTGTGTGTGCCTGTACATATGTGTGTGTGTGTGTGTGTCTCTCTCTCTCTCTCTCTACTGTCTTTGCAGCTCCAGTCCCTTCTTGACCAGATCTATTTAATAAGGACTTCCTGGATAAATAAAATAAATCTGTAGTACTTGGTAAATCCCCCATCCCATGCACTCGTCACTTGCCAACTGCACTCCACCCAACCTAACTCCCAACCCTTGCACCATCTGGTCATGGTGCTTCTTCCCTCTAAGGTCCCCTCTTACACGTGCACATGATGCCAGCACCATACCCACTACATGGCTTCCTCATGCATGTGCCTCTCCTCCGTTCCAGTGTGCCGTAAAAGCACACAGACTTAACCTCTCACAATGCCCAGATGGGCTGCTACCTTTACATAGTTTCTTGTGCCTATGTTATGCTTTGTATTATTTGACCTGCTGTTGAATGTTAACTTTTGTTCACTCTGTATTGCCGAAACAGTACTTATGTTACTCATTCTGTTTTGTTATGTCACTTAATCAATATTGTCCAGCCTTAGTTAATCAGTTTTTAATACTGTCTTTGACATGGTGTAAACAAATTGTTATTCTGACGGGGAACCTTTGTATATAAGCATTTCTCCTCAAAGGTGTATTTCTGAACTTTGAAATAAATAAAATAAATACATTTTAAATCAGTTACATTCTTACATCTGGGTCGGAAAGTCAAGGGTTCAGGCCCTACGCTCGGGATTTGGGATCATCTGTAACACTAGCACTGCACTGCAATACTGGGGGACAGGTCAGAGGTGCAGCAGTTCTTAGTTTCAAAGAAACACTAGGTCCACATCACTTTGGCCCCTCTTGCCTGGTCTTCTAAAGGGAGGTATAATATTTCATGGAACTTGTTCATTTTGCATGTTACTGTATGCAGACAAAAAACTGACAACAGCATATGAGCTGAGCAACGAGGCATGCTTGATATTTCATAATTTATTTCATTTTTGCTAACCAGGTAAGTACGCCAGACAAGACACTGACTATTTTCATGCACAACTTGGGAGGTTATAGTTTGGCTAACAGATAGACAACCTACAATAATACTGTATGAACAAATGAGTTGAAAGTAGACTTACATAGGAACACTTCACATTACAAAAATGCAAGCGATAAGAATAATTCCTGATATTTACATAGTCACAAATTATATAACAATACCAATTATAAATTCTACAAAATATACAGGGTTTTGAACTCGACAGAACAAACTGGCTCGCTTAGAGAGGCTAGTAACATGTTATGAGAGGATTACCGGCATCATTCCACAGTGCTGCACATGCATGGGTGAAGCAAAATCACATTTTTTTCAGAGTAACTTACCGGATGAGCTAAACACTGTCAAAGTAATGTGGATAGTGCCCATAATCAGCATAAATAATGGCTACATTGGCTCTTTTCATTCGGCAAAGTCCTTTGGCAGTATAGACAATAGCTGTGTGAAGCGTTCAGAGCCCATCCCCCCTCCCCCCCAAGCTGAAGACATTGGATATTTCACTTTGGTAGGAGTCATGGAAATAATTTTGCAGTAAGCTGATAATGAAAGCCAGACTGAAGAAAAAGTACAAACTAATTACAGTTTAGAGCAGCCCAGTAACAAACGCAGTGCCCCACTATGTGGGGAAATGCCAGGAAGTAAACAAACACTGCAATAAAAGAGAACAGCACGAGCTACTCTGTGGCCATACAGACGTTTTACCAAGGGCAGCGTACTGAGCCAGGAGCAGCTCGTTTCAGATGCATTGGGTGGGGTGGGGTGAGAAGGAACAGTACATCAGTCAATACAAATAAATAAAATGCGGTAACAAATGAGAGCAGCAAGACAAGTCAGTCTATACAATTAATTCAGTAGCAGGTAACAAGCAGTGTAAAAGGTAGCCGGCATGTTGGTGCTAGCGAAATGGGTTTAATAATGAGTCTGTGTCGGCAGCGGCCCGCCAGGGGGAGGAGGATTGAACATCCTAGGGGGTGCTGTCCTCCTCTGGGGAGGGAAGGTAATGCACACCACTCTGCTGCCAGCACCTGGGTAACCACAGGTGGCGGTGCAAACAGGATCCACAGAGGGTGGCTGGGACACCACTGGGCGACAGAGTGATCACACATTGCCTACATGCACCAGGCCGTTCTTGCCTTCAAGGCATCCCTAGTGATAGGAAAAATGGAAGTACATGCTGTCTGTGGCAGGATGAAAATGCCGCCACACACACGCACAGGCTATGTACTGCTTACTTGGCACCCTTCTCCACTGAGCAAGACTTAAGAAGCATCTTGTGAAAATCCTCCAGCCTACCATGGGGGTACAGGAGGAAGGGGTTAAGTACCCAGAGATGGAGGGTAACTGGTAGAAAGGGTGGGTCTGAGAAGAAGGGAGTTATAAGCAAAAATAAAAAAGTACCCCTTACGGTGCTGCAGAAGTCTATACACTGAAACATACTCTGCACTCGGAGAGTTAAAACATTGTGTAAAGGCCCAGTGGCACGGTGATTTGAAGTGCTGGACTCCAGGACACCACACCACCAAACATACCAGTGACGTGGGTTTAGGACTGGATCCATGTTGCTGGAGATCTGCCAAGGGAAAAGGACTGAGCATCCGATGCAAACATACATACGAACATACGAATGTGCCAGAAGAAACAGACAACCCGGTCAATCTAAGTCTG
The DNA here is from genome assembly GCA_016271365.2 of Neoceratodus forsteri. Lineage (NCBI taxonomy): Eukaryota > Metazoa > Chordata > Ceratodontiformes > Ceratodontidae > Neoceratodus > Neoceratodus forsteri. Next base: position 321,368,112 of record JADMNL010000027.1, read on the forward strand.
CTCGAGTGTGCAGCTAGCAACCCTAGTTTGCAGTTGCCCCCCCCCCCCCATTTGTCATCCCACTGCCATCCCCCACCCTCACTCTCCCCTGTTCCCTGTCCCGTGCCCTTTTGAAGCTGTTCACAGATTTACATGATACCACCCATTCTGGTAGGGCATTCCATTTTGCTACCATCCTCTCTGTGAAATAGTGTCTCCTCATTTCCTTCATAAATCTTCCCCTCTCTATTCCTAGCACATGCCTCCTGGTGACCCTCCTCCTCCTTAACTTAAAGACCCCCATCTTCCCCATCCATATTGATTCCCCTCAGATACTTGAATGTCTCTATCATGTCCCTCCTGTCCCTTCTATCCTCCAGAGTGTACATATTGAGGTCTCCCAGCCTGCTGTCATAGTCTCTCCCCTCTATTCTGCATATCATCTTTGTCACCCTCCTCTGCACTCCCTCCAGTAGCCTGATATCACGCTTTAGGTATGGCCTCCAAAACTGCACACAGTACTCTAAGTGCGGCCTTACCAGCGACCTGTAGAGGGGCAAGATCACTTCTCTTCGCCTGGACGAACAAAACCCTCGCTATGCACCCCAGTGATAGACTGCTCTCCTCTCTCAGGGAAGAGAGACACCACGCACCACTCCCTCACTACCACCATGTGGAGCCATGGTGGTAGAGCAGTGGATTCACCTAGAAAGGGGGCGACTGTTGGCTGACATGTGGTGCATGCGTGCCTCTAAATGTCCTCCCACTTGCATCATAGCACATCATCGGCCACAGAGGGGAAAATGAGGAAGAAAAAGGATGCTGGCTGGATGATGCCCTGCCTGCTGCAGACCCCCACCACCACCACCCAGACAAGGCCACGCACTGCATGAGGACTCCGGGGAAGGGGAGGACTGCCCTCCACCTCCTGCTCCCACCACAGAGGGCAATCTGTGGGGCTACTACTGGCTGGTAAGTCCTGGGGTAGGTGGTTGCTGGCTGGGGCTAAAGTTGGCCAGCATCAAAAGCAGATAAACACCTTTTTTTTCTTTGTACTCTCTATTTATCACATAGATACATACATAGATACATAGACAGTGTCGGCAGATAAGGGCCTATGGCCCACCTAGTCTGCCCATTTGAGCTTGTAAGTTCAGTTTGTTTTCCTAGAAGTCTATTTCCCCTTACCCCTGACCTCTAGAATTCCTTTATGTCTATCCCATGCATTCTTAAATCCCGTGATTGTTTCAGACCCCACCACTTCCTCTGGCAGGTGTTCCACTTGTCCACCACCCGTTCTGTGAAGAAATTCTTTTCTCATGTTTCCTCTGAATCGTCCTCCTCCAACTTCATCCATGCCCTCTAGTCCTGAAACATCTTTTTGCTTAAAAATAGTGTTTTCCTGCACCCTGTTCCTCCCTGTAAGATACTTGTATGTCTCTATCATATCCCTCTCCTCCTCTCCTCTAGGGAGTACATGTTCAGTTCCTTCAACCTGTCTTCATAGGACTTGTGATGCAACCCATGCACCATCTTTGTTGCCCTCCTCTGAACCTCTCTACCCTGTCTATGTCCTTACGAGGTATGGTCTCCAGAACTGTACACTGTACTCCAGGTGGGGCCTCACTAGTGTCTTGTATAGCGAATTATGACCTCCCTTTCCTGCTGGTGATGCCCTGCCTATACATCCCAGCATCCTATTTGCTTTACCTGATGCCTTGTCACACTGTTTCCCTACCTTGAGGTCATCGAGATGACAACCCCAAGATCCCTTTCCTGCTTGGTGCATGCTATATCCTCACCCCCAACTGATATATTGTGCCAGGGTTTTGTGCCCCATGTGCATTATCTTGCACTTTGCATTGAATTTCAACTGCCAAACCCTTGACCATTCTTCAAGTTTCTGCAGGTCCCTTCTCATTCTGTCTACACCCTCTGGTGTGTCTACTCTGTTACAGAGCTTTGTGTCATCAGCGAACAGTGAAATTCTGCCTTCTATATCCTGTGCAATGTCACTGATGAAGATGTTGAATAGGACCGGTCCAGCACTGATCCCTGTGGTACCCCACTGGTCACTCTTCCTCTGTGGAGTGACAGCCATTTACCACCACCTGGCTGTGTCCTGCCACCCAGCCAGTTACCTACCCACCACACTACTGTCCTGCCCACACCCATATTCCCAGTTTGTGTAATAGTCTTCTATGTGGCACAGTGTCAAAGGCCTTGCTGAAGTCCAGATAGGCCATGTCCACTGCCTCCCTGATCCACCTCTCAGTCACCCAGTCAAAAAATTCAATGAGGTTGGTCTGACATGACCTCCCCTGGTGAAACCATGCTGCCTTGGGTCCTGTAGTCCATTGACAACCAGATGTTCCACCAATCTCTCCTTCAGTAGTGCTTCCATGATCTTTCCCACTACCGAGGTGAGGCTGACTGGTCTGTAGTTCCCTGCTTCCTCTTTGTTCCTACTTTTGTATAAGGGGACTACATCTGCTGTCCTCCAGTCTTTGGGTACTCCTTGTTTCCAGTGATTGGCTGAACAGGATAGCCAGAGGTTCAGCCACCACCTTCTTAGTTCTTTAAGGACCCTGGGTGCACCCATCTGGCCCCATTGCTTTATCAGCTCTTATTACTTCCAGTTCCTTCAGGACCCTTTCTCGTAAAGGGACTTGTGTCCATTTCTGCACCATTCTCACCCCTTGTACTCCCTTCAGACCCATTACCCCTCTTCCTTAGTAAAAGACTGAGCAGAAATACCTGTTCAATATGTCAGCTTTACTGTTGTCATCCTCCACGCTGCTCCCATCCTCCCTTCAGTCTCACTATCCCTCCCTTTGTCCTTCTTTTTCACTTATGTACCTGTAAAAGGTTTTGTCCCCTTTAACCACTGATTTTGCAATGTGTTCTTCTGTCTGAGCTTTGGCTTCCTTACTGACTTCCCTGCCTCCCTTTGTTTCTCCTGGTACTTCTCCCTATCCCCTCTGCCTGTGTCTTTTGTATTGCCTGAATGCAATCTTTTTGGCTTTCACTTTCTTTGCTACCTCTTTGGAAAACCATAATGGTCTCCTCTTCCTTTTCCTCTTGCTATCCTGCTTACTGCATAATTCTGTTGTTCTTATAATCCACATTTTAAATACTGCCCACTGTTCCTCAATCCCTGATTCCTGTCCCATTCCCCTTAATGCCTCTTTCAAGCATCTCCCCATTTTCCCAAAGTCTGCCCCCCTAAAATCCAGGATACGTGTTTTTGTGTGGTTTGGTTCTGCTCTTTCTGTGATTTCAAACCACAATGACTGGTGGTCACTGTTACCCAGGTGCTCCCCACTGTGCCCCCATCACACTGTCCCTGTTTGTGAGCACAAGGTCCAGTATTGCCTTCTGCCGAGTTGGTTCCATGACCAGTTGCTTGAGGAAGGCACCCTGAAGGAGTCCAGGATAAATTCTGCTCCTAGTTGATGCTGCTGCTGGGATGCTCCAGTCCACGCCTGGTATATTGAAGTCTCCAACCAGTACTACTCATCCTTTTGTCTGCCATCCTTTGGATGGCTAGCATCAGCTCCCTATCTGTTTCTTCCTTCCTGGGCTGGTGGTCTATAGACCACACCTGTGCGGATGGCTGGCCCCATTTTCCTTTCCAGCTTAACCCACAGTATCTCTCCCATTTTGTTCCTCCTGGATCTGTGTGGCCCTTATGTCATTTTTCACATACAGTGCCACTCCTCCTCCCTTCCTGCCTGCTCTGTCTCTTCTGAATATGTTGTAGCCAGGTATGGCCATCTCCCAGTCATGGTTATCATTACACCAGGTTTCAGTGATGGCCACAATGTCCAGGTCTGACTGTACCATGACAGCCTCCAGATCTTCCATCTTGTTGCTAAGGCTCCTGGCATTTGCACACATGGCTTTCCATGATTTGACCTCCCTAGACTGCTTCACTGTTCTACTCCAGCCCCTTCCTTGGTTGTCATCACCTGCAGCCTCGGGGCATCTCTCAGGAGTGCCACTCTCTCTCTCTCTCTCAACCTAGGCATTTTTGCACCCGCCTGAAACTTCCCTCTGGCCCAATGGGGTATATTGAGTTACCCCACCTCCCTCTCCAGACACCAGCTGCCCCCCGGATCTAAGCCCCCGGGCAGGACAACCTGACTCTTTACCTGGGTGACCTTTCTGAAATCAAAGTAGCTAGGTCCAGTGGAGAGGCGAGGGCTCAGGATGATGGCCCTAGGAAAGTCTGGTGTTGAGTGTGAGTGCCGCGGTTCCTGGAGACCTCCGTCACCTTCCCAAGGAGCAGGGTTTATTTTCCTTAAGTCCCTCCCCCTAGGCTCAGACATGCAATGTATCCAGCGTGGACACGCATGCTCCCGTGTGCGCGTACAGGATCGCCACTGCAGCCAATCCCATGGTTGCTGGATCGTGAGCATGATGTGCCCCCCCCTCAGCCACTGCCAGGAGCCACCACAGCCCAGGATCGATAACCCCCTCCCTCCCTCCCAGGACAGGAGAGCAGTCCTCCAGACACTCGATCCTGACCTCCCCTGCTGACCCCCAGCGTCCCGAGCTTGCTCCCAAACCTGGGTCACCGGCGTAGCACGAGGTATGGCATCCAGCACCTCAGCCCTCAGCACCGCCAGGCCACAGATAAACACTTATAAACACTTTGATAAAAAAACAAATTGTGAAAAAGGTGAGTATAGCTGTTCCTGAGTGCATCGTTTGAACAAGAAGGGCAGTTTTTGGTTCCAAGTTGCCATGTTTCGACCACTATTTTGAAAAATTAACACCAACAAAGTAAGGCATTACATGATGGAGTCACAGCCTCCGGCAACAGCCCCCTCCCCTTACAGCTCACTCACAAATTCAGAAGTGCAGCCCAGTGTCCATATTAATCAGAGTCTGACTGGATACTTTGCCTCCTTGACTCAAACTCTTCTCTGGTCTTAATGGCTAGGTTAGGTTTCTCGGCTGGGTCGGTAAATAGGAACGTTTTACCCTCATCATGGATGCGGAGACAAGCTTGGGTCATTAAGAAAGGGTTCACTCCCAAATCTCTCATTTGCGCTCGAATTCCATCAGTGGACTTCCCCCACAATAGCCAAGTGTGTCACCCCCTCTGTGCACTCTGCCCCCCTCTGTCCGCCCCAGTGTGGGATTTTGGGGTGCACACATGAGCCCCGTGCATCAGGCATCAGCAGGATGTACTGTCTACTCAACAACAGCCCAGCCAGAGAAAGCTTTGTGTGTTTTTCTTTGCCACAAATACAGTAGAGATCCAGGGGTGGGAGAGGTAATTAAGTTTGATGAGAAGGTTGCAACTAGTAATGTTGCATGGGGGGAGGGGTATATTATTGCACATTATAAGATGTTTAGACCTTAACTTTATTAGGTATAGCTTTATTGATGGAATTGGTTTACAATAAGGAGTGCACCTTAGTTCTAAGGTGCATTCCAATGAATTACTAGTGTTTGGTGACTTCAAGCTGAACTGGATAGGCTGCAAATCAAGCATTGTGAACCCCTGCTGGCAGGCCTTGCTCTCTCTCCTCCCAACTTATTGCTGAACCAACTAGGCTTTCTTCCTCTGGGATGAAAGGTACCTTCCTCGACTGGATACTGTCCAATATGCCTGAACGGATTGTTTCATCCGGTACCCTCCCTGACGCCATCTCTGCTCACTCCACCACCTACTGCACCTGGAGAGTCTTCCCACCTAAAACCCCCTGCAAAGTGATCTAAATTAAGGGACTTCTCCAAATTCAACATTGAGGCCTAACATGCTGACCAGAAACACAGACTGGTCCCTGGTCATAGCCACAAATGACACCTCAGTTGCTCTTGATAACTTCCTTGCAATATTCGTATTTATTTATTTCGATTAGGATTAATACCTTTGAGTCAAAGACTCATTTTCAAACGTTCCAAGTCAAGGACAAAAACAATACAATACAGATAGCGGAGATCACAGGGTAGGCATCATGAAATCATTATAGTGTCACATGAGGTTCAAGACTTGCTAGTTTCAGGTACATCTTAACAATAGATAAAGTGCAGTACATTATTTGTTGCAGGGTAAGGCTATCCTGGTAGGAATGAACATGTCAGCAATACGGCAGTGTTATGTCAGGGGGATGATGAGGGAGAGGGGTAAGCAACCAGAGTGGCGTTGTCAAAAATGGAGGCGGTGTGGGCAGGGAGAAATGAGATGGGGGTAAGGTGCTGGTGGAGGGTGGTAAGTCGATTTATTGGGGGGAGAGGGGTAGAAACAAAAGGGTAAAAAACAAGACGATCTGTTGATTATTTGTTTGCGCAGTTACAGGTAGCTACACTCTTAAGATGGGACTGTAGCCCCCTTTTGAACTGGCTCAGCTTTGTACCTCCTGTCAGTGTGTCGGATAGCTATTAAACCATTTGGGGCCCTTAAAAGTAACGGATTTCTGGGCCATTGCCGTGCGCTTGAAAGAGACTTGAAGTTCTCCTTTTGTCACATTTCTGGTTTGCTTTGTATGCACTGCCTTCTTGAACAGACTACTTATGGATTCCGGCATGAGGTCTAGTTGAGCTTTTTTTATGATCAGGCATGTTTGGTTTTGGGCTCTTAAGTACAGAGGGAGCCAGCCAGTCTCGGAGTAGAGGACACAGGTGTGAGTCCAGCGATCTGCCCCAAGTGCTAGACAACAAGCCCTGTTTACGAGTATTTGTATCCTGTTTAGTGCAGTATCTGACCCTGCTATGTATATTGGTAATCCATCCATAATCAATGGATGACAATACAGTGTTGCCTGTGGCTAATTTGAGGGCCGCCGGTGTCGAGTGCTTGTTTCTGTAGAGGATGCCCAGTTTCATGTTGGTGGTTTTGACAACTTGATCAACGTGGGAGTAATTGAGAGTGTCATCAAGGTAAACACCCAGATATTTAAACGAGGAGACTTGCTCAAGTGCGTCACCTTTAAGGTTCTGAATTCAAAGGGGGCAGAAATTCCTTTTGTTCTGAGGGACCGTGAACAGCATGCTTTTGTTTTTTTTATGGTTTAGTAGCAGTTTGTGTTGGCAGAACCAGCTTTCTAGTTTTGGAAATATTCCCCTCCCTGCAGGATAAACACGACCCTCTTACTAAAAGAAGAGTGAGGGGCACTGTCACCAAATGGCTACAAGGAGGTTTATATTTATTTATGAAATTAAGGGACAAATGCTGGGCAAAATTCAAGGCCACCCATGATATGTCTGTCTTCCAGGAATATAGGCCGCTCAGAAACACTTGTAAAAAAGCCATCCACTCTGCTAAGAGCGAATTTTGAAAATCCACCCTGTTATTTTCAGCTAGGGACCTGAGAAGCTTCTGGCCAAACATCAAGAATATTGTTAGTGGCACCTCCAGAGCCTATGTCACTGACATGCTCATCAGCAGGGCCAGCTGTAACAATGCCTTAACTATCACTAATGCATTCAACTCCCAGTTCTCAGATCTATCTGCCTACACCTCCAAGTTCCCTGCTCCTAGAGAACTGAATCCCTCACATAGTCCTCAGGCTGGGATAACCCCCGACCCCCTTTTTACTTCAGGGCTGTTTCCATCAGTGAAACTCTGAGACTCTTTACTGGCCTCTCTCCCCACACAGGTGTTGGTCATGACAACATAGAGCCCAAACTTATTTGTCTTGGGGCCACCTTCCTTGCCCTGCCCGTCTCCCATATCTTCAACACATCTCTCCTTACTGGGATCATCCCTGACATGTGGAAATTGGCCAAGGTTGTCCCTGTATACAAACAAGGTGACCCAAGAAACCTTGAAAACTACCACCCTGTTGCTATCCTTTCAGTTATTAGCAAACTGCTTGAAAAAGTGGTTGCCACCCAACTCACAGCCTACATCCAAAGCTATGACCTACTTACCCCAGCCCAACATGGCTTCCGCAAGGGGCACAGCACCTCTGCTACCCTGGCCAAGGTCACCTCCAAGATCAGGACTGCTATTGATCTGGGAACTTGACCAGGGCTATCTTTGTTGACCTCTCAAAAGCCTTTGATTTGGTTGAGCACACACTCTTGTGTTCCTCACTCCAGTCTCTTGGCCTCCCCCCCCCACCTGGTTCACCAATTACCTACTTGGAAGGCAGCAACTCACTACATTTAACAAGGTCCTCTCAGAGACCATGCCTGTTGACTCTGGGGTACCTCAAGGGTCTGTTCTTGGGCCCATTCTGTTTTCCCTTTTTGTCAATGACTTGCCTCTAGTCCCAGCTCATAGTTGTTCTACCCTCTGTGCCGATGACCTTGTGATCCTAACCAGCTCACAGGACATCAATGTCACCAACATCCAGCTCACTGCTGACTTTGACATCATACAATCCTGGCTAAAGGACCACAAACTAGCCATCGACCTAAAAAAAAAACAGGCTATGCTCTTTGGTTCCCTGGCCAAAACAAAAGTCTGCCTTGATCACCTAAGAGTCACCGGAGCCGATGGAGCCCTAGTGTGGGTTGCGGACTCTCTTAAATATTTTGGGGTTGCCCTCGATCCACAGTTCAACTTCTCCCTGCATGTAAGCACTGCTTGCAAAGCTGCTAATAACAAACTGGGCCTGCCCTACAGAGCTAAAAGCTGCCTCATCCCAGCAGCACATCATGCCGTGGCAAAGGGGGTCCTTCTACCCATGCTCTGCTATGGACTTGTCTCCTTCACGCATGCCCCAAAAACTTGTCTAGCCAAATGGGATGTTACCTATAACAATATATGTCACTTTGCACTTTCTGCCCCCCCACCTTACTCACCACTGTGAGCTATACAGCAAGCTTAAATGGCTCTCCCCCAACTTCCACCGAACCTTTGTTATAGGCAATTTCATTGACAATATCATCAGAACTGCCACTCCCTCTGTACTAGCTGACCTATTCCAGCCTCCGAACCTCTCCTACACTTTAAGATCTAGTGGCTTGCAAGTATTCCTAGTACCTAAAACGTGCACCTTAACGGGTGATTGGGCTTTCACCTGCCTGTGCACGAGGCTATGGAACTCCTTCCAGCCCTTGTTCGTACCTCCCCCTTCCATATCTGCTTCAGAAAGTCCTTCTGGGATATCTTGAAACTCACATCAACCTGTCATTGTTCCTAAGATAGCAACCCCATCTGCGCCGTGCTGCACTTTATGGCCCTGCCTGGCCTTCGCCCCGAGACCAGTGTGTTTACATATTTTTAGTTGTGGCTATCAAATGTTATCCTGTTATGTGATGTATAACACCCGGCTGTGAACTGCTACCTTGTTATGTTATGTTTTCTATATGCCTTCCTGTTAAATCATTCTGCGTCTGACTATTTACCTTTCTGTGAAATGCTGTTATACCTGCTGTTCTCTGTATCAAGTAATCTCCTGGGTCACACCTGAAAATAGGCATATGACTGTCTAGTGCGCTTATCTGGGTAACAAAAGCTTAATTAATAAATCAATAAAATAAATATATTTTATAAGAATTTAATGGATTGTTAACATATGTACAACTGGAATATCTATGTATGTAGTCTTAAGATGTAAAAGCAATAATAACAAATATTTTCAAAAAAAAAAACAATACAGTGGAGATTCTCAAATGATGAAGAGGTGGTAAAGAACAAGATTCAAACTCATGACCCCCACCCCACCCCAAGTGCCAGGCAAGAGCATAATCAGAGAGCAGCTCTGTTGTACCAAGACCGGTATCATCAGACATTGTGAGCACACGCCACATCTGTTTCTTGTATTCATGCTGTGTCGTGGAAGGTGTCCTCGACTTACTGTGTCAAAAGATGTTCACTGTCATAGAGCTGGAAGCATGGAAAGGTTCTGACAGAGAATGACATTGCAAAATGTTCTTTATTTTATTAATTTTATTTAAAATTTGGTAACCAGGGAAGACAAATTGAGTCACAGCTCATTTCTAGGTATGTCCTGGGGGAGAGGAAAAAGGGAGAGTTACAAAACGTTATTTATTAATTTTTTTTTTTTTGACCAGGTAAGCACACAATTAAGTGGTAATTGTCAGGTATGACCTGGGAGGTTACAATAGGATAGGACAAACAAATGAGTACAACACATAAGATAACAGGAGCACAAACTGGTTACTAAAAAGATACAGATTTGTACTAACGATCATCTATGATAACTGGAAGCATTATACAAAGTGCAGTTGTGTATAATGAGATAGCATGATGAATAAAGCATTGCTAAGCAAGGAGCACATAGCAGTGTGTAGCAATTATATCCACAAAAGATACGCAGGCAGCGTGGTGAAGTGACTTGAGCAAAAATAGGAATCTGGAGACCCAGGTTCGAGTCCCATCACAGCTACTCAGTTAGCCACTGTGTGACCCTCAGCAAGTCACTTAACCTACAATTGCTTGAGTCAGCCCTGCTGTACAAATGGATAAAAAGTAAGACCCTGCTGAAAGTGAGATGCGGCATCTCAGCTCAGCTGAGCTATCCATTGTAAGAAATGTAGCACTCTGTGCATGTAAGTGCTGCCAACTTTACAACTGGAAGTATTTACGAGGCACAAGCAACACCAGAAACTAAAGCTGGCAAGAGAGCCTGGCTGTTATTAGCCCAGTCACATCACAGCTCATTTAGTCCCCCCCCCGACGATCACACCAAAGTACTTACTTCATTACTTCATTGTTGTACCTATTGGTGCAATACAGCAACCATTTAGGTTGTGAGTGCAACTTGAAAGCAAAGACTGGCAACTGACAAGTTTGTTTGAGTCACCCAGAGGGCATTTTTTGTTTTAAGAATCAAAGAAATCTTGTATTATATTTGCCCACAAAAATCAACTGTAAAACCTGTTTCACAGGTCTTTGGTCCCTTGGCTATTTTTTTGTTGAAGTATTTGTATTTTCAATCGACTCTAAAAACTAGAAGTGGTGACCCATTTATTTCAGCCTCTGATTTCACAGTGGGAAACCATGGCTAAAGAATATTGTTAAGCACATTGTAGTTTATACACTACTGTAGAATGGGAAGGGTAAATCCTGCATCCAGATTGGTCATTAGCCGTGCATTAAAATTGTCTGATGCAGAGCTACAAACAAGTGCTGGCCAGCTGGATGCGGGACTGCAATGACATTTTTCAACCAGTAGAATTTAAAAAAAATTACAGCCTCCATTTTTTCACCTTGCTTAGCCCCCATGTCCTGTGTGGGGCACATCTCAGCTAAACATGTAAGCCTTACTTTGTGGCTCACACGGTGGAAAAGTAGTAGTATGCTTAGTGATCTGCTCTTCTGCTTGAACCACAAGAGGTTGTCACAGCCGCAGTCCCAACTGCTGCTGTGGCTCACAGTATTGCAGCATATCTTGTTGAAGACCCTGAATTCACTTATCTGTGCACCATCCGAACACTCCACGGCCCAGCTGACAGCCCATCCACTGCACTTCTGGTCTTCTGCTATGAATCCCGTACGTCTCCCATGCTGGGTCAAACTAACAGGAAAAGAAGAAAGCAAATAAAACTGCAGATAGAGAAAAAAGACATTTAAAAAAATCAGTGTGTGTGTCAGGAGGGGTGGTAGCCATGAGAACCACAGTTTGGCACAGTTACAAAAACTATAGCTATGGAGACCACAGCAGGAAAAAAGTACTGAAGTCAAAAAAAAAAAATGCTTATACTCATGTAGGTGGATGGACTACTTTAGGCCAAAATACATCACAGATTTTACTTTTTTGTTATTAAAACCTCTTAATTTAAATTTTTAAATGCACATAAAATACAGATGCCCATTTTATAAGTGCAATAAGACACTCTGGGGGTGTGCAGTTGACAGTTCTACCACACAGCCAGGGGCTGAAGGCATTCGGCCTGCTGCCTTGTGGCATACTATGCCCCTGGCCGTGCATTAGATTTGTCTAACGCACACCCCTTCGTGCCTTTTTGCTTACATATTCCAAGTATTTAGCCCACGTAGTTTTTTTTTTTTAAATTTCTGTTTATGCACCTTTCATTTCCCAGCCTCTGATTCCCTCTGGCTCTCCCAAGGCCTGACTGACCCCCTGCAGCTGCCACCCTCCACTAAGCCTTGGTTTATCCCTCAGGTATGGATGGGGAAGGGGAAGCACTAAAGTAGGGGTTGGGGGGGTCTGTATGTACTGGGGTCTGTCATTGCAGTGGTGGTGGGGATGGGGGGATGGACAACACGAGGAAGTGGGTGTGGGTCCTGAATATATCATATCAGATAGTACTGCTGTTGGGTCTGACTTCCTGGAACCAAAACTCTTAAAGCTGGCTGTCCCATTCATTGTGGAACCACTATCCAGAATATTCAATATGTCCCTTGGTGATGGCGTTGTGCCTAAAATATGGAAATTGGCCAGAGGTACGCTGGTTTTTAAATAGGGGGACAAAAAGGACATAGCAAACTATAGACCAATAGCAATACTGTCAGAATTAAATAAAGTCCTCGAGAAGCTCATCGCAGCACAGGTGACAGAACACCTCTCCAAGTATAATCTCTCTACAAATCAGCATGGTTTCAGAAAAGGCCATAGTACCAAACTGCTTTGTTACAGCTAACCAATGACATGCTTCATGCCACGGATCAGGGCCTTCTAACCAGTGCAGCAGTGCAGTATTTATTGATCTGACGAAGGCTTTTGATCTCGTTGATCACCCTCTTCTGCTAGCTAACCTCCTATCCCTGGGTTTCTCAGCAAAATCTGTAAGCTGGTTTCATGGCTACCTATCCAACAGGACTCAAGTTGTAAAATTCTACTCAGCTGCCTTGGACAAAACAGTCGTTGATGTTGGTGTACCGCAGGGATCTATCCTTGGACCTCTTCTCTTCTCGATCTTTATTAATAACATAATGCAAAACACCTCTTCCTGTTCATCGTTGTTGTATGCCAACGACCTCGTTCTGCATACCAGCTCAGATGGTGTTCTGACTCTCAACCATAAGCTTTCCGTGGATTTCCTAAATATTCATTCCTGGATCACACCAGCCCGGTGGCACTGAGGGTTGAGGCACTGGACGCCACACCTCACATCACACCAGTGACCTGGGTTCAGGAACGAGCCCGGGTCATTGGGGGTCAGCCGGGAGGGAGGGAGTAGGACTGAGCATCCTAGGTACTGCTTTCCTCTTCCGGGAGGGTGGAGCAGTCGCTGCTGTGTAGGCTCCTGGTGGAGACTAGGGGCCGGTGCAAGGAGCGGTACACTGAGGGGAAGGCATGGATGGCGTCAGACATGTGGTGTGGTGTGCGGAGGCGTGCACAGCAGCGTCACTAACACCATTGTACATCCGTCCCTAGGGTTGGGGAACCCACACAAGAAAACCCTCTGGTGTGCCTCATGAAGTCTGGGCCACCGGCACCGGGCCACTGTGACTGGAGTTGCTCATCCCCAGATCCTGACCCCCGGCTTCCACGGTGGTGGGGTAAGTACCGCCATGATGTGGCCGATGCATGGAATGGAGAAGGGGGGTTGAGCACAGGTACTGGGAGTGGCGCAGTGGCCATGGTACCAGATGGATTGGGGGGGGTGAACCATAGGTAAAAACACCCCGTCCGAGGAGGGCAAAAAATTCATAACAAAACCAAAAAACAAAAAAAAAATCTTGGATAACCAGAAATAGGCTTGTTCTCAACATTGGTAGAACTCGGGCTATGTTTTTTGGGTCATCTGCCAAACTAAAAAATAGACAGGATCTTTTTAGAGTCTCTTGTGCTGACAATACCCCATTGGAGGTGGTAAACTCCTTTAAATACCTGAGAGTCCTACTTGATGAATCCCTTAGTTATGACGCCCATATCACCACCACGTGTAAGGCTGTAAATTCTAAACTGGGGTTAACCCACAGACGGAGCCATAATCTAATCCCTTCTGCACGGTTGGCCATTGCCAGAGGAATCTGACTCCCATCACTCACATACGGAGCTGTAATCTACTGCAATGCATCAAAGACTTCCCTTCATAGATGGGATACAACATACAATAATATATGTCGTTATGCCTCTGCATCCTCTAGACTAAAACATCACTGCCTCCTGTACGCAGATCTAAACTGGCCCTCTGTAATGGTCCACCAACTCCTCTCTCTCTTGGGAATCTTCTGGACAGTATACTGAGGTCCAACATGCCTAGCTCCCTCACCTCTGTGCTAACCCTTCAGTCCACCTCCTATGGCCTCCGATCTGCTGACCTTTCCTTACTCCACATTCCTAGATGTAAAACATCCAAAGGTAAATCAAGATTCTCACATGTAGTCCCCAGTTACTGGAACTTGTTGCCCCTCGATGTACGCCTGACCCCTAGTCATGCCACTTTAAAGAAGAGGCATCGCTCCCTCCTTACTGGTCATGCCCAGTGCACTTGTTTAAACCCACCCTAGGTCTTGGCTCCCTTCGCTATGCGGTTCCAAAGTTTCCTCATGTATTAATGTCACCCTCGTTTAATCTAGCTTCCCCCACCTGTCTACTTCCTGCCTTTTCCCATCCCCTATCTTTCTCTTCCTCTCTCTCTCCATGCTATATCCTACAGTTTCCAATTCCCCTGCCTTCTTGCTCCTCTTTCCTTAGTATATTGTGAGTAGTAAGCTAATTGTATGACATAGTCGATGCTTGCACCTTACTCCTTGGTACTTCTATATTTTAAATTGTCTACTACCCTAACCGTAAACACAGGCACTTACCATATGCCTGTATAATATCCTTACTGTGCCTTGGTACTGCAACTGTTAAACTGTTATCTAATCCTCCTATAATTCCTACATGTGATGTGCTGTATATTTGTGACACTGTATTTGCCTTGTACCTGTACCTCTCTATGTTGTGACCTCCCGGGTCATGCCTGAAAATAGTCCCTTCCGTGTCTAGTGCACCTACTCAGTTATCAAAAACGAAATAAATAAATATCATAGTCCATTGTCACAGTGGCAGTAGGGATAGGGGAGGGGGAGCACGGAGGCAGGGGTGGGGCCTGGATATATTGGGGCCGATCACCGGGGTGGCGGGATGAGGGAGCACTGAGGCAGGGGGGTGGGCCTGGATATACCAGGCTCCATCACTTACAGTGGCAGTAAGGACAGGGAGGGGGATGGAGGCAGGGGGTACGGGCCTGGCTATACCAGGCTCCATCATTACAGTGGCAGTAAGGACAGGAGGGGATGGAGGCAGGGGCATGGGCCTGGCTATACCAGGCTCCATCATTACAGGGCAGTAGGGACAGGGAGGGGATGGAGGCGGGGGTACGGGCCTGGCTATACCAGGCTCCATCATTACAGTGGCAGTAAGGACAGGGAGGGGATGGAGGCGGGGTACGGGCCTGGCTTACCAGGCTCCATCATTACAGTGGCAGTAAGGGACAGGGAGGGGATGGAGGCGGGGGCATGGGGCCTGGCTATACCAGGCTCCATCATTACAGTGGCAGTAGGGACAGGGAGGGGATGGAGGCGGGGGTATGGAGCCTGGCTGTACAGGCTCCATCATTACAGTGGCAGTAAGGACAGGGAGGGGGATGGAGGCGGGTACGGGCCTGGCTATACCAGGCTCTATCATTACAGTGGTAGTAGGGACAGGGAGGGGATGGAGGCGGGGGTACGGGGCCTGGCTATACCAGGCTCCATCATTACAGTGGCAGTAAGGACAGGGAGGGGATGGAGGCAGGGGTACGGGCCTGGCTATACCAGGCTCCATCATTACAGTGGCAGTAGGACAGGAGGGGATGGAGGCAGGGGTACGGGCCTGGCTATACCAGGCTCCATCATTACAGTGGCAGTAGGGACAGGGAGTAGGGACAGGGAGGGGGATGGAGGCGGGGTACGGGGCCTGGCTATACCAGGCTCCATCATTACAGTGGCAGTAGGGACAGGGAGGGGATGGAGGCAGGGGTACGGGCCTGGCTATACCAGGCTCCATCATTACAGTGGCAGTAGGACAGGAGGGGATGGAGGCGGGGGTACGGGCCTGGCTATACCAGGCTCCATCATTACAGTGGCAGTAGGGACAGGGAGGGGATGGAGGCGGGGTACGGGGCCTGGCTATACCAGGCTCTATCATTACAGTGGCAGTAGGACAGGGAGGGGATGGAGGCGGTACGGGCCTGGCTATACCAGGCTCTATCATTACAGTGGCAGTAGGGACAGGGAGGGGATGGAGGCAGGGGGTACGGGCCTGGCTATACCAGGCTCCCATCATTACAGTGGCAGTAAGGACAGGGAGGGGATGGAGGCGGGGGTACGGGCCTGGCTATACCAGGCTCCATCATTACAGTGGTAGTAGGGACAGGGAGGGATGGAGGCAGGGGTAGGGCCTGGCTATACCAGGCTCCATCATTACAGTGGCAGTAAGGACAGGAGGGGATGGAGGCGGGGACGGGGCCTGGCTATACCAGGCTCCATCATTACAGTGGCAGGGACAGGAGGGGATGGAGGGGGTGTATGGAGCCTGGCTGTACCAGGCTCCATCATTACAGTGGCAGTAAGGACAGGAGGGGATGGAGGCGGGGCACGGGGCCTGGCTATACTAGGCTCCATCATTACAGTGGTAGTAGGGACAGGGAGGGGATGGAGGCGGGGTACGGGGCCTGGCTATACTAGGCTCTATCATTACAGTGGTAGTAGGGACAGGGAGGGGATGGAGGCGGGACGGGCCTGGCTATACTAGGCTCTATCATTACAGTGGCAGTAAGGACAGGGAGGGGATGGAGGCGGGGGTACGGGGCCTGGCTATACTAGGCTCTATCATTACAGTGGTAGTAGGGACAGGGAGGGGGATGGAGGCAGTGGGTGTAGGGCCTGGCTATACCAGGCTCCATCATTACAGTGGCAGTAAGGACAGGGAGGAGGATGGAGGCAGGGGGTACGGGGTCTGGATTTACCAGTGTCCATCATCGTGGAGGTGGTGAGAGCAAGGGGAGCACTGAGACGGGGTGTGGAACCTCGATATACTTGGGTCCATCGTCGCAGTGCTGGTGAGGATGGGGAGGGGGAGCATGGAGGCAGGGACTGCAGGGCTTGGATGAACCAAGATCCATCGTCATGGTGGCAGCTCATTTTCCATTTTTTTTTCTCCTACTCCTCCAGACATCGAATACCATGTCATTATGGTGCACACACACACACACACACACGGCATGTCTATTGCCAACAACCATGGAGTCTGCTGCCTCCCTCAGCCTCCATCCACACTATCACCTGTGGTTACTAAGGTGGCAGTGAATGGAACACCTTCCACCCCAGTGGAGGAGGAGAATGTCCTCTGAGAAGTTCAATCCTTCTCCCCTTGGCTGGCCCCCGATGACCCTGTTTTTGAACCTGGGTCACCAGCATTGTGAGCGGTACCCCTACCATTGTGTCAACAGACGGTCTGCTGAGCCCTTTTCCTTATAACTATGGACAGTAACATGAAAACAGAATCATCTGCTCTGGCTGCTTATCTACACCTGACATCATAATCATTTCCGTAGCAACAGACTGTGATGTCACAGGCAGCAGACTGTGAATACAGCTGTAAACAAGCAGTTAGAACAGGTACAGTCTGACACTGATCTTGTTCTTATAGTGAAACTGGAAAAGGGGATCCCTGATCAAGTGGCACCAGCTGATGGCTCATCACTGCAGTGCGTGGGAGTCCCAGGATCAAGACTCAGTCCAAACTCCCTCACCCTGGGCTGCTGGAGTCTACAGCACAAAACAGAGAGGCATTGCACACGAGCCTGAGGGAAGGAGGCTGGGTGCTCTGCAGGCAACTAATAGATCTTAGTAATGGAGGTGGCCTTGCCACTGTGGCTGACCACAGCATCTCCCACCCACTACCGATAGGAGGGAGCCACAGGAAAGGTGGAAGGGCCACTCCTCTAACACTGACTAAGAAGGAGTTTATGTGCTTTGTTATTGCTTCCTCTTCCTGCATGTGTTTTCCCCATTAATAAAGAAAATGTTGCATCTAAATGTATTTCTTGTTAATGTGAAATGATGAGTGCCAAGACTGTTCACCTACAGGAGTGCGTTATATTATTAATTTAACAGTCTTAAGTTATTCACTACCTGGTTTTTGATTTTGGATTTCTTGACTTGAGTCTTTTGGGGATCCAAAATATTTGGTTGCCATTTGGCTAGTAAAATTTTGCAGTTTCCACGTAGTAGTTAGTTAGTATTAGCTCATAAGAATCTGATGGTTGCAGCTTCAAAGTGCAGCAGACAGAGGTTTGAGCCGAGCTTGAGCTCAACGTTCTATGCTCTGCATAGAAATTAACCCTTTACTGTCCGGGGCAGTTTGAGCGCTGGGGCTAAATTTTGAGGAAAACCCATTTCTTCCTGAGTGCTGAGTGTTATGCCCTCTCCAATGCCATATACTGTTTAAGGTTATTTACCCATTGCTGAATGGGGGGGGGGTTGATACCCAAGACTGGGCCACCGCTTTACGGGCATTAACCAAAGCTAAAGACCACAAGGAGTTGTTCATCCCCCCGGTGGTGCTGATCTGCATCCAGCATAAGTTCCAGTGGGGATCCAGATGGTCGATACCCCATTATCCCA
Source organism: Neoceratodus forsteri (assembly GCA_016271365.2). Taxonomy (NCBI): domain Eukaryota; kingdom Metazoa; phylum Chordata; order Ceratodontiformes; family Ceratodontidae; genus Neoceratodus; species Neoceratodus forsteri. The sequence goes on from JADMNL010000027.1 coordinate 321,386,587, forward strand.
CTCTTGAGTTGATGCATACCATACCAGAAGGGGACGATCCTAGGACAAGTCAGGGCCATTCGAAGGAAATCTCTCACCCCACTCATACATTTAGAACATGTATTGGGCTTTTGTGGGCCAATTAGGTGTAGCCCTGTGGGGGTGATATATGCTCTGTACATTAAATTTAGTTAAACTTCTCTGAGTTTATTACTCCTGGAGCAGTGCTGCAGGTACAGGCAAGCCCGCTTCCGGGTATTTGCATCAATTGGGATGCACAGATCTGCACTCCAGTTCGCTTGTACCTTCTCCACAGGGCTACAATCTGAGCCCTGTAAAATTTAATAGGTATGTAGTTAGTGCTTTCTTGCCAGGTTGTGGCTTGTGCAGTTATTCCTCAAAGGGTGTGGGGTGGGCCCAATCATTAATTGAGCTTAGGGTATCCCCAAATCGGTTTTTGAGCATGAGGTATACAAGAAATCCCCTTTGGGTATACCCCATTTTGCACAGAGGTATGCACAACTTTAAAGTGTTCCTCCCTCATATAAGTACTGCACCAAGGTTAGCCCTTTACGCCTCCATTGGAGCAGCCTCTGTGTCAGTGCTACCAAGCATGCACCCCTGAGTCTCACTGCAGTGGATAGCCCAGTGTTTGGGGAGGGCCAGGAGGATATGCTTGATCTGGGTGTGAGCATCAACCCAGGCCTTCAGCGTGGCTGCCATGAAAGGGCTGGCCACCTCAGGGATCCCACCAGGCCACAGGGCCACTGCTAGAATCTCTCCTCTCATGGATCCATTCAGGGTTTCCTCTTCTAATTTCATCCAGCTTAACCCCCCTGGCTCACTTCCAGCTGGCTTATATGCAATTTGAGCAGCCCAGCAGTACCACTGAAAATTAGGGAGTCCTACCCACCCAGCCTCTGTGGATTCTGCAAGATGAGCTTCTGATCCTAGCCACCTTGCCCCACCATACAAACTTGTGCAGGATCGCATTTAAGCACCTAAAATGGGCCCTTGGGACCTTTATAGGAAGTGATTGGTATAAGTACAGGCATTTTGGCAGTAGTGTAATTTTGACAACCCCAACTCACCCCAGCAGGGAGAGGGGCAGCCCCTGTCATCTGTCACAATCTTCAGAGATTTTTAATCGCAGTAGTTTAAAATTTAGGGCATATAGGGAGCTAGTCCTGGCAGAGATTGAAATACCCAGATATTTTATTTTTGTAACCAACTGGAGGCCCCCCAAATTTGCTATTAGGGTTGATCTCTCTAATTTCCCAATGGGGAGTAGCTCACTTTTCGTCCAATTATCTTTGTGCCCCAAAAGCCTCCCATATTCTCTCATCAGCTGATGGACTGCTGGTAGATCCCTTGCGGGTTGTTGCAGGTACAATAACAAGTTGTCAGCATATAACGCTATTTTATGCTCACTGCTATACCATCAGACCCCTAATTTCTCCACGTGCTCTGAGAGCAGAGGCCAGAGGTTTGAGTGAGATCTCATATAAAAGGGATGAAAGAGGGCAACTCTGTCTTGTTCCCCGTCCCAGATTGAAAGGGGTAGTGATCAGGCCATTCAGAGATATCTAGCCCTGTGGGTTTGTATATAAAGTTTTCACCCAAGCCCGAAAGGACAGGCCAAGGTCCACTTTCTTCAGGATTTCAAAAAGGTATCCCCACTCCACGCAATCAAATGCCTTTTCTGCATCTAATGCCAGGATCGCTGCCCCGTGTAAGTGTGTGGACTTCCCCCAGCGGTGAATTACATTTAGTGTTCTGAGGATGTTATGTTTACCCTGGCATCTCTTCACAAAGCCAGACTGGTCTGGGTGGATGATATCAAGCAGCACCGGGTCCAGCCAGGCGGCCAGGGTCTTCGCCAGAATCTTATAGTCAGCCGTAAGCAATGAGACTGGTCTATAAGACGACACCAAGTTGGATCTTTGCCCAGTTTAGGCAGCACTGTAATTGTGGTGGACTGCATGGGGGTAACTCACCTTTTCTATACTCTCTTCTAACATGTCAAATGGGGCCCAAAATCAGACTGTGAAAGGTTTTAAAAAATCTATAGGTAACGTCAGGGCCGGGGCTTTCCACCTTTAAGCATTTTAATGGCAGCACTCACCTTGATCCTGGACATAGAAGCGCCCAGTGTATCTGCCTTTTCTCCACTCAATACCGGTAAAGAGGCCTTTGCATAGAACTGGTCCAACTCTGAGTTAGTAGGGGCCATCTCTGAGGTGCATAGGGCACTATAAAAGGCCCCAATTGCCTCACCAGTAGCTGGTGGATCATGTATCTGGTCAATCAGTCGTTCCCCCTCCTTCCAGCAAAGTTGCCATGCCAAATACTTACCCCCCACCCCGTCCCCATTGAAATAGGCTCTGGCTTGCGTCAGCAGGATGGCCCGCTGTATTCTTGCACTACTCAGTGTATTGAAGTGCCATTTTAATTTTTGAATCACCCTATAGGGGGCAAGGTGGGTTTTAGTTTGTGGGCTTCCTCACAGGCCTCAATTTTGATGCGAAGGCAGTTTATCTCTAGCTCATGAACTTTTTTTGAGTGGGCTGAGTACGCTATAGTTTGCCCCCTAATGAAGGCTTTTAGGGCTTCCCATCTCGTACAATGTGAAGTGTCCTCCCCTCTTACTGAAGAGTAGAAATTCATGCGTACTGCTGGTCATTGTTCCTATATAGTTCTGATCTTTTAAAAGTAGGGGATCCAGCCTCCATTGTCTAACCACCGGGGCCGAGTTCGAGGGAGACAAATCCATTGAGAGAGACATGATCAGACAGTAATATAGGGGAGTATTGGGCGGAGTTGACTACCGGTAAAAGCGAAGGGCTTAGTAATAGCCTATCCAGTCAAGCATAAGATTAGTGGGTGTGGGAGTAGAAACTATAGCCTCTGCCTTTTGGATTCAGGTACCTCCACATGTCCACCAACCCAAACTCTAATTCTAGTTCCCCCAGGGCATGTGCATTTTTTGAAAGGGGAACTGGTGCCGTGTTGGAATGATCCATAATGGTGTCTCTGACGCAGTAAAAGTCTCCCCTCAGGGTCCAAGGGCCAGGCCACCCTGCCATATCCAGGGACAGTTTCTGAAAAAAGCTAGGCTCCTCCACATTAGGCACATATATCGATCCCAGTGGGATAGTTCCCACCCCCGTCATCTCTGCCCTGACCAAGGCATCTCTCCCAGCAGAATCCGTAATCTGATCTAAAACATTAACCTGGATTCCGTGTGGAAACCAAATGGGAGCTCCTCTAGCCTTAGAGGAGAAGGTGGAAGAGGTCCATGTTCCCCCTAGTGAGGCATTAGTTTTTATTGCCTTCCCAGCTTACATGTGCGTTTCTTGTATAAGCACCGCCTGCCATTTGGATCTTCTAACCTCCACTTGGAAATGCTTCCTCTTATTTATTTATTTATTTATTTATTTAAGAGATTTACCAGGAAGGCATACTGAGCAGAGTACCGCTCGATTCCAGATGCCCCTGGGGTAAGGGGATTACAGGAATGCAGTACAAAATACAAAATACAATAATCAGTACATGCAAAAGTAAGCAGTAGCAACAGTGGCCAAAATTCAGCACATGAGTTATTTGCAGCTAGCATCAGGTGGTCCAGAAGGGTGGATGCAGAAGCTGAGATGCATATGGAAGGTACAATGAAAACGGATGAGGAGTATAACAGGCAGTGTTGTATTAGCATGGACAAACATAAAAAAAAATTCACATTTACATCGTGTGGTTAGAAATACAATACTATTTGGGTAGGCAGGCGTATCTATAGCAGCAGTTGAGAGAAGACAGTGGCAGAAAGTGCTGAGTAGAGAGTGGGCCTGAAGCTGTTAAGAGACATGCAGGGAATTATTTAGCGATGGGGAAAGCATGTGCAGTTGGTAGCAAAATGCTCTTTGAGGAGGGCATATGCTGGGGAGTGCTTGAGAGAGTCTGATGTCGGCTGCCAGTGAGTTCCATAGTTTGGGCAGTCTGAAACTAAAGCTACCTGACCTGATCGGGTGGATCTGTGAGGAATGTGAAGGAGCCTGGCGTCAGTGTTTCTGGTCGTGGGTAGGTGGGGGGCGGTGGTTAGAGATGTTGATAGATAGGAGGGCAGCGTGTGAGACCAGAATTTAGCAGTGATTCTAACACCGTGCAGCAACGCCCGGTTTTGGAGTGACGGGAGGTCGAGGGACCGGTAGAGGTTGCAGTGATGGGTATTGGGAGGGAGGTCCAAGGCTAACCGCAGAAGGAGTTGAAAATGGGGTTTAACCTGGCTAAGGATGTAGGGGGGCGCCAGAAATGATGTCGTAGTCAAAAATTGGGAGGATCATTTTTGCACCATTTCTTGCCTGGTTGGTAGGGGATGCAATGTTTGTTGCGGTGGAGAGCCCCAGCATGGGATGTAGTTTTTGCAGTGCCTACATGTGCAGAGAAGTCCAGGTGCTGATCTAGCCAGATGCCGAGGTAACGATATGGAGCATGCCTCAAGTGGAGACCTATCCAAGGTATAGAATGTGGGACATCGGTAAGCCGGGATAATTTTGCTCGGAGCCAATGTGAGGGAGACAGTTTTTTTGAGTTGAGGAAGAGTTGATTCTCCAGGAAGCCAAGCGTTGGACTGAGTCGAAATCTTCTGGAGGGTAAGCTGATAAGTTGCACCAGATGGGCCAGAGGCTTAAAGCACCGATCGTCCGGCAGACATGGGATGCTGGATTTGTGCAGACAGAGGGCAAATCGCTTAAGAAAATTGAGAAGAGCAGTGGGCCGAGTACAGACCTTGAGGACGCCACTGGTGACAGGGAGGGTGGGATAGGAGCCACACTGATGCGGACTGCTTGGGATCGCCAGTTAGGTAAGAGTGGAACCAACTGAGGGCAGATGTTGACAGGCCAGTTTGGGCAAGTTTGGATAATAGTAGGCGTGTGGAGACCATGTCGAAAGCTTTTGCCAGGTCAATAAAGATAGCTGCGGTTATGTCACCTTTGTCAATGCCTGTGAGGATGGAGTTGGTGAGGCGAAGGAGGGATGTGGTGGTGGAGTGGTTTTTTCTGAACCCGCCTGAAAAGGGTGAAAAAGGAGATTGTATCTAGATAGGTGTGCAACTGGGATAGGACAAGGCGCCTGAATTTTGGCAAGGATTGGGAGCAGACATATAGGCCGGTAATTGTTGGGAGGAAAGGTCCTCACCTTTGGGGAGAGGGAAAATAGTGGCCTGTTTCAATTTGTGGGGACGGAGCATAACTTAAAAGACAGGTTATAGAGCATAGCTAGGGGCAGGCTATGGCTGGGCAGAGAGCTGTAGTATTTAGAATCTAGCTCTGATGGGCATTTTCCTTGATGCGCTAGAGTGAAGAGTTTTCAACACCTGGTCAGGGGTGACCGGGCGGAGCGAGAAGCGGGCCTGGGGAGCACTGGGAGGCCAGGGGGACCTTGAGACAGCAGGGGTGGAGGGTGAGGATGGGGTGGGAGGAGAGTAGGGAGGCAGTGGTAGCGGAGAAAAGGGCATTAAACTCGTGGCAACCAGAGAGGGTCATTTATGGTTTTGCCTGCAAGGTTGAGGGTGGGGTGGGAGGTTTGGTTGGGGGCTGAGGAGGGATTTATGGATTTCAGAATTGTGAAGGGTGGGTGTGGTTTTTATTAAAAGCCATTTTGAAGTAGTTTGATTTGGACTGCCGGATGAGTCTTGTGCAGGCATTTCTGAGAGCCCGTAATGTTCCTTGGCTGGTTGAGAACCGTGGCCTTGAAAATTTCCATGCTCGGTCCCTGGCACGGAGCTGTTCCATAAGTTCAGAGGTTACCCAGGGCAAGTGTGAGCCTCTTACTCTGGATCTCCGTAACGGGGCATATAGGTCCCAGATAGCAAGGAAGATTGAAGAGAAGTAGCTCAGGGCCTCGTCCATGGTAGTGGCATATGGGATGGGAGACCAGTCAGTAGTGGACAGGGCGAATGTTCCATGTTACTACGTTGAGTGGCTTAGCCATGGTCGAATTTTACATGTAGGCAGAGAAGAGTTTGCAGCAGTATTGTAGACAAAACCCTTGTAATGGTCTCAGATTTTTCCACCAGTATCATGCACTAGTTCCGGCTGACAATTAAATGCTTGATATACTTACGGCAACGTCCAACTTTTATCCCATTTTAACCCCGCCCACATTACTTCCCCCCCAATTAGCTGTGACAGAGGATCCCATGAAGGCCGCCCACCAACAGATTAGTACAGAAATAATGGCATCCTGTAGAAGACGAACCCCAGACCCCCATCTTCCCCAGCTGTACTCCATCTCCCCCAACTTATACAGCAAGCCATGAGAACCCCTCCTTTCCCCCAAACCCATCTGCTAACCTTGTCCCTTGCCCCCCCCTTCAGGCCTAACTGTGCCTGAAGATCCATTCCCTGCAAACAACTGGTGAATGTTAGCACCATTATTATAATTTCTTACATATTCTATCTAATAGTAGGTACAAAATTGAACTTTTCTCTTATAATGAGGCTCCTGCATAAATCAAATTATAACAGAACGTCGTTGGGGGAAGACTTGATTAACTTAGACTTTCGCTGTGGTTACACCATCAACCCAGCAATTAGTAATCATTTTCAGGCCTACACACTGTGGCCAGGTAACAGTTTTAAATGACAACTAAAAAGTCAAATGTACTAGAAATCAACGTGGCCCAAGAACTTAGGTCCTGAAAACGTTTGAAACTTCCCCATCGTACTGTATGAGCCAGGGCTGAGTGCTTCCACCCCCTGTAGTTGTGTTACAACTTTATATCTGTGACTCTAAAAATAAATGAAATGAGTTTGCTCCCTGATGCCTAATTGCTCCTGATGAGAGTAGCCAGGCCTTGAGGATAGCAGATGAAAGTCAAATGGGCAGTCCCCCACCTCGTCTGTACCCATGTCCTCAGACATGGGGGGGGGGGTTGAAATCAGACCTTTATTTAAACATGAGCATGGCTGGGCCCATCCTGGTAAATCACAGTACCATGAAATTTCCAACTTAAAATTCTTTATATTGAACACACCCAGGGTTGACTTCAGTGCTCTACTGTAGTCAGGTGCACGGGGGAAGTGTGCGGGATTACGGCTCGGTCAAGCCCCATGTAGCGCCCTGATGTAAAAGAACCAGCCACTCGGGCTGGAAAGCTAACTTCAGGCCTGTGTCGGTTCCCGCTCCTGATAGTCAGTTTTTCCCCCGCTCTCAACACCTCCCCGTATCAGATTTAAATTTAGGTTGTACTGCAAGTAGAGAACTTATCTGTTTGCTGCTTCATTAGGATGTACAGGTGACTGGCTGGCTCGACGCCTGGATTCTTCCTTGACTCATCTTTCCACAGCTTTCAGGCATGTGAAAAATTTAGGTGGATTCCCCGGTCTATCTATACGTAATTTGACCAGGTACATGAAGGTGAACGTCCACCCCCTCGAGAAGAGCTTTGATTTAACCGAGTTCAATTACTGTCGTTTTACCTGTAGCTTTCTGCTGTAGTCTTGAAAAATGTGCACTTTTGCATTATTCAGAGTAATGGGCCTCTTATATAATAATAAACTTTATTTATATGTGCCTTTCTCAAAACCAAGACGCATTACAATAAAATACAGAATAAAACATACTAAAACATATTTAAAAAACTCAGTTGACTACAAGCAATTAATCGGCATCCAAGTTATCTGCAAATGCCTTACTCATAAAAAGACTTTAAGCCCCTTTAAAACCCTCCACCGTCATGCACTCTCTAATCCAACGTGGTAGAGAATTCCCAGAGGGTCGGCTACCATGAACATAAAAGCTTGGACGCCGAGGATTTAAATTACCTCGGATCTCTAGCAACCCCTCGTTGGCCGAGCGGAGTGGTCGTGTCGGTAGGTAAGGCACCAGAAGCTCTTTCAGGTAATCAGGGCCCAAACCGTGTAGGGCTTTGTAAGTCAGAAGTCCGACTTTGAAGGTGATCCGCCACTGAATCGGCAGCCACTGCAGATCTCGGAGCACCGGTGTAATATGGGAAGAACGGGAAGTCCCCATTAACAACCGGGCTGCCGAGTTCTGCACTAGCTGCAAGCGGCGGATATCAACCCCAGGCAGCCCAAAGTAAAGGGAGTTGCAGTAGTCCAGATGCGAAGTCACAAAGGCGTGGATCAGAATGGGTAGGTTGCTGGATGGAACAAGGTGCTTGATCCTGGCGATGTTCCTAAGATGGTAAAAGGATACCTTAACAACCGCTGACACTTGCGCACGCAATGTCAGCTGATCGTCAGTAGTCACCCCCAGATCTCGCACCCGTTCAGAGGTTGGGAGCTCCGCATCCCCCAGGAATAAACCAGAGGTTTGAGGTGCCCCCAACCTCTCAATCCGGCGGCCATGATCCACAACCAGCACCTCCGTCTTCCCTGAGTTCAACTTCAACCAACTGGACCTCATCCAATCCTGGATCTCACTGAGACAGCTGTTAAACACTGAGAGTGCTCTATTCTGGTTAGGCACAAAGGACAGATAGAGCTGGGTATCATCGGCATAACAATGAAACTCCAGCCCATATCGTCTTACAATGTCTCCGAGGGGAAGCATGTACACCGCAAACAACATGGGGGACAGCACAGAGCCCTGAGGCACCCCGCAGGACAGAGCGGTGGGATCGGAAGAAAAAATCCCCGATACCACCCTCTGAGTTCTACCTGTGAGGAAAGAAGTAAACCATTGGTGAACCAGGCACGAAAGTCCACAGATGCATCTCAGGCGCTCGAGCAACACCCCATGGTCTACGGTGTCAGATGCTGTTGACAGATCCAGAAGGACCAAAATGGACCGTTTTTTCTGGTCTCTCGCCATCAGGAGATCATTGAGGACCCGAACCAGCGCAGTCTCAGTGCTGTGCCTCTTTCGAAAGCCTGATTGAAGAGGATCGTAGATGGTAAGATGGTTGTCCAACTGGGCTGCCACCACTTTCTCGATTTACCTTCCTGACAAAGGGGAGGTTCAAGATGGGTCTGTAGTTTGCCAGGGAGTCGGGGTCCAAGGATGCCTTTTTCAACACTGGTGTCACCACGGCTTCCTTCAGGGAGTGGGGATATTCACCAGTGTCTAGGGAACACCAGACTATCCTGGCTAGAACCGGGAAGATAACCTCCCCACAGCCCATAATCAGGCCTGTGGGACCCGGGTCTAAACTACAGCTGGTGGTGTGCATACCCTGGACAATCCTCATAACATCCTCAATTTCCGGCCTTATGAAGGAACTCCAGGTGAACGGTGTGCTTGTGACCATAGGCTGGACCACCACAACTCCCACGAAGGAGGTGGCGCAAATCTCGGCCCTGATGTCGGCCACCTTATCTGCAAAGAATCGAGCAAGCTCCACTCACTGCAACTGTGAAAAAGCACGACGAACCTGCAGACAGGCTGGGTTGCACAGCCTGTCTACGGTTCGAAAGAGCTGGGCCGGTCGATTCTGAGCAGCAGCAATTTCTCCGGACAGGAACACTGCCTTCTTATGAGTAATTGCTGACTGATAGAGTTTATAATGCTCTAGGAGTCTAAGATGGTCGGGATCTAAGCCGGACTTCCGCCAACATCTCTCCAACCTGCGACCTAATCTCCACAACTCCCTCAGATCCTGATCAAACCAGGGGGATCGGGGCAAAGGGAGAGAGGCTGCACACAGGTGGGAGCAATTAAATCCAAGGCGGAGGTGACAGCTTTATTATAGGCTTGCACCATCGCTTCAGGATTAAAGCTCAACCCAGGAAATTCTGATAGGTCAAGAACCGCAGTTAGACCAGTGGGAGTAACATCCCGTAAAGGGCAGTACTTGACCATCTCCACTGGGGTAGGTCTGGCGGGGTGCAAAAATTGAACCTCACAGTGTGGTGGTCAGACCATCCAACTGGTTCCACCCCCACATCGGAGGCCTCCAACCCCCGCAGGAAGACCAGATTGAGAGAATGGCCATGTTTGTGAGTGGCAGAGGTAACCACCAGTGAGAGGCCCAATGAACACATCAATTGGAGGAAGTGCTGACCAAATTGTGAGAGTTTGTTGTTGATCCAGGCATTAAAATCACCCAGCACCATCAACCTGGGCAACTCAAATACCAGGTCGACAACGAAATCCGCCACTTCCTTTAGAAATAGTTTCTCGTCACCGGGTGGACGATAGACAAGCGCCATTCTATAGCCCCACCTGCCACCACAACATTCAAAGGATCTGGTCTCCTCCACTGGAACACTAGTGAGGTCCAATTCGGTCTTGAAACAGACCACAACCCCCACCCCTGCAATCCAGTCTCGGCGGTGAATCACCGAATACCAGCTGGAATTGCCGCCCCAAAACTGGGGCAGCATTACTATCCAGCCAGGTTTCGTGATGCAGACCAGGTCCAGTGCCTACCAAGTTCACTACAATAGCAGTCTTGTTCACAACGGACCTGGCATTGCACAACACCGCCCGAGTTGGATAGGACTCCTGGGAAGCCCGGACCACCTGCCCATCATTTAAAGAAGTGATGGTGCCCTTGGGTATGGGGATTAGCCTTGGCACTTTTTTTTTATTCTCTATTTTACTCCCCTGCTGTCAAACTGCCCGGTACCTCAGCCTGGTCATGGACCACAGGCTTCCAGCTCCACAACGGCCGCAACCTCTGATAACCCCTGGCTTACCCCCCCCAGGGTGGGGTTGCGGCACTAGACTTCCCAGCGCCACAGACAATGGGATAAGTCGGAGGGCTGGCCTGGAGGCCAGTTGAAACCATGACAGGCTTCATCTAGGGCAGCCGGCAGCTGCTCTTTTTCCTGGTTTTCTTGGGGTGGGGCATGCAATGATGTCCTGCATCTGCCCCACCCCCGAATGTTCTTGGCACCAGTCATGCACAACCCCTGGCCTCCGCCAGGGTCTGTCGAGTGCCGGTCATACTTTCCCACCTCCCCGGAGAAGGAGAGCAGTCCACGGTTGGTCCATCCTTCTCCCCTAGCGGCCTTCCAGCGCCCCGGTCCATTCCTGAACCCGGGTCACTGGCGTCACAAGCGGAAATCCAACTGCTGCACCGACGGGCCGGCCATAGCCTTGGCACTTTTGAGGATGGCTTCCTTGTCTACGTATCTCAAATATTTAATAAGACAGTGGCATGGTCTCTCCCCCCGACTTTGGCGCAGGACCTACCCTGTGCGCCCGTTCCACCTCAAATTTCAGCATTTCTTGGGGTAGGTATAGTTGCTCCACCAATCATTTGTGTATGCCTTTTTCTGGATTCCTCCCTTCAACTCATAGAAACATAGAAACATAGAATTTGATAGCAGATAAGGACCGCTTGGCCCACCCAGTCTGCCCATTTCCCTACCTAATGGATAAGCTGCAGATCCTAGTTAACCAGCAGCCTACTTCTTTCTACCCCCACCCCCTAGAATTGCCTTATGGCTGTCCCATGCATGCTTGAATTCAGTCACTGTTTTTGACTCCACAACCTCCTCCAGAAGGCCGTTCCATGCATCCACAACCCTCTCTGAAAAAAATACTTCCTTACATTACCTCTGAGCTGCCCCCCATCTTCAAATTGTGCCTCTTGTTCTTGCACATCTCTTTTTTTGAAAGATGCTATCCTCTTGACTTTGTTGATTCCTTGAGGTACTTGAAAGTTTCTATCATGTCCCCTCTCTCTCCTCCTTTCTCGAGGCTATACATATTAAGCTCCTTTAGTCTCTCTTCATATGTCTTCCGGTGCAGACCCTGCACCATTTTAGTTGCCCTCCTGGACAGCTTCCATCTTGTCTATGTCCTTGCGGGAGATTGGGTCTCCAGAACTGCACACAGTACTCCAGATGGGGTCTCACCAGCTGTCTGTACAGAGGGATAACAACTTCCTGTTTTCTACTGGTGATGCCTCTCCCTATGCATCCCAGTATCCCCCCAGCCCTCCTTACTGCCCTCTCACATTGCTTGCCCACCTTTAAGTCATCTGATATGACTACCCCCAGGTCCCTTTCCATTTTTGTTGTTGTTAGTATCTCATCCCCCATTGTGTACTCTTCCCCTGGGTTTTTGTTTCCCAGGTGCATTACCTTGCACTTCTTAGCATTAAATCGAAAACTCCCTTTGTCAGTCCCGTGATACACAGGTTAGAGGGACAGGACCGATTCTCTTGGTCGTCTACCTGTTCTGCCAACTCCTCCATCGCCATCTGCAAAACGTTCCTCTCACTGGTGACCTTAGTTAGGGAGTCCTCCAAACTGCTCACCCAGTGCTCCAACTCGTAAGTCTGCATCGTGTGAGATGTAGTCATTTCAGAAAGACCAGTAACCACACTTTGAAGATGGGTGATCTGAGATGTGATGTTGGTGAAACCAGCTTTTATTTTGTGTTGCATTTGTGACAGTGTGGCCAGAACCGTAGTGAGTGATCATTCCAAATCAGACATGCTGTGTGATGCAGTTTCGGCCTCCTGGGTCTGACGCCTAGAACGAGCCTTCGGTTCCCTGCAGGATTCTTTGGGCAGATGCATAGGTTCAAATTGAAGTTTAGACTGCTTGTTTTTCTGCCTGCCCAAGGCCATTTACCCCACGCTAGCGTTTTTACTTGAAATTGCTTGTCGTCTCAGTCGCAGGGCACCTCAAAAGTGATTTCGATGATGTGCCTTGAGGAGCTCAGCTAGACTGCGTCCGCCACGTTGTAGAGCTAGCCATGCCCCCCTCCCCATGAGATATTTGACTGTACATTGTCTTCATACACAGAAACTCAATAAATGTAAAGTTTAAAAAAAGGTCCACCTTGAAGTGGCTCTGAGGGAGACTGTGGTCACCTCCTCTGGGGAGGGAGGGGTGTGCATTCCCCTGCATTACCGCCCCCTGAGTGACCACAGGTGGCGGTGCTGTTCAAGGAGCCTGCAGGCTATGATGGGAGGGGGCAGCACGTGCATCGGTGCATTAGGCCTGCGGCCAGCACCTGTGATACACAGCATGCTCTCGGAGGGAGGGAGGGAAATAATGTGGGGAAAAAGTGGGGTCCCATCTGCCCCCCCATGACCAACTTCCTCCACCGTGGTGACCAGATGTGAGGAGACATTGCTGCCGAAGGAGCTGCAAGGCAGGATCCTACCTCAGTGAATAATCCACAGGAGGCATGTCACAATGCAATGCAGACACCCTAGGAGCGCTGGAACATCCCAAGGAGAATGACTCCAAGGTCGGACAGGTGACACTGGCAGAAGCTGGAAGAAGGTCCAAGCAGATGCCCTGGGAAGAAAAATAGAACTGAAAAAAAAATTTACATTATTTGTTTTGTATGGATACACTCTGCTATTGAGTATGAAGGCAATTGTTAGTTTTCAAGTTGCTGAAGGCTGTCGCACTACAGTCGGCATGGGGACGACTATCTGGAACCTTGACTATGCAGGAACCTGATGTGTAATATGCATGGGTTGGGCCTCAACACACTCTGCAGTTGGGAACAGGAGGCAGCATAGGAGCTGTCCATTTTGCAGAAAGTCTAACACGATTTTTCTGGAAGCACAGAGCCTCAGTCAGGGGTCTGGCGGCGTTGTTACTGACATAATGCTTTCCATCTGTGCCAAAGGCCTGCAAAGCGCACACAAACATCTACTCTCATTCTCAACCTCATTAATCATGCTGTACGACAACGATGATGATGCTGCAGTGCACTTACGTCGGATCATGTATGCCCCCCCCAACTCCACTCCACTTCCCTGTCACTACCAAAACCCAGGTTTACCCCGCGCATTGAATGTTACTTTTTAAACAGCCTGTAAGTTTCTTGGGGCTCTTGGCACAAGGCGTGGAAAAAGTTTCACTCAGACCCTGCAACACTCCACTGTCTAATGCTAACCATGAAGAAAGCGATAGTAGCAGGACTGATGCTTGTCTCTGTCCTCATTCAAACCGAGGGTAAGCTCTGCTTTTTTCTAAATTGCTACACTTTCTTAAGTACTAGCACCCTCACATGGGTTTGCAGTAGGAAAGTGCATAGGAAGGGAGGGCAGTTAGCACGCAGTTTTGGTACTCATCTTTGCTACAGTAGTAGCTCTGTGTCTTATTCCAAAGAAACCAATCTCAGTGCCTAACTTCAAAATGATGTAATCTCAGTTTATAGCACTGTAATTCGTACATTCCAGATTCCAGATGCATGGTTGTTCATGGTTTCTGTTATGAATGCAACATTCCCTTCTTGTATTTCATTACTGCTTCTGGACTCTTGCACTCTTTCAGTGGGAGAACTGCACTCTGAAGTAGCTATGAGCATCCCCACAGCCAGTGCTCCTACACCATTACCTACAGTGACTACTGCTGGGAGAGGCTGGGACTGCAGTAGATGTGAGCGCCACCTCAGTCAGTGCTCCCACACCATTACCTACAGTGACTCCTGCTGGGAGAGGCTGGGACTGCTGTAGCTCTGAGTTCCGCCCCCACAGACAGTGCTCCTACACCATTACCTACAGTGACTCCTGCTGGAAGAAGCTGGGACTATAGTAGGTGTGAACACCCCCACAGTCAGTGATCCTACACCATTACCTACAGTGACTCCTGCTGGGAGAGGCTGGGACTACAGTAGCTGTGAGCTCCCCCAGAGCCATTGCTCCTGCACCATTATCTACAGTGACTCCTGCTGGAAGAGGCTGGCACTGCTGTAGCTCTGAGTTCTGCCCCCACAGTCAGTGCTCTTACACCACTACCTACAGTGACTCCTGCTGGGAGAGGCTGGCACTGCTGTAGCTCTGAGTTCTGCCCCCACAGTCAGTGCTCCTACACCATTACCTACAGTGACTCCTGCTGGGAGAGGCTGGGACTGCTGTAGCTCTGAGTTCCGCCCCCACAGACAGTGCTCCTACACCATTACCTACAGTGACTCCTGCTGGAAGAGGCTGGCACTGCTGTAGCTCTGAGTTCTGCCCCCACAGTCAGTGCTCCTACACCACTACCTACAGTGACTCCTGCTGGGAGAGGCTGGCACTGCTGTAGCTCTGAGTTCCGCCCCCACAATCAGTGCTCCTACACCATTACCTACAGTGACTCCTGCTGGGAGAGGCTGGCACTGCTCTAGCTCTGAGTTCCGCCCCCACAGTCAGTGCTCCTACACCATTACCTACAGTGACTCCTGCTGGAAGAAGCTGGGACTATAGTAGGTGTGAGCACCCCCACAGTCAGTGATCCTACACCATTACCTACAGTGACTCCTGCTGGGAGAGGCTGGGACTGCAGTAGCTGTGAGCTCCCCCAGAGCCAGTGCTCCTGCACCATTACCTACAGTGACTCCTGCTGGAAGAGGCTGGCACTGCTGTAGCTCTGAGTTCCGCCCCCACAGTCAGTACTCCTACACCATTACCTACAGTGACTCCTGCTGGGAGAGGCTGGCACTGCTGTAGCTCTGAGTTCCGCCCCCACAGTCAGTGCTCCTACACCATTACCTACAGTGACTCCTGCTGGGAGAGGCTGGCACTGCTGTAGCTCTGAGTTCTGCCCCCACAGTCAGTGCTCGTACACCATTACCTACAGTGACTTCTGCTGGGAAAGGCCGACTCTGCCACAGCTCTGAGCTCCCAGCCCCACAGACAGTGCTCCAACACCATTATGTACAGTGACTTCTGCTGGGAGAGGTTGAGGTTGGGACTGCAGTAAATGTTAGCTCCCCACAGTCGGTGCTCCTACACCATTACCTGCAGTGGCTCCTGTTAGGAGAGACTGGGACTGGAGTAGCTGTGAGCTCCCCCACAGTCAGTGCTCCTACACCATTACCTACAGTGACTCCTGCTGGGAGAGGCTGGGACTGCAGTAGCTGTAAGCTCCCCAACAGTTAGTACTCCTATACCATCACCTACAGTGGCCAGGGGTTCAGTTAATTTATTTTCAATGGAAGTCTAAAACTTCCAGGAGTTCAAATCTGGAAGTCATTTCAATTTTTTGGAAGTCAAAATACTTCCAGGGTCCCACTTTTGGAAGTCAGAATTCTAGGATGGACAAATTTATGGATGTTAACATAATAAATTAGTGGTAAAATACAGTTTTTTTTAGAAAAGTCCATCATGTCTGACTTCCATGCCTGCAATTTTGGAAGTCATCTAATTTTTTGTTTTACATCTGGAAGTCGATGACTTCCTCCCTCTTTATTTTGGAAGTTTTTGCCTTATTTTTGGAAGTCAAATAATCCCAAAATGGAGTTTACTGAAGCCCTGATAGTGGCTTCTTTTGGGAGAGGCTAGGACTGGAGTAGTAGTGAGGGCCTCCACAGCTAGCGCTACAACCCCATTACCTACAATGACTCCTTCTGGGAGAGGCTGGGATTGGAGTAGCTGTAAGCTCCCCCACAGCCAGTGCTCCTATTCCATTACCTACAGTGACTCCTGCTGGGAGAGGCTGGGACTGTAGTAGCTGTGCGCTCCCCCCCCAACCCAGTGCTCCTACACCGTTACCTACAGTGACCCCTGCTGGTAGAGGCTGGGGACTTCAGTGGCTGTGAGCTCCCCCACAGCCAGTGCTCCTACACCATTACCTACAGTGACTCCTGCTGGGAGATGCTGGGACTGGAATAAGTGAGAGCTTCCGCACAACCAGTGCTCCTACACCATTACCTACAGTGACTCCTGCTGGTAGAGGCTAAGATTGTAGTAGCTGTGAGCTCCCCCAACAGCAACTGCTCCTACACCACTACATACAGTGACTACTGCTAAGAGAGGCTGGGACTGGAGTAGGTGTAAGCTTCCCCACAGCTAGAGGGACTCCTGCTGGGAGAGACTGGGACTGCAGTAGCTGTGGTCTCCCACCCCCACAGTCAGTGCTCCTACACCATTACCTACAGTGACTCCTGCTGGGAGAGGCTTGAACTGCAATAGCTGTGAGCTTCCAGACAGCCAGAGCTCCTGCACCATTACCTACAGTGACTTCTGCTGGTAGAGTTTGGGACTGCAGTACCTGTGAGCTCCCCACAGCCAGTGTTCCTACACCATTACCTACAGTGACTCCTGCTGGGAGAGGCTAGGACTGGGCTAGCTGTGAGCTCTCTCACAGTCAGTGCTCCTACACTATTATATGGAGTGACTCTTGCTGGGAGAGACTGGAACTGCAGTAGCTGTGGGTTCCCCCACAGCCAGTGCTCCTACACCATTACCTACAGTGACCCCTGTTGGTAGAGGCTGGGGACTTCAGTAGCTGTAAGTCTAGTCTATTGTTTGGGAATCACCTTTTTACAGTCTTCGGTACAATCTAACACCGTGATCCCTGCTCCAGCTGTGAGTGCCCCTTTGACTTGCCGATGGTCATGGTTAGTTATTAGTATTGGGTTTCTTTGTTGAGGTGGGGTTGGATCTTAAACCTAACTTAGTATTTATAGACAGTCAGGATGTGTTGGTTTGTGGGCCCCCAAGGTGCAGCTTCTACACGGCCCAGCTGTGTGACCTCCAACCTTTTGAGCTCCCTCCTCTACCTGCAAAGACATATGTTAGGTGCAGGGCTTTGGGGATTGTGCGTAGTCAAAGGTCAGGGCAGAGAGTCACAGAAGTGGCTGCTAGAGAATTGGCGATTCAGGTGGTGAGACCCAGGGGGTGCCCTGGGGCAAAATGGGTACTGGAGAGGGTTCCCCCGTCTGGTTCTTATACCCAAGGGCTCCACTGTTGAGAGTGGACAGATGGTCAATGATCTAGCAGTTCCCACTCATCCGACCTGGGCTATGCTTTGCAATGCCGGGTCGATGAGGAACAAGACTTGATTTCCTCGGCAGACCTGGTTTGCATCATGGAAACCTGGCTGGATGATAATGCTGGTCCCATTTTGGAGGAAGTGATTCCAGACGGGTACTCTGTGATGCACACCCCGAGGAAGGATCGCAGACACAGGGTAATGGCCATTCGTTTAAAAACCAACCTGAACCTCTTGGTGCTACCAGTGGGTTCTACTGGGTCTTTTGAGAGTGTGGGGCATGTGTTGGGGTCCTTATGCAGGTTGCAGGATCCTTCTCATTTACTGTCCGCCAGGTGGCGAGAAGGAATTCCTGCAGGAGGTCGGGACTTTGTTGCGGCAGCCTGGTGTTGGAATCCCCCAGATAGAAACATAAACTCTGTCGGCAGATAAGGACCATATGGCCCACCTAGTCTGCCCATTTCTCTACTCACTACTGGAAAATTGACAGATGGATAAATTCTGGGGGATTTCAACTCCTAGGTTGATGATGAACTCTCGTCGTTTGGACAGGACCCCCTCCAATGTATAGAAGCTCTGGGCCTGTCGCAGGTTATTACCTCAGTGACTCACTCGCTTGGGCACACACTGGACCTGGTGTTCACACTGGGTCTTGGGGTCAGGGACCTCATGATTGATCCAGTGGTTTGGTTGGATCATAGCACCATGAGGTTCTTGTTTGGGGCCCCCCCCAAGGGTCCTTCCTCTGTGGAGATGATCCAGTACCACCCTTTACGGGGATTGTCCCCAACAGGACTACAAGGGGTGCTGGACCTATGGAGTGTGGAAACTGCATGTGGGAGGAGGCAGTGGCATCCTGTAACAGGGCTGTTACTGTTGCCTTCGACTTTGTCATGCCCATCCATGTACAGCCCTTTAACACTCACTGGAGACCTCCATGGTTTGATGGGGAGCTCAGGGAGTTGAAGATTAAGGGCCGGAGGTTGGAGCATCGATGGAGGAGGTCTGGGCTCATGGAGGACAAATTTGCTTTGAGGTCACATTATGGTGACTATCAAAGGGTAATCTTCCCCCCAAAAGGCGGATTTTCTGTCTAGGGAAATTACGGCAGCAAGGAACAGACTGGCTCAGCTGTTCTGTACGGTACACAGTTTGTTGCGGCCAACCTGTCTCCATCTGTGGGGAGCTAGTTCAAGCACTAAGTGTGATGAGTTTGCTCTGTTCTTTGCTGACAAAGTGTCCTCTATCAGAACCAATATCTTCTCCAGTGGTGCTCAAATGGCTTGCGGAGTTGAATTGGTGATGTGGAGGGGTACCCCTCTTGTGTGAAGTGAGCTTGATCCAGTTGAAGTGGAAGAGGTAGGTGAGATAATCTCAAAGCTACGGACAACTTATTGTGATCTAGACCCAGGTCCAACCCGAGTTTTGGTCTGTTGTGTAGGCCTGATTGGTCCTGTGGTTGCTGAGATCATCCGGTGTTCCTTGAGGAGTGGGGTCTTCCCAATGGCCTTGAAAGAGGCCCTGGTGAGACCCCTTTTGAAGAAATCTTCCTTGGACTTGGACTGTCTCACCAACTACAGGCCATTCTCAAACCTCCCATTTTTAGGGAAGGTTTTGGAGAAAGTGGTGGCTGGTCAGCTTGAGGTTTGTCTTGCCTCCTCAGCCACTTTTGAGTCTTTTCAGTCTGGATTTAGACCTGGGCATAGTATGGAGACTGCCCTGGTGAGGGTACTAAATGATCTCCTTATAGCGAGAGAGAGGGGAGAAAAAAACTATTCTTGTTCTTCTCGATCTCACTGTGGCATTTGACATCGTGGATCGTGAGGTGTTGGATTGACTGCGGAACTAGTATGGGCTAACTGGCAATGTCATCAGCTGGTTTAGGTCCTACCTGGACAGAGTGCAAAGGGTGGTGATGGGGTTACCCTCATCCAGCCTGATGTCCCTGTGTTGTGGAGTTCCACAAGGTTTGGTCCTGTCACCTCTTTTATTCACGGTATACATGTTGTCTTTAGGAGACATTATCAGGCGGTATGGGCTAGGTTTTCATTGCTGTGCCGATGATACCCAGCTATACCTGTCCTGTGCGCCCAGTAACTAGATGGTGGTCTCTACATTTAACACCTGCATGGCCATGATCCAGAATTGGATGACTCAGAACTGGTTACGACTCAACTCAGACAAGACAGAGGTATTAGTACTGGAACCTGGTCATCAGCAGGTTGGTGAAGTGTTTGGAGCTGACCTTGGTTTGAGGTTGGGAGGTCGGTATCTGACTCCTTCCAAACAGGTTAGGGATCTGGGTGTGGTTCTTGACAATGGTTTGACACTTGATGCTCAGGTGGCAGCTGTTATCCAAAGTGAGTTTTACCATCTTAGGAACATTGCCCAGATCTGTTCCCCGATACCATCTGATGACCTTGCCACCCTGATACATGCCTTTGTCACGTTGAGGTTGGACTACTGTAATGCCTTGTACCTTCAGCTTTCAGGAGGCAGTCTCCACTGTCTGCAGCTGGTGCAGAATGTGGTGGCCAGGCTACTAACTGGTGCACCTAGATTTGAACATATTATGCTGGTTCTCCGCAGGCTGCACTGGTTGCCAATAAGGTGGAGGATTGCCATCAAGCTCAGATTACTGACCTACAAAACCCTACACGGCCAGGGACCAGACTAACTGCAAGACCTCCTAGTCCTTCGCTGCCTGACTTGACTGCTCCATTCTTCCGAGGGTGGCCTCTTGTTAGTCCCCAGGACTAGGCTATGGCAATCAGGAGACCGTGCATTTTCTTTTCTTTTTACTTGCATTTTTATACTCCCCCATACTCCCCGAGCCCTTAACCATCGGGAGTCGCCTATGGTGTCTGCCCTTGTGCTCTCCACCTATCTGAGACTTGTGGCTGAACCCCCATGGAGCCATGGTTATACCCCCCAGGCAGGTACGAGGTGGTGCCCATACACCCCGAAGTCCTTCTTGTTTCCATCGGGTACCCAGCAGGACAGGCAGTTGGGAGTTGTGGGGTCTGCACCAGGCACTCCATCTTCCCGGTGCTCAGGGAGCCGATTTTCGCTGTTCTTGGGGGGTGTGATGTGCGCCCAGATGTCAAGGCACAACTGCTGACATCCATTATGCCCCAACCCCATGGAGTGGCTTTGGTGCTTGCTCTGCCTCTGGCCTCCCCCAGAAACCAGTCAAGCGCCAAGCTTCGTCCCCCATCCCTGGAGAAGGTGAGCAGTCCCTGGATGCTCGAGCCTCCTCCCCCCCCCCGCCAGCCCTCCATCTCCCCGGCTACGTTCCTGAACCTGGGTCGGTGAGGTCAGGTTTTCTGTTACTGCACCAGCCCTCTGGAATTCGCCTCCCTGGATATTTGAGAGAGGCCCCCCCTTGGTGGAAGCCTTTAAGAGGGGGCTGAAGAGACATTTTTATTTAATCAAGCATTTGAGCTAACATAATAAGAAATACTCCTATGCTTCACTGACTGTCTCATTACGTGATTATATATACTGTGCTTTTATTTGCTCTGTAAATGTGACGTAATGTGATGTTATTGAATGTTTTATTGTTATATTTTGTTTTACTTTGTACAGTGCTCTGAGGCCCTGGGAAGGGGCGCTTTATAAATAAAGTCTCTAGTTAGCTATGACTTCCCCCCAGGACTCTGTCTACTATAACATACTATTTGTGAAGCACATGATAATTCAACTTTATTTTACAAAGCAAAATGGCAGAAAAAAGCAAAGTTAGTGGAGAGGTAAGGGGAAATAAGGATATACATGCTGTTGCTGTTTGCTGCCAAAGGGGGAGTGGCATTACATACGTGACTAAAGAAAATAGGGAAGAGGCCCTTGCCCATCAGCGCAGTGGTTGGATTTCCGCTTACAACGCTGATGACCCGGGTTCGGAAGCGGACCTGGGAGTCAGAGGGCCAGCCAGGGGTAGGATGTCTGAGCATCCAATGGATTGCTCAGCTCCTCTGGGGGGGCATTGGCTTGGGGGTGACCTGACGCCAGAGGTATCGCTGCCCCAATGCCCTCATCAGTGGGGAGAGCGGATGGATGCCGGCGTAAGCCATGACATTGTGGTACATCATGCTCTGGGAGGACATACACAGAAAAAAATGCCTCTCCCGGTGCGACGCCGACACATGAGCCAAATAGTGGGTCCTCACCTGCCTGCTACTGCAGTACTGCCTGGGGACACCGACGAAGATTTGATTCTGCTGGGGAGGGGTTTAAGGGGGGAGCCCCCCAACTGTGTCCCCACCTGGGGGTAAGTCAGGACTCCATGGGGGGCCTCCGTTGGGAAGACATGGCCAGGGCAGGTAATCGGGTGACAGTGCTGGGTCGGGGCAGGGGGAAAACAAAGTAAAAGAAAAAAGAAAATGGGGGAGGCTCTAGGAGAACAAGTGATAACAGGTAAGAAAATAATCTGGAAAACAAAAAGGTGTTGATGGGTATGAAAAGGCATAGTAGGAGTGAATGAACTGAGGAGTCCCCAAGTGAGGTCTAATTAACAGGGCCTAGTAAGAAGGCTGAGAAGTTACAAACGTGGGGGAAGGAGAAAGAGATAGGAACATCTGTGGAAAATGAAAATAGATGTGCACACATAGCTGAAATGCCCATGTGAATATGCCCACCCCCTGCGCACACTAGAAGGAAGTGTGTGTAGGCATACCCAAACATACAAACATACCATGCGCACATGCAAGCAAAGATATGACGAGGGGTGAGGGCAAAAGACACACCATGGTGGTAAACCATGAAGTGGCTAAAAGATGTTAGTAGAAAATAAGTCTGTCATTTAAACTGGAGGGCTGCTGGGAGCCTAGGCGGATGATCAGCTGGGCTTCCATGTTTTTCCTTTGGTCAGTATCCCAGAAGCCTTGTTGAAGGACACAAACAGAAAGAGCATTGACCCTGTGGTCCCTGGAGGTAAAGTGGGATACAATGGGTTTATCAATGTCTCCATTCCTGACTGCACTGTAACGTTCCCTGAATTGGTCAGTCAGGTGTCTGCCAGTTTCTCCAATGTAGATAGCTGCACTCTTCCTGGGAAAGAATACAATACATCACATTACTCTAAGTGCATGAGAACTCCTTGGTGATGTGAAAAACACCTGTGAGACCCTGAATTTCAGTGACATCAGAAATAAATTTGTAGGCATAACAACGAGTTCTGTTGCAAGCTTTGGTACCTGTTAGGGAGGAATTGTTAAGAGAATGTAGGCTGCTTCGTACCAGGAGATTCTGCAGTTTGGGTGGTCGGTGACAGGAGGCAATCGGTGGCTCTTTGAAGGAAGCTTTCGATATTAGGGTCAGTTTGCAGAACAGGAAAGTTCCTGGTAATGATCCAATGAAGAAAAGGTGTATTATGATGGAAGGGAAGCACTAATGGAATGTGTCGTTGTTGCATGAGAGTATCCTTCCTGTGAGGATCAAGGTTACAGGGCATATTCCTGACCCGGGAGAATGCTCTGCCCACTGTGCTTTTTGGGTACCAAATTGCCAGTGCAGAACACAGGTCTGAAGACATCTGTTTATTACAAACCCACTGACCCACACAGCTTTCTCCTCCACAGCTCCTTCCATCCCAAACATGTTAAGAATGATTTGCCATATTCGCAGTTTCTTAGACTTCGCAGGTTATGGAGTGAAGACGATGATTTTGTTTAGCAGGCTCAAAAAATGCTCAGGTTGCTTTTTCTCCTATGGGGTGGCTGGCAGGCAAGACATTGTCTCTCTCGGTGGGAGGCTCAGTTCCACCCGTGTGCACGACTCACTCGACTCGAGCTCCGACCCAGGCAACACCCCCACAGATTCCTCCCCTGTGGCGGTGCCAGGGAGGGGAGGGCTGTCTTCCCTCTGTTGAATAATCCAGATTCCCGGGTGGAACCGCGAGTCGGAAGTGCAGCTAGGGCTTCATGGAGCCTACCAGCAACCACTTTTTCATTTTTGCCTGTCCCCGTTGCTGCGGTGTGCATGTCAATGTTCGCACGTGGAGGCATGTGGATACTGCAGAGTCCCGCATCACCCTCCCTTCTTTGGTGCCCTCAGACCTGCACTACCATCAGGTCTCCATCCAGTAGCAATTGTTCAGTGGGAACGCCAATCCACCCTCCCTGGGAGAGGAGAGCAGTCCTCCGGATGTTCAATCCTCTCCCTCCCCAGCCAACCCCCACCAACCAATGCTCACTACTGAACATGGGTCACTGGTGTGGCAGGAGATAGGGCACCAATGCCTCAGCCCTCCATGTCATTGGGCCAGCTTAATGCTCTTTTTTTTTTTATTAACAAGGTATAAACCAGAATGCACAGTGAACAGAGCACTCTCCCAGAGGCACGGGGTCATAAGAGTGCCGACAAAAACAGCACTGCAACAAATGTCACAGTCAACACAGTGTTCCCTGAAATAAAGTCGGGAAAAACAGCGACCACAACAAAACACACGCCTCATTTAAAATAATGGGACTCCCCCAAACATTAAATAACAAACTCTGAGGGGTGCGGACTTCAGGATGGGCGAAACTCAAGGAGGGTGAAAAATTTCTTTACAGAAAAAACACACAACAAAAAGCTGCAACACTGGGAGACCTGGGGGAACCGAACTGTGGTCCCAGGTCTCCATGTCCTGCTGTGTGCTTGGGCCTTAGCCACTCCACCATGGGAGCAGCTTGACCAGGCACCACATACGTGGCAACTTCATCCCTTGATAGTAAGAGCGCAGAGCGACAGGGGTAGTGGTAATTCCCAACCGCTGTTATACCCCTGTTGCTCTTACTGCTGTAGCGCTTTACACAGCGCAATTATTGCTGTGCTGTTTTTGTTACATGGTATTGACCCGGCACCTCTCCTGGATCAGGAATATGCCCCATAATCTTGATCCTCACATGAAGGTTACTCTCATGCAACAACAATGCACTCCACGTGTGCTTCTCTTCCATCATAATACACCTTCTCTTTACAGGATCATCACTAGGAACTTCCCTATTCTGCAAACTGACCCTAATATCCAAGCTCCCTTTACAGAGCCACCAATTGCCTCCTATCCCGACCACCAATTTATGGAATCTTCTGGTATGAAGCAACCTACATCCTCCTAACGATTCCTCCCTACCAGGTACCAAAGCTATGCAACAGAACTTGCTGTTCTACCTGCAAATTTATTTCTAGTGTCACTGAAATTGAGGGTCCCACAGGTGTTTTTCACATCACCAAGGAGTTCTCATGCACATCCAGTATATATTGTATTCTTGCAGGAAGGGTGCAGCTATCTACATTGGAGAAACTGGCAGATGGCAGGCTGACTGATTCAGGGAACATTACAGTGCAGTCAGGAATGGAGACACTGATAAACCCATTGTATCCCACTTTACCTCCAGGGACCACAGGGTCAGTGATCTTTCTGTTTGTGTCCTTAAGCAGGGTTTCTGGGATACTGACCAAAGTAAAAACATGGAAACCAAGTTGGTCATCCAATAATCTGCCTGGGCTCTTAGCAGCCCTCTGGTTTAAAATGACTTATTTTCTACTAACATCTTTAGCACTTCATGGTTTACCACTACAGTCGGTCTTTTTTGCCCTCACGCCTCACCCCTGTCATAGAAACATAGAAATTGTCGGCAGACAAGGACCGCTAGGCCCATCCAGTCTGCCCGTAACCCCGTACTTGATTACGGCTTCTGGCCCTCCCTCTGCTTTACCTCTATGGTTCCCCTATCCCTGTCCCATGCATGTTTAAATCCAACCACAGTGCTCGCTCCCACCACCTCCTGTGGCAGACCATTCCATGCGTCCACCACCCTCTCTGTGAAGCAAAACATCCTCACATTCCCTCTCAACCTGCCACCTTCCAATTTCATGTCATGCCCCCTCGTCATATCTTTGCTTGCATGCACGCATGGTATGTTTGCATGTGTGGGTAAGCCTACACACACTTCCATCTAGTGTGCGGGGGGTGGGCATACTCACGTGGGCATTCCAGCTACATGTGCGCATCTATTTTCATTTTCCACAGCTGTCTCTATCTCTGTCTCCTTCCCCCACATGTGTCACCTTTCAGCCTTCTTACTAGGGCCCTGTTAATTAGCTCACTTGAGGACTCCCGCTCATTCACTCCTACTATGCCTTGTCATACCTATCATTGTCTTTTGTTTTCTCGGATTCTTTTCATCTACCTATTATCACTTGTTCTCCACCTCCCCTATTTCCTTTACACGCATATATTATATTTATATATATATATATATATATATATATATATATATATATATATATCCCTTGTTTCCCTTGCTCTCCACTAACTTTGCTTTTTTTCTGTTAGATAATTGCTGAAGAAGACCTATGGTTGAAACCTTGATTCTAACTATTTTTTGTTTTCAGCGTGCATTTTATATAATTTTAATTTAAAATTTGGTAACTGGGAATGACACACTGAGCCGAGGCTCGTTTCCAGGTGCAACCCAGTGGATTGGGAAAACAGGAAACATATTCAGAGGAATAAAAATAAATAAAATACAGCCAGTTTCAGAGCACTGCAATTATACAAGCAGACTAAAAACTCTACAGTAATATGCATATTAAAACAAAAAGGAGATAGCCTGTGCACAGAGTAGTCAGACTAAGTTAGGGAGCAATTAAGGACAGAGGTAGGGTGCAGTAGGAGTGCATCTGAGCAGGCGCTTGGACATTGGGAGAGAGAGAGGTGGCTTGACGAATGGTAGATGAACGTTGGCATTACTGTTTTGTTTTGTTTTCAGACCACACACTGATGCAGCATCTTGTTTTAGCTTTATTTTGGCCACTATTTATGCAACAGTTCTTGGTGGTATTTTGGTTTATTTAACTACTGTTTACTTTTTTGCTTGGCTTAATTGACTTTCAAAGGGCAGTGTTGAATGGGGAGTCCAGGAAAATAAGACGTGTGAAAAAGTACCAAAAAAAGTGTTTCATGCTGGCCCACTGGTGCGGAGGGTTGAGGCTCTGGTCGCTACACCTCACGCCACTCCATCAGCCCGGGGTCGAGAGCGACCCCGGGTGTCAGAGGGTCGGCTGGGGGGAGGAGGCTCCAGCGTCCCAAGGACTGCTGTCCTTCTCCGAGAGGGTGGAGAGGGACATCCACGGACGTGCTGGCTCCTGGCAGCAGCTAGGGATCCGTGCAAGCCACGGTGAATTGGAGGGGTCGGCACGGGCAGATGTCAGACATGCAGTGTGTGAGAGCGCACACTGCAGTGTCATTGACGGCTCTGCACGCCTGAGCCGTGTGGGGAAACAGAAAAGGACAAAACTAGCCCCAGTCCTTGAGGGTTGAGGCACTGGATGCCACACTCGCCCACACCTGTGCGTCTGTTGGAGCAAGCCTGGCCACCGGGTTGGCCAGGGGAGATAGGGTTGAGCGCCCGGCGACAGCTCACCTTCTCCGGGGTGGGAGGCTTTTCTCGGCCCAGCGGTGACTCCTGGCAGAGGCTGGGTGGCATGACAACAAGCTGGAGTCACTGGGGCATGATTGGTCACAGGTAGTCTGGGACCAGTCAGGTCAGGGCAGCTCAATGTGGAAGGAGGAGGAGGGACGTTGCTGTCGTTGGTGTGGTGCGCTTGGACGATGGGCATGCAGCATCCCATAGAACAAGTTAAAAAAAAACTAGAGCCAGGAAGACGGAGCACTGAGCCTGGTCCTGATGTGCCAGTGCCTGCCTGCAGTCTAGGACCCTGACAAGAACCACAAGATTCGGGGGTTGGCCCCTACCCTGACCCCGCCCGGGGGGTTCCGAGGCAGGATGGAGGGACCGGGGGCTGTCAGGTAAGGCACTAGGCAGAGACAGGTTTAATTGGCATTTCCCAATGGTGTAGCTCTGGCGGGGATGTAGGAGGGGGAAAAATAGAAATAAAAAAAAAAACTAGCCCCAATCCTCAGGCGCTCATGAAGGATGGCCTCTGTGGCACTGCGCCGGATGCCCCCAGGGTGCTCCCTCCAGTCCTGACTCCCCAAAGGTATTCCACGCTGTGGGGGTGAGCGGCATGACCTGAGTGGGTGAGAGGGAGAGGAGGTGAGCTTGGGCATGGCGCCCGGTGCAGGGGCCACCAGGGGCAGACCTGAAAACGGGGAACCATAGGATCACCCCTGCTGAGGAGGTAAGGCAGCAAAAATAAACAAAAAAACAGACAAAAATCTTTCAGAAGAAAACTCCTTCACGAACAGTGGCCAATGTACATGCAGGGTTGTCATGCAGGGCACTTGTGTCACGTGGGCAAGTGTTGCAAGCACGGGATAGGTTCATAGACGCCTGTAGGAGGGGAGACCATGATAGCTGGAGGGACATGCTGTCACTTTCAAACAGTCTCTCTGTGTAATCCACAGGGAAGAAATTCCGATGGTGCGTCTTATCTGAGAGGGAGCAGAGGAAGTGTGCTGAATTGTCCAAAGCACTCCTAGCAGTGTTACCCCCAGCAGCCCAAAACTCGTATGGTAAAGTCTCATGTGTGAAGGCCTACAGCACCCTGGACTGCATCAACAAGATCAGAGTGAGTTTTTCTGTTCTAATTTTCAGTTTTGTTACCCCACCCATACGTGAGTAACTGGGACCTCATTGTACTGAATGAATGCCCAAGAGCCTTACCACTGGAGGGAAGCCTGCACCTTATGGCCCAAGAATATGCCCCACTTCAGTAAGGTGAACAGCTTTCCTTGTAAGTAGCCAGAGACTGAATTTAATGAGCAATGTGTTTTTTTTTTTTTTTTCTAAAGGCAACTTGGTTGATGCCATCTCCCTAGATGCCGGAGATGTCTATACAGCGATCAAATCGTATGGCCTGACTGTTGTGGCAAAGGAGATTTATCAAGATGGTATGTCATGTCGCATAACATAAATCAGTGCGGGACGTATGGTGCTTTTTGATTATTAAGCAATAAGGCATGACATGGGCTTAAGTTTTTGTTTTTTTTGCTATTTGTAAAATGTATTTATTGTATTTGTGAAAATTACAGGAAAGGATTCACCAACAAGGAAGTGAGAATAAAAGCAACATTCAGGACCGGTTATAAACAAGCATTTGTCAATGCCATGTTTGCTTGTAGTGTAACAGGGCTTTAAAAAGCCCCTGATGTTGTTGGGACAGCTCTGAAAAGTATAATATCTAGACACAATTTATATTATATGTCACCCTTTTGTAACTGTCACCCGTATTTGTTTATTACTATGGGCATTTGCATGGAAATAGGATTCTCAGTCCATTTGCTCTGTCTGCTTGTCTACATCTGCAGACACAGTTCTGTTTTTTTTTTTATTTATATTTTATAACCCCAGCAGTTGCTTTGCCCCCGAGTAGTCCCCGGCATCAGCACACACTCCATCGTGGGACTTCCAACTCCATGAATTACCCCTCATGGCGGGGGTACCCCCGCGGCAGCTATGCCCGGGGCTGGCAACTGAGCCAGGAGGTCCTAACGTACAAGGGGTTTTCTTCCTGTTTTTTTCCCCAGTCCCCAAGGTTGGCGGCATATGAGGGAGTCCATGAAGACATGTGCACACAGAAACGTGCTACCGCTCTGCACCCCAGCCGGCGTCCTCCCCTCCCACATGGCGTCCCAACTGCACTGTCACCCATGGTCACCCAGGCGGCAGTATTGCAGCATGTACAGCAACCCTTCCTCCCCAGAGGAATAAGAGCATCCTAGGACACTCAGTCCCCCTTCCCCGGCCAGGCCTCTCCACGACCAAGGCTTGGTCCTAAACCTGGGTTGTCGGGCGCCATGAACAATAGTTTACCACTGTGCCGAGAGGTGCCGCATCACAATTCTGTTTATGGTATCGCACTCTATTGCTGTGGAAATATTTATGACATCATAAACACGGCATGATGATGGTCATGTGTTGATAAGCAGCCAAAGCTATTAAAGCCCAAGAGACAATAATCTCGTTTTTATGTCACTTCCCTCAGCAATAAAGAAAAAGGGAAAAGAATTGCAAAAACATAGTTTGGGCTGAATGGTACAGAGGGTAAAAGCACAGAATTGTAAAACAGTGAGTTGCAGGTTCAGTCCCCCTCAGGGCCACAAACAATACTGTCTAAGAAAATCAAAGCTACATTAAACCTGCAGCCAGCCCAGTGTTGTGGAAGGCTGATGCACTGGACGCCTCACCTACCACCCCACCGGTGACCTGGGTTTGAGAATGGACCAAGGTTGCTTGGGGGCTGGCAGTGGAAGGAGGATTTAGCATCCATCGATGGATCTGCTTCTTCGAGGTGGAGGGACAGTGTACTACTGTTTGGCTGCCATCTAAATATATAGATAAAATCTTTATTTTATACAGGCATAAGTCATGTCATTAAGGTAATAGAACCTTGTTTTCAAGACAGTCCTGTCAGTACTTATGTTTCTAAGACAAAACAAACTTTACATTATACGATCGTGATTATACTCACAACATCTAATTATATTTAGTTACATATGCTAATGATTAGCGGCCCAGTGGCATGGAGGGCTGAGGCATCATGCCTTACCCTGCCACGCCAGTGACCCATGTTTGCAATGTGAGAGGGCCGCCGAATCGGCTGGAGAGGGAGAGGATCGAGCGTCCAAGGACAGTTCTCCTCTCCCAGGGAGGGTGGAACGGAATCCACTGTCTGCCTGACTTAGCGGTGGATGGGGTTGAGACAGTGGGCCCACATGGGGCTTAATGTGGGGCAGATGTCTGACATGCTACGTATGGAAGCATGTGCTGCTCGGGTTATTGCGCTATTGCACGCTGCCGCGCCACGCCGGGGAACGGGGAAACGGAGGGAGAAAATCGCCGGCCAGCGGATGAAGCCTAGCCCCTCGCAGGTCTCCGTGACCCAGCTAGCTGGCACCTAATTAGTGCAAGAGAGGTAAGTCCAGTGGATGCCGGGTGATGGGGCTGGGGGGCATGGAAGGGGCTGGCAGCAGGAGCAGAAAGACAGTAGAAAAAAACAAAACATATACTAATGATTACAAAACTACACATGACAACAGTTGGAATATAAAAGAGAGGGGAAACGTACAATCACATTTTTACTCAAGACATTAAATATGAAGTGCTATGTACTAAATTCACTAATTTATTACTACCTACAAGAACACTGGAATGTGTATAACCCATTTATCACTTGGGTAAATATCTTATAAGAAGATGACATTTGAGCTGTGTAAGGTGAAACATTCCAGGCTTTTGCTGCCTGTGATCGCAAAGTTTTTATACCACATTTGTTTTTGGTCTTAAGTAATGTCATTTTATTTACATGAACCGATCTCTTTGAATCTTGGAAGAAGCTTCTATCCCTATCGAATATTGCTTTAGTAATATAATTTTTGGTGTAAAATTATTTTTGACCAGGTTTTTATGTAGTTTGTGTGCAAAGTCTGCCAGTTTAGAGCAGTCAACATTATAAAATGGTGCGTATTAATTTTACGTTTTAGAACATACCTAACTGTTCTATATTGGGTTTGATCTAATCTGTCCAACAATTGTTTATCTGCTGTCCGATATCCCAATTCACCGTACGTCAAAGTTGGAATAATTAATTGCTCCATTGTTTCCAGTCATCCCTGTTTAAAAAAGTTGTTGTACGACATAAACAGCCAAGCTTTTTATTCACTTTACCAATTTCTGAATTTATATGGTTTTCAAAAGTCATATATGTGTCAAAAGACCCCCAAATAACAATAGTTATTGACTAATTCTTAACACTTATTTTGAGTTATTTGTATCTTAATCTGATCAGCGTTCTTTTGGGAAGCAAAATGCATCAACTTAGATTTTTGCTATTCATTAGGAGCTTTGACCTGGTGAACCACACCCAAAGCTGTCAAAATCAGATTGTAATTTTGTTTGGAGGTCCTGTACACTATTACCAGAAGCAATCAGGATGGTGTCATCCGCATATAACCTCACCTGGGAGTACCACACTGATTTAAGTAGATTGTTGCTAAACAGTAAGAATAGCAGGGGTCCTAAAATTGACTCCTGAGGTACTCCTCTCCTTTGTTTAGAAGTTGACAGATCTCCTGAAACAGATACCTTTTGAGTGCGGCCCTCCAGGTAAGTCTGAAACCAACTCTAAGGTCCGTCCACTATCCCCAGGGCCTGCATTTGATTCGGCAGGAGGGAGTTATGTTACCGTTAAGCAGCCTCTGATCTAATGGAGGGTAGGTGGCATAGCAGCAGGTTACCAGAATTAAAAGTCAGAGGCGGGTGTTGAAAGCGTGCACTGTC
This sequence comes from Neoceratodus forsteri, assembly GCA_016271365.2. Lineage (NCBI taxonomy): Eukaryota > Metazoa > Chordata > Ceratodontiformes > Ceratodontidae > Neoceratodus > Neoceratodus forsteri. The sequence goes on from JADMNL010000027.1 coordinate 321,418,430, forward strand.
ATCACGGTCTGTGTGTACACCACTGCATGCTGCCAGCTCTGATTCATGGGGAGTAGTGGGCAGGAATGAACCCCTGTCTACAGGATGATGCTGTGACCCTGAAGGCACCACACCACCACCACCACCATCCGAGGCACCCGCTCACACAACGAGGGGAGAGGTAGATGGGGTAAGTCGTGGAGGTGGGGTGAAGGGGCTGGGGATCAACAGCAGAAGGGAGCCTATGGGGAAGGGAAGGAGGATAAAGTCCATATTAAAAAAAGGACTGCAAAATTTAATTGAATGATGAACTGAACTGTGTCTAACTCACATTTTTCAAAGATATCCAGCTGGTATCAGAGGCTATTTAAAGGTAACGTAAACAAAGTGTCATTTAAATCGACTATTGATGGAGTTTTCTGTTCATTATTGACATACTGTTAACATATTTGAAACTATTCTGTTTAGAATAATACATGGGGTGGTGTGTTTAACGAAAATTTTACACACACCCGCGGTGTTGGATGCTACATAAACCCCCGAGAGTGAAGCTTGAGGGTTTTATTTAGGCATCCAACACCTTGTGGGTGTAAAATTCTCGTTAAACACACCGCCTCATGTATTATTTTATATAATTGCTGAAGACTGTTTTTTTACCTCAGCAATTATAAAATACAAACACATCGCTGTGCAGCAGCAGTCTGGTTGGGTTCAAGCATGGTCCAATGCATTCAGGTTCAAGTGGCTGTGGAAACTTTAAAAAAATATATAAAGCGGTTCATCCCCAGAGTTTTTCTCTTTTTTCTGTAATTGTATTTTTATTGCTTTTAATAAAAAATAATATACAATCATCTCACGCTAGAGATCACAGATTATAACAGTCGATTCAGCCAATGTATTATTGCACTTAGTCTATGCAATCTGGTTTGCGAATGTGGGGGTATTCCTTGGCAATCAAGTCCACATATTATCCATGATATGCTGCACCCTACAGGACTTTGGGTGGTCAATGCAAATTAAAAATATTACCCCAAACTAGTAAATTCAACAGCCTGTGTTGATGTGAACCCCAAGCCATCAATACTGTATGGCCCAGATATTCAAAAGGGTTGCGCCATGCGCAACAGGGTTGTGCATGCGCAAGTCCAAAACTGCGCCATTTTGCGATATTCAGAAGGAGGCAGTTGCGCCCCCAAAAACATGCTGAGCAACAGCGCAATGAAAATGAAGGCATGCGCAACCGAAGGGGGTGGATCCATGCATAAAGACCGCAATGCGATATTCAAAGACTTGCTCGCTGCGCAATAGCGGCACAGCTGGAAATTGTGCACTAGCGGAAATGAGCCAAAATAAAAAGGCTCAAGGAAGCGGCGCAAGAACGCTACCAGGCTGCCAAGTGGGGGAGAGACAGACAGACAGACAGACAGCAAAGGGCAGGCAAGAAAAGTGTGTCCCATAGTCTGTAGAGGCCAGCGGGGTGCCCGTGCAGTGGAAGTAGCAGTCAGGACAGTGGGGGTAACACAGCAACACCAGCCAGGGGGGTCAGAAGCCAGGGAGATGGACAGTGCCAGTTTCCACATGGAAGCTGTAATGAGGGGGGTGAGAATGCATGCTGCAGGGGGACGTGGCCGTGGAAGGGCCCGTCGTCGGTACGCCCCTGACAGGCAGTACCGTGCCCGCATCAGCTTTGAGCTGTACACAGATGTAGAGATTGTGGGCCGGTACCGCCTGAACAGGGCAATACTGAGACGGCTCTGTGAGCTGTGCAGTGATGTGATGCAGGTACCCTCACGACGGAGTCACGCTCTGTCGGTGGAGACCAAGGTGACAGCCTGAATGTGCCTGCTCGCCACGGGCACCTTCCAGAGGCCGACAAGGGACACCACAGGCATCACACAGTCGGCCACGTCACGCATCCTCACCCAATTCCTCAGCGCACTGCTGCCACATGCTGCGGAGTACATCCATTTCCCCAGCACCGCGGCAGAGCGTACAGCAAACATGCAGGAGTTCCACAGGGTAGCACATGCCTGGCATGCTAGGGGCCATAGACTGCACCCATGTGGCCATCCGCACGCCACCTGGCCCCGGCTGGCCACGCATATCGGAACAGAAAGGGATTCCCAGTGTCAACTGCCAGGTGGTGTGATGCCACTGGGCGATAATCAATGTCTGTGCCACACACCTGGCGGAGCACATGATGCCTTCATATGGTATCAGTCTGCACTGTGCCATCGATTCGAGTGGGGGACATCCCCACAGGACATCTAGTGGGTGAGTACACATGTATGGAATGCAAACTCTGGGCAAGGGTGGGAATGCCACAGGTGCCATGGTAGTGGCACACAGGGAGATGGCCAATATGGACCTGACATGACACTGATCTCCACTATCTCCACACAGGTGACTGCGGATACCCACTCCGTCCCTGGCTGCTCACACAGTACCGGCGCCCCACGACCCCAGCGCAGCTATGTTTCAATGAGGCACATGCCCCAACATGTAACATCATAGAGCGGGTGTTTGGGATGCTCAAGGCACGCTTCCGATGCCTGGACACCTCCGGCGGAGCCCTACAGTACAGCCCCCAAAAGGCCTGTGGGATATTCCTGGCCTGTTGCATCCTGCACAACATGGCCAAAGACCATGGGATAGCTGTACAGGTCGAACAGGGGGACAGCGATGGGGACGCCAGTGGCGCCGGTGATGAGCAGCCCCCCAGGACGGAGGGACCCCCGACTGATCCGGCAGGCCCAGCTGCACCGGGACACCATCACAGAGGAGCACTATGCACAACACAGGTAAGTCAAGGGGACATGTGCAACCAACACTGTCCATGCGCAAACCACAGGCACACAGGGGAACACACCAGGGGTGCATGACGGTCAGGGGAGTGGAACGGTCCAGGCATACAGACACACCATCGGGAGGGTGAGCACTCATGGACACACAAGACCAGGCACAGAGCGTGCATATGGGCAGATGCACAGCACTGCAGAACCGACATTGCTAACACACAGCACCACCAACCTCCCCACCACCCGTACTGTCCAAGCACGTGTGTCAGAACCTGAGCACCCTTGCACCTTGGTGTACAGTGCAATGCAGGCATCATCATGCACACGCACCTGTGGACAGCAGTTGGGAGGTGTGCAGGTGGTCCGTGGTAATGGGCGCGGGTGAGCAGAGCACCCAGCAGTGCACTGCCCACCATGACACACATTGCACAATGGCAGCACCAGACAGGGCCCGCACTGGGAGACAGCTCAGTCATGTAGCACTGTCCCACGGCCACCACGGATGCATGGGCGGCCCTGCCGTGACCCAACAGCACTGGCAGGCTGAGCAAGGGCCACATGGGGTGGCACTGTTGCACCACCAGGGGTCCCACTGTGCGAACGCGACCTGCCCACACAGGGGTCTGCAGCATGCCGAACAAACCTGCACCAGGGGTGCTCGGGATGCCCACAGCAGAACCCGGCGTCGACAGGCCTGGTGTCGCACGACGCCGGAACGGGAGTGGAGAGTGCACTGTGTGGGTGTGCGGTACAGGGCACCTGACTGTGTGCCCACGCGTCCACGACAGAGACCACTGCCTGGGTCAGCCTGTCAATGGCGGGCGGTCACATCCATCCGCATATGGACCAGCTCGGCTCGGTCCCGAGCACACTCCTGCTGTGCCGCCCACGGACACAGACAGTGCCTCCACGGACCTTGCAACCCGCCTCTGCAGCTGTACTGATTCCTGCAGCAGGGTGTGCTCGTCAATGGGTACTGTGCCCCAACGGCATCCTGACCCCCAGGGTGTGGACAGTCCTGATGCACAACACCCCTTGAGGGTGGGCGCTGTTCGCCAGGACCAGGAATGGGCGGATCAAAGGGCAGCGGACATGTGCCACTGCTTGACACTGTACCCCCAGACCTGGTGGGCAACTGCTGCTGCTCCCCCTCCAACCGCTGTGCCCCAGGGTCCACTCGTTCCACCGCTGTGCTGGCAACAGTGCCAGACACCTGCACAGCCACCGGTGCTGCCCCACGGGTGCTGACAGGCACAGCATGCTGGTACACAAGTTGGAACCAAACAGGCCCAGGGGCACGTGCTGGCCTGCCGTATGTCCGTCATGGGACACACAACCATCAGTGCCCATTGCAGGCCTTCTATCATCAATGGTGCAGGTACGTGCTACTGCCATGGTCACAGCGTGCTGGCAGGCTTGCATGCCAGACTGCTGAGACACAGGCTGTGCACCCCCCACACCCGTATCACTGACACCAGAGTTTGCGGCCCAGCGTGCATGCTGCTGCAGTGCCTGCTGGCTGGTGGTGGAGGTGGATGGACCCTCCTCCATGTCCAGCAGGTCAGCATCACTGTCTGGACCCACTACCACCATCTCCTGAAGACGAACAGGATCTGTAACAGAAAGAGAGTACATGTGAATGCATGTGAACAACCGCCCCCCCCCAAACACCACCACCATGTCATACCGTGCAGTGATGGGCTTCCACCTGTCTGGAATCCTCCGCCTGGTACGCCCTCAATGGCGCACGGCTGCATGGCTGCGACCAGTGTCTCCTCAGTTGGGGTCAGCTGCAACACCACTGGCGGGCCCCCACCAGTGCCAGCACGTGCCGCCCTGCAGGCTGCCACCTTCTCCTTCAACCTCCTGCGGTCTGTCCCCATCTTTTTCTTGCATTCCTGCACGGAGCGCTGGTGGCTTCCATGCAGGTTAACGGCCCGAGCTACCCCCTCCCATGCAGCCGCACGGGACTGAGGGGTGCCCCTCCGTCCACTCAGCACTGGCTCCTCATCCAGGTAGGCCTGGAAGAGAGCCTCCGTCTCTGCTGCTGTAAAGTTGGGCCTCCTCCTATGCCCACCATCCTCACCCTCACAATGACTCTGCTCGGTCATGGCGATCTGTATGGGGGGAAGTGGACACCTGTCACTGTGCAGTCTACAGCATTTTCCCATGACCATCGATCACACAGCATGCAACTCACCTCTCACCTGCAGTAACCAAATCTGGCCAACGCAGCCCAATGTCGCACATTTATAGCACAATACATGCAAATTAGGAGTGGAGCAACTATAATGACATGCAAATCGCGCCACTGCGCCCTTGAATGGCTGATCAGATGATTTGCATGTATCGGCTGAATATCGCGAATCTGCGCTTTGCGCAATACGGAAGAGTCGGCTGAGCCAATGGCGCAGATCTGTGCCTGTGTGGTACACTGAATTGCGCATGCCCAGATAGCTTACGTAGGCATCTGTCACGCTGCTGATGTGCTGAGCGCGATCGGCAATTCAGGCCATGGCCACCATTGTGCCAGTGGCGCTACAGCAATGGGCACTATATGGTGCTGTGGCACTACTGCGCAATACTCCACTGTTGCACTGGTACGCAGCTGGTCAGTCGCGCAGGATGCCTATACGTCAGATGGTGCTGTGCGTAGCCTTGCGTCATTGCCCATGACCTTGTGTATGACCTTTGCCCCCTGGCACTGTTTGCCTGCCATGTGTACGTCCCTATTGCGCTGTCTGGTGACAGCGCTATGTGAAGTGACGGCGCTGTTCGAACAGCGCCATTGGAGCCTGTGGTGGTCTATTGCCCAACATCTCCACGGGTTACGGCGCAGCTGGGCGTCATATTGCCTGCTGTAAAGTTGGTGCCATGGCTAGGAGGAGGGAGGTGTCCTGGAGCCAGCTTGAAGTGGCCAACTTGGTGGCCCTAGTGGAGCCCCACTATGGGGCACTTTATGGTGAGGCGCCCCTCACCATTGCCCGGACCCAGGTGTGCCAGCAAGTGGCCACTGACCTGGTGGGGGTCACTGGACGGTGCCGGTCAGCTGAGCAGTGCCGACACCGGTACAGTGACCTCCGCCGGAGGGATCCTGATCTGCTGGATCGGCTGCGGTCACGTGCCAGGCGGAGCGTGGTGCCTAGGCCAGGTGGGTGTGCCATATATGCACCTGTATTATCTGTAGGGGTGTGTGTGTGTTTTGGTGGCTGTGCATAGGTGATGGCTCGGCCACGGTTGGCTGTGTCAGTGTGTGTGCAGCTGTGAGATGACTTGGTATGGCTGTGTGGGCAGGCACTGTCACTGGGGCAGGGGGCAGTCTGCTTTTGAGTCACACTGTTTGTCTCAACATATGTCTCCCACAGGCCGGGATGTGAGGATGCGGGGAACAGTGAAGAGAGGGCCGTGCCAGGACCCGTTGCCAGCAGGGGTTGGAGCCCACCAGCAGCAGCAGCGCCAGTCGAGCTGCTTGAGCAGTGTGAGTATCATGACTTCATGGATGCTATTGCATGCTGGGGCCAGTAGCCATGCACAATACAAACATGCAGGAAAGGGAGGTCATAATTCCACTATATAAGACACTAGTGAGGCCCCACCTGCAGTACAGTGTACATTTCTGGAGACCATACCTCACGTGGGGCGTGAGTGGGCAGAGAAGGTTCAGAGGAGGGCAACAAGGATGGTGCATGGCTTGCATCACAACTCCTAGGGAGACAGGTTGAAGGAACTGAACCTGTACTCCCTGGAGGAGAGGAGGGAGAGAGGGGATATGATTGAGACATACAAGTATCTTACAGGGTGGAACAGGGTGCAGGGAAACACTATTTTGAAGTGCAAAAGATGTTCCAGGACTACAGGGCATGGGATGCAGTTGGAGGGAGGACGATTCAGAGGAAACATGAGCAAGACTTTCTTCACAGAATGGGTGGTGTACAAGTGGGACACCCTGCCAGAGGAGTGGTGAGGCTGACACACTCGCAGGATTTCCGACTGCAGGATAGACATAGCAGAATTCTTGAGGTCGAGGTGAGGGCAACAGACTTCTAGGTAAACAAAGTAACTTACAGGCTGAAATGGACAGACTGTGTGGGCCATAGGCCCTTATCTGCCGACACTGGCTATGTATCTATGTCTGTAGGCACGACACAGGTGACATGCATCACTGTCCAGTTTCACAGCACGTCTGTGTATGCATCACTGGTGGTCCATGCATGCACTGGGCACATAGCTGTGTAACTGGCATCGCACCACATTGCCACGTCACTTGCCAGCCTTGTTTGTGCTGTGATGGACATGGGCAGTGTGTGTGTGCAGTGGTGCGCATAGCTGGTGCCGCCTGTTTGTGATGGCCATGTGCATGTTCACTGTGGGTGGGTGCATGCCATCACAGGTGCGGACATTGGGCTATGGCTTGCAGGTTGGCTGGTGTTCAGGGTTGTGGTCAGTCACAGCCATTGACTGTGTTCCCATTTTCCTAGGCCTCGAGGTTCTCCAGAGGATGGCGAGGGATGTCAGGGCCATCTGACAGCTTGTGGCCCAGAACAGAGACATCCTGCAATCCATTCACCCGCCATGGCGTGTGGAGGCGGCGAGAGAACTGCAGGACACACGGCAGGAGGACGGGCGGCCGGCTGGCCTATGACCTCTCTACCCTTCCCACTTCTCCCATCCCTACCACCCTGCCTTCCCTCTCCAAGTTTGTCATCCCTACCCCTTGACCAACCCTACCTTGTACCCGTTCCCCCCCCTTGTAAATAGTTGTACATGTTCTTGATAATGTTTGTTGTTGTGAAATACATTTTTATATTTTTATACGAATAATGTCTTGCTCTCTGATTTGCAGCTGCCTATGGGTGCTCAGTTGCAGGGGTGTACATGCCATCTGGGCTGGTATGGTCCTGGTATGTGTGTGCATGGGGAGGTATCTCCAGCATGGCAGTGACTTTCGGTTGGTCTTGCCGTCTGCTGCCACCCACTGCTGGGTGCACAGGGTGTGTCTGGCTTGTAGGCTTCTGTGCTGCACGGGGTTGACGTGTGCTGGGGGGGATGCATGGTTTCCTGCAGTGCCAGTCACTGCACATAGGTGGTGTCTTTGGGTCACAGTGCAGGGTGTGCTGTGCGTACGGGGGGCTGATGTGCACTGTGGTTGTCAACCCCCTGTGTGTGGCACTCTCAGCCTGCCAGTGGTTGTGCTGGGGTGTCATGGCTCTGCTATGCTTTGTTGGCTTGTCCCATGGGCAAGTAGATCATCCATCCACCCCAGTGATGCTGTGCTTGGGTGTGCAGGTGTGGTGTGGGTTCTGCAGTGTGTTCCTGTGCCCATGTGTGGCATGGCTGGCATTGGGCCCCAGCCTGCCTCCCTGGATGTGCAGTTCCATTGCTCTGGGGGGGGGGGGCTCTGCTTGCGCTATGGCAGCTCTGGAATGCTCAACTGGGCTGCCCTGGTTACGCCATAGCGCAACATTTCGGCTCAGCTTCTCCTTCCTGGTTGCGCTATGGCGCAGTATGTGCGATATTCAGACGTTGGTTGCTTGCGCAATTTGTTCTGCTCCATGTTTGAATATCGCACCTGTTGCGCATTTGCGCAACTGGTTTGTGCTTGCTCCTGCTGTTGCGCTCATTTTGAGTGCAGTTTGAATATCTGGGCCTATATCTCTTAACATATGTAATACTCAGGTAACGAGAAAATAAAAAAAAGGAGAAAAGAAGACCAATAATAAAACATTAAACATTGATTAAGCATTTCAGCCTAGAGGAGCTCAAAATTCTCATTGCTATACACCTTGTTGGCCTATGTAAACTGCGTAGTAAAAACCATGCGGTATTCAACATTCCCCCGGCACAATTATGCCATCTGGCTGTAACGCCATATAAACCTATTGCCAACTATTTAATTTTATTTCCTCCCAGAGTTTTTTTCAAAGAGCTAAGTTCATTTTTTTTTTATTTACCTGTGATGGAGTCTGAGTAGTGGCCCTGGGTGGTGGTGCAGTGTTCTGTGCCATGAAGGGAAGATGACTGGCTGGCACATGCGTGGAGTGAGGGAAACCCAGCATGCGTTCACTGTTATAATGGCGACTTATAGCCAGTTTTCCTATGGAAAAAGCCCTGGTTATTATATTTGCATTCTGAATGCTGTTTTTCCCCAAATATGGTTAGTGCCTTCAAATAGATGCTCCTGTTAGTAACTAGAGGAAAACACACACACACACACACACACACACACTGTGAGACTTGATGTTTATCTTCAAAGCCTGATGATGTCTGTTAGCTGGCTAATGGTTGAAAACCAGTTTGATTGGTGGGGCTTTGTCCTTTGAACTACAAGAGTTTACATCCATCAGCCAGCTGGACATTGGCATCTTCAGCCTTCTCTTTTTTAAACTTTCAAGACTTTATTAAGACATGCTGCTTAATACAATGGCCAACTTCATTAACATTACAGTAATTCATACCATAGTTATGCCCACTATTTGTCATACACTTTGTCTTTCAAAACATTGTTAAGATTATCTGTAGGCCAGTTAGTCCTTTTTGTTCCAACTGCTTCCGGCCTCTATCCCTCATGAACATCAGTAGCCATTTACTATACAGTCATTTCTAAACTAGGACCAAACTAACAAGCCTGGTAAGCGGATTAACAAACTGCAGAGTAACACTAAAACTTACTGTTTACCCATCACTGGAGTCAATTGGTCTAACCTAACCATTAATTTGTTGTTCACAAACAGGTATACCTTTGATTTCCTCTATGATATGAGCAAAAGGTAACCATTTGGTGTTGAATAGCCCTGTTTTAAGAAGCAGCCTGGCTGTGATGAGGTCCATTTCCTTAATTTTCTCACCGTTCAACAGCCAGTTTTCCGTTGTGGGGATGGAGGCCGTCATCTATTTTTGGGTGACAGCCTTTTAAGCTGCAACTGTGAGTATGTTTTATCAGAATTTTTTGTCCTTCCTGATAATCCTCGTGGATAAAGACCGCACAGCAAGTTAAGGTCCGTCAACTCATGAGTCAGATCAAAAGCCTTCATCTTCAGTCTTCTCAGAATCAGCTTTTGAGAGGCAAGCCTCCTGCATTTCTACATCCATTGGCTTATATGGTACACACCTACACAGCCCCTACAGTACAGTAACTTTGTTTGTTTATTTATCAGTTTATGTATTTTTTTTTATGCTCCCCCTCTCCTCGCGGCTCTCCCCCTCTTCAGGAGACACCTATGGCCTTTTAAGCCCTCGCTCACCTACCAGGTGACCAGAGCCGTCCGTCTCCCATGGAGCCGTGTGTACCCCCAGGCGAGTGCAGGCGGGAGCTTCTCACCCCAAAACATCTGCATTCGTTGGGATGCTGTCTCCCGGAGCCTGGCAGGGGCATTGAGGTGGGGCCTGGTGCTCGCTCTACCGAGGCCATGAGGCATTTTCCCATTTTCTCCTGACATGCCATGTCCCCCGACATCAAGGCGCTAAGGCGCCGACGTCTGGCACGTCGCCCCTCCGTTCTGCATCGGACTTGCTGTACCTCGGGTCTCCACCTGGGGCCAGGCAAGAGCCGAGCTCTGGCACCCTCCTCCCCCCGGAGGGGACGGGTGGTCCCTAGGACGCTCAAGTCCTCTCCCCCGGCCGGCCCTCCAGTTCCCTGGGCTCATTCCCGAACCCGGGTCGCTGGCATCACAAGCGGAAATCTAACCGCTGCGCCTGTTTGTTTGTTTATGTTTTAATGTATGTATATATTTATTTGTTAACTGAGTGAGTGCACTGATCCAGGGGCTGTCTCAGGACGACCAGACCATTAAGATATCACAAACAAGATAAAATGGGTACAAAATAAGAGAACAGCGAGTTGTTACAATACGTAAGTGAAACAGTGAAACAAATGGTACACAATTGGGCACAAACTGGGTATAACGTGACCACAGTGTAAGCAGTTATAGTGCACAGAGTTTAAGTGACCACGCGTTGCCCAACATATTTTGTTACAATAACAACAGCTTCCAGAGTCACATATCAAAAAACAACAATTTCCAGAGTCAGTTGTCGCACTCCGGTTGCCCTTGGATGGGGTCTGTCAGTCATCGGGGGGTATTTACAGGATATGGTGGCAGTGAATAAAGTCTTGTAGTGGGATTTAAATAAGGGGTGTGAGCCCAGGGTCCATAGAGGAGCAGATAGGTTTTTCCAAAGATTTGGGGCAGCAGAGGAGAAGGCCTCCTGATCTATATATGTGATGACTTGTGGGCACTCTAATATTAGGCTGGAGGAAATCCAGAGGCCTCAATGGCGGGGCTTTTGCCTGACTGGGGGGGGAAGGGGGACACCTCCTTTTCTATGATAGACTTGTCAGTTAGGCAGCCTAGGAGGCAGTCCAGGTGGGCCTGAGGGGGCAGCCATTCTAGGCCTGGTAGAGGGAGCAGTGATGTGTGGAGTAAGGCACCATCACAGCAATCCCACAGATGCTGTTGTGGGTTGTTTTTAGTCTGGACAGACCAGAGAATGAGGTCTACATGTAGATGAGAGAGCAGTAGTCCAGCAGGGGGAGTAAGGTGCCCTGGGCAATGGTGAGTCTAACTTGTGGGGTCATAAAAATCCTTGACCCTGTATCCGACTCCTTGTCTCTGGTTCACACACGAGCGGTGAGAGCGATGTGATCAGAGAAAGTCAGAGCAGGGTCGAGGTGAGTCCTAGGTATGTGAAGGAAGTCACCTCCTTTGGGCTAACAAAACCCTCATGCCACCACCACCTATACCCCCGTATCCGACTCCTTGTCTCTGGTTCACACACCAAACGGTGAGACCGATGTGATCAGAGAAAGTCAGGGCAGGGTCAAGGGTGAGTTCTAGGTATTTGAAGGAAGTCACCTCCTTTTGGGCCCCAACAAAACCCTCATGCTCACCACCACCTATATCCCCCCAGACACCCCGCACTCAGATCTGGAAGCTCTTCTTGCCCTCAAACACTCCCTCCCCCTGAATAGAGAGTGGCTACTCCTCGGGGATTTTAACATTAACTGGGACTTTTGCCACGCCGACACCGCCAAAGCCAGTGTTGCAAACCTAGGTCTACACCAGCTTCTTTCCACACCCACCAGAACCAATTATAAAACTGACACCCATTCACTTATTGACTGGACTGTCGCCTCCCACCCCTTCCGCATCACTGACTCTGGTGTTCTGCATGACTGTATTAGCGCCACTGTGCCATTTTCTGTCCTCTGGTCGCCCGCTACCCAATCCCCCAAATTCATCTACACCAGGAGACTATCAGACCAGAACATAGAGTCAATAACCCAAGAACTTACTCTTTTCTACTGGTCCTTCACCGAGAATCCGGGTGACTGTGACTCTATTATTCTTGTTAGCGTCTTCGATAAGCATGCTTATTTAAAAAGAATTAAAACCAGGGGCCAAGTCAATGAATGGATCTCTCCCAATTTAATCAAACTTATGAGAACCAGGAACAAAGCCTGGGCTCGTTACCAAAAGCACAACGACCCTATCCAGCTCTCCCTTTACAGGTCGCTATGAAACAAGTGCAAATCAGCTGTTACAAAAGCAAAACTAGACTTCCTACATAATAAACAACTCGGCGAATCCTTAAATCCCCGTCAGCTTTGGGGAACACTGAACTCTCTGCTTGGCAAGAACAATACTTCATATCCCATTACACTTTTCCATGGTGACAAACTGACCAACGACCCGTCTGAAGTAGCTAACATTTTCAATACTTTTTGCGACCTTGAAAAACACAAGCCTTCCCATCCACTCCCCTGCCCCCCCACCAGACCTGCCCAAACCCCATGAGTAGGCCTATCCCCAATTTCTATTTCAAGGAACTAACACCCGTCGACACCATCAAGCTCATTCGTATGAAAAACCCAAACTTGGTAAAGGAGCCAACGGCATTGACTATAAAATTCTCAAACTCTCCATCAATGCCTTGGCTGTCCCCCTCACCAACCTACTAAACTGCTCCCTTTGCTCCGGCCATTTCCCCACCATCTGGAAAACTGCTATCATCAGGCCTTTATTCAAGTTCTGGTCCAGAAATGAAGTTGGTAATTACTGCCCTATTTCCCTTCTCGCCCCTCTCTCAAAAATTATTGAGAAAGTAGTGCATACTCAACTCACTGCCTTTCTTGAATCGAACAACCTGCTCTCTAGTGCCCAGCATGGGTTCAGATCTGAGCACAGCACCGAAACAGCCCATGTCAAGTTCTCCAGTGACGTCCTCAAAGCTAACAACAAAGGCCAATACACCGGATCAGTTTTTGTTGATCTGACCAAGGCATTCAACCTTGTGGATCACGCCTTCTCCTAAACACCCTTAAAGGCCTACATATATCAAATAATGCCATCAAATGGGTTAGCAGTTACCTCTCCAGGAGATCCCTCAAGCCCTCTATTAAAGGCCACTTCTCCTCCAAACATCTGATTCAATACGGGATCCCCAGGGATCGATTCTTGGCCCTCTTTTCTCGCTCTTTATTAAAACCTCCCCTCTATCTGCCACTCTACCCAACTTGTCCTCTATGCCAATGATGATGCTCTCTACTGCAGTGACAAAAACCCAACCACTATGTTCCATAATCTGCAGGCTGACTTTAGGAAACTGCATACCTGGTTCTGTGGGAATGGCCTGGTCCTCAATTCCAAGAAGACCAAGTTAATGGTCTTCTCGGGCCCAAGGAAAGCCCCTGTCTCCGACCTCAAACTTTTAGACAACTCCGGAATACTAGTCAAACAAGTCTCAGAATCCAAATACCTGGTTCTCCACCTTGACCCTCATCTCTCCTTCAATCTCCACATTGGTAACCTCATCAAAAAGGTCCACATCAGGCTCAGTCTTCTGTATAGGATTAGAAAGTTCCTGATCCCCACCTCCAGACTTCGCCTGGCTATCTAGCTACTCCTGCCTCTCATCGACTACGGATCCATTATCTTCTCTCCTCCCACCTCATCACTCCTCTACTCCAAACTCATGACTACGTGCAGCAGCAGCATTGCTCGCTTCATCACTGGTCTCCCCTGGAGAACACACCACTGCACCCTTTACTCCTCCCCCGGCTGGCCATCTCTAGAAGGGAGGTTTCATCTAAAAATGCTCTCCTTCCTCCACAAGATTTACCTCAATATCCTCCCCCCTAGTATTACTTCCCTTTTCCCATGTGCAGCACCTGGTCGGTCGACCAGAGGTTCCTCCAGTCTGGTTTTCGACACCCCTTTTTACAGGACTAAGCAGGCCCAGAATTCTCCTATCTCCTACAGGGCACTAAGCTTTACAACAAACTGCTCCCTGAAATCCAGGCCTGTGGTTCCTTTACTCTTTCAACACCTCCTTCAAAGAGCACCTCCTCATTTTCATCCACTTGCGGCTGCCCTGATAGCCCACCTCCTCCGCCCTCTTAATAAATCCTGCGGTTTATTATAGCCATACATGCACTTTACCTGCCTTTGGCATCTAACATTAGGCCCTGTACTAGGCCCACCCTCTGTATGATACTACCCACTTCCCTTGTTTTCTACTGTCTCCTCGGGAAACATCTCAGACATGAATTTTACTCCACTGCACCTGTTTGTCATATTTCTGCCTCAATGGGGCAGCCCCTTACAGATTCCAACCACCGCTTCTCACCTGTTTACACTTCTGCTCTCCTTTTGCCTTTGTGTTTCCTCTTTTACGTTATTACTCTTGTGAATATTTTGTACTACAGAATGTACCTGTTAGATTTGCACTTTTGCCTCTGCACCACTGTAAATACAACTGTATTTATCATATACAACAGAATGTACCTGTTAGATTTGCGCTTTTGCCTCTGCACCACTGTAAATACAACTGTATTTATTATATACAACAGAATGTACCTGTTGGATTTGTGCTTTTACTACTGTAATTCCAATTGTATATATTATGCACTATTTTAGCATTTTTTATCGCTTCCAACCCTGCACGCATATTCAGTCTATTTTTGGACTTTGTAACCTTTCACCTGTTTATTCCAATATTGGATGTTTGTGAAAATGGGCATTTTGCTCACATACTTTCCAGTGTATAAATAAAATTGATTGATTGAACTCAAGGGTGAGACGTCAGGAGATTGGATGTGAAGAGGAGTGGTGTCAGCAGCCCACCTAGCTAGTCTGGGTTTCGATCCAAACAGCACGGCCTTAGTCTTCCAGGCATTTACCAGAAGTCTTTTGGCAAGAAACCATTGTTAAGTGGTGCCAAAGTTGCCCATGAGTGTGGATGAAAGTTCGGACGAAGTCTTAGCACTATGGTAGAGGATAAGGTCACTGGCATACAAAAACAAGTTGCAAGTGATGCTAGCCTTGGGAAGGGAGTTGATGAACAGGGAAAACAGAATGGGTTAGAGTATGGAGCCTTGTGGGACCCTGGTATGGACCTCCATGGTGCTGGAGATTGCACCCCCTGTGCAGATGACCTGGGTTCACCCAGAGTGGTAGTCACAAAACCAAGGTGTGGAGGTGGCAGAGCATCCAGTGCTGCCCAGCTTACTTAGCAGGATGCTGTTGTTCATCAGGTTGAAGGCCTTGGTGAGGTCCACAATGATGGCGCCAGTGAGTTTGCCTTCATCCATGGTTCTGGAACTGTGGTCCGTGAAGCAAGCCATATTGTTGGGGGCAGAGGTTTGTAGTTGAACCGTGGTCTGAGATCTGATACTATACAACCTTTTCAAGGATTTTACTTAGGTGGGCGAGGATGAAGCTAGAGTGGTAATTGTCAACTAGTGTAGGATCACTGGTCTTAAAAATGGGGATGATTCTGGCTTGCTTCCAAGTGGGGGTTATGGAGGAGAAGGTAAGGGAAAGATTAAATACTGTAGTCAGAGGTTTGGCAAAAACATGGTCTACAAGTTTTAGGAATCTCGGGCAGAGGCCATTACTACCAACACTACCCTGGTTGGGGGAAGTCATGTTTATGGGTTTCTTGGGGGAGCTGGCTTTAAAGCAAAAGGGTGGAATGCTAGGGTTGTCCATAACTTGGCCAGAAGGACACCAGACTGGGTCGTATGGGGGAAGTTTAGCAAGGCAGTCAGGTCCATGAGTTTGGTGTTGAGCGCTTCGGCAATCTTGGATAGTTCAAGTTAAGGATCCTGCCCTGTTACAAGTTCAATGGCAGTCTGTTTCATCACGAGTGAGATAGAGGTGTTAACTGCCATTCAGAAATGGTTGGGGTTGCCATGGTTACAAGTGAATATGTTTGCTTTGCACATGCATGCAAATCAAACATAGAAAGGAGGTTTCAGCGACCCCCCTTTTTTGTTACAACACAGAAGGCAACACATAGATATATAACAGATTTCACACAATAGAAAGGAAGTCTATAGACCGTACATGACTTTGACACAAAAGTTGTCCACAAAGCCTTATTGTAAAAGTTCTTGCCCAACTAACTGGTTTGGTACCCCATGTAGCAGCAAGTGAAACAGCAGATCATCTGTAGTCAGAGAACTTGCAGAAAACAACTGAACTGGAGGCACAGAAAGTTAGCTTAAAGAGGTTTTTTCATTTCAAACAACATGAAGTCTTGCTGTATTCTGACAATTGCAGTTAGCCCCAGCACTTGAACTGCCCCAGAGATGAAAGAGTTAACTCTATGCTGAGATCCTAGAATGTTGGGCTCGTGCTCAGTTCAAACCACTGTCTGCTGCACCTGAAGTGTAACCGTCAGATTATTTACTCCGCCTAACTGAACAGTCGCTCCGGAGTTTGCTCCTCCCTTGTTGGTTCGGTAAAGTTTTCGTTGGTTTAATCCGAAGATTTTCTCCAATTTTTCTCAGTTCAGATCCCTGTCTGTGGTACAGTAAGTGGTATTAGGTAGTGGACTTAGATTAATTGTGAGGAAATTGTAAATAGTGGTCGGGTCAGCTGAACCAATCGGTTTGTTGGTTTAAAATTTATTGTGGTGATTCCGGTGCCTATCGGTTCTAAAAAAAAAAAA
Source organism: Neoceratodus forsteri (assembly GCA_016271365.2). Classification (NCBI taxonomy): domain Eukaryota; kingdom Metazoa; phylum Chordata; order Ceratodontiformes; family Ceratodontidae; genus Neoceratodus; species Neoceratodus forsteri. The sequence continues at coordinate 321,435,160 of JADMNL010000027.1, forward strand.
AAAACATTTTCGTTTATTTTTTTCCAGCACCCGTGACATGGTGAGGAACTGATGGGTTTCATCTTACCTGGCCTGAAGCTGTGTAAAGGGTAAGTTATTTTGTGGCTGGCCATGTCTGAAAACCCAGGAAAAAAAACGGGCCCACTGGGTTTCAGCACTGTAGTGTATGTGGGGAGGCATTTGCTAAGGCTGATGCCCACACCACCTGTGTATATTGTCTGGGGTTTGACCACCTCGATTCAGACTGCCAGATTTGTAAAAACTTCCCGAAGACCACCCTGGAAAAATGTTTGGGCAGGCTTAGGGATAAGGAGGCCGAGACGTTCGCTGACCCGGATGGCCAGCCCGGTTCGGTTCCGACCAAACCTGAGGGAGTGCCCTCTGACCAGGGCCAGACTTCCTCGGGCAAAAGGAAAGCCAACTCTGAGGGTCGGTTTCTTCAAAAATAAAAGAAAAGAAACCGACTGGTTTGGATCCTAAATCTCTCCATCTGACGACCGATGAAATTGCCTGGACGATTAGCATCGTAGAATCGGTTCGGTCGGCTCCTCCGGTTGCAGATTATTCTCTGGAGGAATATTATGATCCGGAATGGGAGGGGGAAGGTGAAGAAGACGAGGAAGATGAGTATGATGGTGGGGAAGGTCTGGATGAGCCCATTGAACCGGACATCTCCCCAGACAGACCTTTTAGAGTTTCCCCTCCTAGGCTTTCTGAGCCCCCTTCCCACTTTGTGTTTTACAAGAAAGTGGCTGAGACCTTCCAGCTCCCTGTGGATGAAACTGTTGGAAGAGCCTGATTTTGTTGAGATGATGGACATCCCAGAGTCCAAAACGTTGTCTATTCCCTTGCATAAATCCTTTAGGAAACAGACACATAAACTTTTAAAAATACCAAATTCGCTGCCTCCAGTGGACAAGAGTATGGACAGGAGGTATATGCTGCCAGGCTCAAGTTCGGAGTTCCTGTACCAGCATTGCAGCCATGTTGGGGTAGTACAGGCTGCAGCCTGTGATAAGGCTGGCATTCCCTTGGCTTAACACCCCCCGGATAAGGACTCCAGGAAGATAGATGCCATGGCCAAAAAGCAGTATTTTGCATCTTCACTGGGACTCAGACAGGCTAATTACATGGCCTATGCTGCCAGGTTCCAAAAGTTCAGGTGGGAGTCTGTTTTGGAACTGGCTAAGCAGGCCTCCCCCCAGCTGGCCAAGGAGCTAGAGAAGGTGGCTGCTGATGGGACTGAGGCATCTAAAATCCAATTTCATGCTGCTGCGACTCAATGATGTGTCATCTAGAGTCATGGCTACATCTGCGGCTCTGCAAAGAATGGCTTGGCTCAGATGTACTAGCCTATTACAGGATACCCAGGCAAGGCCTGGATTTCCCTGTTGTGTGTAATTCTCTGTTTGGGGAGCAGACAGAAATTACATGTAAAAAATGGACGAATACAGGACCACCTATAGGAGTGCTTAAGCCAGAGAAAGACAAACCATTCCTCAGAGGCAGCAATCTAGGGGCAGGGGCAGGCCTTTCTTCCAGGCTCAGGCCTCCTCTCCTTTTTCCCAGAGGGGTTCTTTAGAGGAAGCAGTAGAAGGGGGATGAGCAGAGCAGCATCCTCCTCTCAGCCCAGGGCCCCTGCCAAGCAGACACCCTGATGTGTCAGCCCGGATCGACTCCCCCATCCCTGCAGGAGGCAGGCTGGCTTACTACTCCCAGAACTGGAAGTCTGTTACTTCAGGAAAATGGGTCCTGGAGGTAGTAAGCCAGGGACTGGCTCTCGGCTTCAAAAAGTTTCCGAAACTGAGAGCCAGATCTTTTCCACCTGCAAACATCTCCGAAACCCTTGCCCTAGAGGCAGAGGTTTCATCTCTCCTGGCCTTAAAAGCCATAGAGAGAGTTCCTACAGCCCACAGGGGCAAAGGTCTGTACTCCAGGTACTTCCTTACCCCGAAAAAATCAGGGGAGTGGCGGCCCATCCTAGACTTCAGATACCTGAACAAACATCTTTCGAAACCAAAGTTCAAGATGGTGACTCTGGGAATAATTCTTCCGTCTCTAAGGCCAGGAAACTGGCTAGCTTCCCTGGACCTAAAGGATGCCTATTTTCACATTCCCATCAGGTGCTCCCACAGAAAGTACCTCCGGTTCGAACTGCCTTCTGGCCATTACCAGTTCAGAGCAATGCCTTTCAGCCTGTCATCAGCTCCAAGGGTGTTCACCAAGTGCCTGGCAGTAGTAGTGGCTTTTCTAAGAAGGAAAAATATCTCCATATTCCCTTACCTGGATGACTGGCTCATAATGGGCCAATCTCCAGAACAAGTCAAGTCAGACCTAAAAGTGACCCAGCAGGTGCTCACTTCTCTAGGTTTCCTTCTCAATCTTCCCAAGTCAGTTCTCGAGTCAGTGCAACTGTTGACCTTTATAGGGGTAGAACTGGACACTGTCAAAGCAAGAGCATTTCTCCCCTTGGCAAGGGTAAGAGCCATTGTAGAGCTGGCCTCTTCTTTTCACCTGCTGTTGTCTCGACCAGCAAGACAGTTCCTTCAGCTTATGGGCCACATGGCAGCTTCCACTGCAGTGGTCCCAGGGCCAATTTCAGATGAGAGAGACATTCAGTTTCATCTGAGGGCTTTTGGTCCCAGAAAAGATCCTCTGACCAAGCTGATTCCAGTGACTCAGACTCTGATCCAGGCCCTTCAATGGTGGCAGGATCAGGACAATCTCATAAGTGGTTCCATTCATTTCACAGTCCCATTCTGTGGTCCTAACCACAGGCGCTTCTCTCCTGGGCTGGGGCCCATTTAGAGCTCTCACAGCTCAGGAAGTGTGGTCCCCTCAGGAGTCTCTTCTCCACATCAGTCTTCTGGAGCTCAGGGCAGTGTACCTGGCTCTGTAGGCTTTCTCACAATCAATGAGCAACAAGGTGGTTCAGGTCAGGACAGACAACATCACCACCATGTGGTACATCAACAAGCAGGAGGCACTCGGTCCACGGCCTTGTGCACGGAAGCTATGAAAATATGGACACTAGCTTACTCCTTCAGGCCTCTCTGGTAGTGGTTCATCTCCCAGGCAAGGACAATGTGCTAGCAGATGCATTGAGCAGGATTTCCCAGGGCCATCACGAATGGTCTCTGGATCCCGTAGTGTTGAAAGTCATTTTGTCAAGATGGGAACCCAGAGATAGATCTCTTTGCAGCCCCAGACAAGCACCAACTCCTTTGTTTTGTTGAAGACCCTAGTCTTGGGCTCAGTCCCTCTGGATGCTCTGATACTGAACTGGGAAGGGAAATGTCAGTATGCCATTCCTCCTTTTCCTCTGATTTTCAAGGTCCTGGTGAAGATAAGGTCACAATCCTGCAAAGTGATCCTGATTGCTCCAGATTGGGCCAGGCAGCCTTGGTACCCCCTGCTGCTATCCCTAACAGTCCATCTTCCCCTGTCTCTTCCCAGGAATCACGATCTGTTAACCTCCTCTCAGGGGAGGATTTGGTATCCCAACCTTCGGTCTCTCAACCTCAAGGCATAGCTCTTGAAGAGTTAGAGTTTGCAGGTTTGCATCTGTCTCAGGGGGTTCTGGACATTCTCAAAGCCTCTCGAAAACCTGCCACCAGAAAGACCTACAATTCTAAGTGGAAGAGATTCAGTATTTGGTGTACCAAGACGCATATATCCCCAGATACTGCTGAATTGTCTACAGTTCTGGACTATATGGTTCGTCTCAATGGCCTAAGCCTCAGATCAGCTACCCTCAAAGTACATTTGTCAGTTGTTTCTGCTTTTTTGTCAGTAGGTAAACCCTCTTCACTGGCTTCTCATCCTGTTTTCTGTAAATTTTCAAGGCTTGTTTCATACCGATCCTCCCCTGCTTGGGATCTTAACGTTTGCATTGCCCAGCTTATGCAACCTCCTTTGAGCCTTTGTCTTCAGCAGATCTCAAGTACATGACTTGGAAGACTGTGTTTCTGGTGGCTATTACCTTTGTCAGACGTATCAGTGAGTTGCAAGTTCTGTCAGTGGAGCCTGATTTTATCTCTTTCCATAGAGATAAGGTGGTTCTGAGAACCAATAGGATGTTCTTACCTAAGGTGGTTTCAGATTTTCATTTGAACCACTCCATGTCTCTCCTGTATTCTTCACTGATCACTCTTCTGGTGAAGAAGATTACACAGTTTGGACGTTAAAGGGCTCTTAGCTACTACATAGATCGTACTAAGGCCCACAGGTTTGACTCCTTCAGTTGTTCTCACTTATGGAGAAGTGGGAAGGGCAAACCTGCCACTAAGAGAACTATTGCCAGGTGGATTGTCTTTTTTATACAGTTCTGCTATGAAAAGCTAGGCAAGATTCCACTCTCAGACCTGAGGTTCATTCGACTAAGGTAGCGCTGCTTCCCTGGCTGCTGCCAGGGATATTCATTGTTAGAGATATGCAAAGCAGCCACCTGGAAAACTGTTCATACATTCACCAAGCATTATTCCTGGATATCCAGGCTAGGAGTGATGCTAGGTTTGATGCAGCTGTGCTGCAGAGCCTATTCCCAAAATAGGTTCAATTCCCTCCTCCATGGAGATACTGCTTGGTCTGCAATTGTCAGAATACAGCAAGACTTCATGTTGTTTGAAGAAAAATTGCTCACCTTAGTAACTGTGGTTCTTCTAATGGAATCTTGCTGTATTCTGACCTCCTCCTGCCTCCCCTCAGAACCTGGCTTTTGGGAGAGTGGGTTGTTGGGTACAGTCCTACACCCCAGGGGTGCATTGCTCTCTGCCTCTTGTTTTTTTTCTTATTGTTTTCCCCGCCTTTTCACTGTCCCTCAACCTTCCATCCTTCAGTCCCCCAAGGAGTATCACCCTCCGACACTCAGGGTCTGCCCCTAAGTACCACACTCACTGCCATCGGACCTCCATTGATGGTCCGGATTGCCCCAGGCGGGAGAGGAGAATTCCCACCTTATCTCCTCTGTCCTGCAGCAGGCTGTACAGCAGGTCTGCCCTGATCGGTCGGCGGGTGGTGAGACTGGCTCCGAGGGACGTCATCTAGGCAGGCTGAAGGGCTTTTTCCTCTGATTTTTCCCTGTTGGCATGCAATGAGGTGCAAGGCTGCCAGCGTGCGTGGAGGCGCACGTCGAAGCCAGCCCTCTGCCAACGTCTACCCTTTACGCATCCGGCTCTCCTCAACTGCACGAACCACCCTGAGCTTCCCCAACAGGTGGCGGTATCACGGCGGAGAGCGTGGTCCCCCCCTCCCAGACAAGGAGAGCAGCCGTTGGGTGCTCAATCCTACTCCCTCCCTGCCAACCCCCGTCAACCTGGGCTCGCTCCCGAACCCGGGTTGCCGGTGTGGTACGAGGTGCGGCGTCCAGCGCCTCAACCCTCAGCGCCACCGGGCCTGCCTCTTGGTTTAATTTTTGTTTAGTCTATTTAATTCACTACCTGTTTTTGTTTTTGGGTTTCTCGACTTGAGTCTTATGGGATCCAAAACAATTGGTTGCTTGGCTATGAGTTTTACAATTTCCTCTTTAGAGTGTAGCTAGTTAGTAGTGCTTGTAAGAATCTGAGGTTACACTTCAGGTGCAGCAGACAGTGGTTCTATGCTCTCAGCATAGAGTTAACTCTTTCATCTCTGGGGCAGTTCAAGTGCTGGGGCTAATTGCACTTGTCAGAATACAGCAAGACTCCATTAGAAAAAACACAATTACTAAGGTGAGTAATTTTTTCTTTTCCCCCACCATGCTTTTTCTCCTGTGGTCCACCCAAGTGGGGCTCTTTGGTTACAATCCTGCCCCCTCTTGCTCTGCTACCTGCCTCAACCCAGTCAGGGCCCTTAGAGCCTCATGGATTGCCCCCACAGTGGGGGCAGGTGGGGGAGGCCTGTCCTCCCCCCACTCAGAGACTCATATCAAGTTGCTGGGCTCAGACAGGTGGCAGTGTGGAACAGAGGGTAGCAGGCAGGACATCACATAGCCTGAACAGACCTTTTTCATTTTCTCCATTTCCCAGACCCACAGAGGCACAGAAGGACCTATGTGCATGGAGTCGCACATGTGCTCTGAAGCCGCAGTTCCTTCCATCCCCACCCCACCCCCATAACCTCAGTGCTTCCCTGAGCTCAGCACTACTACCAGGCCTGGTGGCAGCCAAGAGCCAGGACAACACACCAGCCTAGTCTGGACAGAAAAGCTGCCAGGTGGCCACTCGATTCACTCCCAGCCCTCCCACCTGAGCCAGTCCCCAGCGTCCAGAGCTCGTTCCCAAACTCGAGTCTCTGGCATGGTGAGAGGAAAGGTGTCAAAGTGCCTCAGTCCTCTGCGCCACTGAGCTGGTGAGTTTAAAGCGGTTTTAATCTCCTGCTGTGATACTCTGAACCTCCTTTATTAGTTGAATACTATTAGTTTGTGGAATTTCAAAATGTGACAGCAGCTTTTAAGCCTGCTGTATTAAGGTCCACAAAACATCTTCCCCCAAACAATTTTGGTTCTAACATTCGTTGAACATTGTGAGTAATAAGAACAATTTTTACATAACATGAAATACTCACTTCTCTGGGCATTAGATGGGAGCCAGGGCTTCTGTATGACCTGCATAGGCCGGAAATCCCATGAGATGGGGAAGGAGCAGCAGAGTCGGCAACACGGCACGCTTGGCGCCATATTGGCCATGCGGGCAAACTCAACAAAAGCTTCTGTGACACGGGTGGTATACACCATTCCAGCTGACCCTTTTCTTCACCCCCCTGCGTACAAGGTTCTTCCACATGCTAGAAATATTGAAAGTAGCCTAACACAGCGGCCCAACCACAGTATATTTAGATTGTACACTCACTGATGCGAGTCAACACAAAGCACCATGGCTTCACTTCAAGTTACTCTGGAGAGTGGCCTTTTCACGTGTCAGATTCAGTTTCAGATATGGCTTTTTCCACCTGGGCAGAGCATTCTCTGCAGATGTTTTTGGCCAGTTTGCCAGCATTATCTGGCTTCAAGAACAAAGAGTTCTTACCTCCAACCAGCCTGGCAAGAGCAAGTAGTAATTGATGCCCAACTGCCTAGGCAGGGAGCAAGCCCCACTGAATTCCTTTCTGCATTGCCTCATGCTGAAACTGAGGTCTGGAAAGAGCTTAATGTGACTGTCCCACATCGAACACCAGCTGATCTCTTCGTTGGCAGTAGCACATAGAAACACAGACTTTATTGGCAGCAAAGGACTGCTTGGCTCACACAGTTTGTCTAGATGGTCCCTGTATAGTCTGTCTCCATGTCAGGCAAGTCTTATTTATTGATTTATTGCCCCTGCTAGTTATTTATTTCTCTGTATTGTCCAAATGTCATTGCACTACCTGTAAGGTGCCCAGAACTCGGGACTGGGCGCCATATATAAACGCATTTTTATTTACTTACCGTATCTCCTGCTTTCCCTTCTGCTAATAGCTGCTTATACTGGAGACCTGCTATTTTTTTCCTTTTGTTGTTACCCCACTACCTGTAGTTCTTTACCCTACCTGTTTTAGGATATGTGAATGCAGCACTATATTATATCCTACACAGTCTTGTGTCTCCCCTGCATAGCTTCCTCTGGACTGTGGACTCTCCGTGGATACCTGCAGACACATTAAGATGGAAGTTCCATGCCTGTGCTGTTCGACTCCTGTGCAGGGACATGAGCATGATGGGACACAGTGGGCAAGGGAGTTTTATAGTGCTCTTGTTAGAAGGCATTCAGCTTCTGGAAGCTGCATCCTCAGTCACACACCTGATTCAGAAGGTTAATCTACTCCCCCCTAAGATTAATTTCCTGAGCTAGGTTCCCCTATACTACCTGTTACTAATGTATTTATTTATTTAAATTTTAGTATTTTTGGGCCCGGCCCCTGCAATCCTCCATTTGGAGGTCAGCCCCACCCCACCCCGCCGTCCCTCCATACCTAGGCTTGCCCACCTAGGTGGGGCTTCCCCCCATGGACACTGTAGGCAAGCCCCGGCTTATCCCCAGGTCGGGACCTTGGGAGCGGGGCCCCCACGGTTGACATTGCAGGCAGTGGGGACAGCGGCAGGGTGGGGGCATCATGCCCAGAGGCTGGCTTTTTTCTGAAGGATGGTTCCCGGGAGGCAAGGGCGTTGCAATGGCGTCCAGCGTTTGCCCAAAGAGCGGTGCCACTACAGCGTATCCTAGCCTCCGCTGGAGTCCGTAGCGCCAGACACTTTTCCAACTCCCCTGAGAAGAAGAGCAGTCCCTGTGATGCTCAGTCCTTCTCCCCCCAGCTGGACCTCTGATTCCCGAGTCCGTTTCCGAACCCGGGTCATCAACGTCATAAGCGGAAATCCAACTGCTGCGCCAGCGGGCCGACCTACCTGTTAGAAATTTAAAGACAAGTCTTAAAGTGCCCCAAACACTGACTACAAATCTCTTACTACCCACAGCAACAGACCACTTACAGGATGTCTCTCTCTGCTACTTCCAGTCACCAGCAATACAGGTTGGGCTGTCTCCTCTGCATTCATGGGCTGCCGAGGTGTGATCTGGAAAGCACGTTTGATAGCTACTGCATCCTGCAGGGATAGAGCTTCAGGGAACCTAGATAGCAAGTATGTCTGGAGGTCTTCCCTCTCCGTCAATTCAGGCAGTCCCAGGAGCCGTATATTTGTGGCTCATGAAGGATTCTCAGGCTGCTCTACTTTTTCACCAGCCCAGTGCAAGCAAGCAGCGCTTTGTTCGCCATGTCTCCCGCTGCTTTTGTGTCCACTTGGGTCCCATCAATTATTTTTTTTTTTTTTCCAAGAGAATTAAAGTCTTCCATACTTTTTTTTTTGTCTAGTTTTTGTATGGTCACCAGCAGAGAGCCTATCCTTGGCTTCCCCTGCTGAGGAGATGCTGCTTCAGGTTCACCAGATGTCTTGGAAGTGTGGGCCCTTGTTTTTTGAGACTCTGTCAGCTGTTGCGCCTGGGTTTTTGGCTTTACTATCCTGGCAGTCTCTAGGAAACACCTTCCAGATAATCAGTAGCCAAAGCTGTTCAAGCGAAGTGTATTTTGAAGAAAATGTTTAAAGTTTTGCCACAAATATTCTTATATTTGTTTAGTCCTGAACGGACCAGATCCAACACATGTCTGGTGTGCTTGGCAGTCAGGCCATGCCCCTGACCAAGGTTATGTTAATGGACTTTTAAGCGGGTTGTGCCTGAGAATATGCATCTCTATGTCTAGTGCACCCACCCGCTACCAAAAGCAAATAAATAAATTACCCTCTAGGGGTAATGTGGCATGAGGCATAGCCCTAGAGGGTGATTAACTGACCATTAACATAACCCCTAGGAGTGCCTTATTGCTATCATTAAAAAAAATAAATATGTTTAAACTTTGAGCTCAGAGAGGCTTTCTCTCGGGGAAGTGGACAATGTTAGCTTCACAGTGTATGAAATGAGACATATGAACATCCCACTATCTTCCCTTTGTCTGTCTGCAAGGTGCGTGTATCTTTGCTGTTGCGGCTGTCAGGGACAAGACCCTCAATATTGGGATACTGAAAGGCCTGCGTAGCTGCCACAGTGGTGTTCGGCGGACAGCGGGGTGGAATCTGCCCCTGGGCTTCCTCCTCTTCAGAAATTACCTTCCCTGGCAGGAGGAGCAGTCTTTAAATGAAGGTAAGTGTGTGTGTGTGTTTGTGTGTTGGGGCAGGGGAAGGGGGCTCCTGAAAAGCTCATGTGGGATGGAGGTGCACAGAGAGCAGCTGTACCTGAAATAAATCCATTCAAAGTGGTGTTACATGTTTGGGAGGCAGTGTGGTGTGGTGGTTAGAGCAGAATCTCTATGAAGTTAAAGGGGTTCCCTTGCCATTCCACTACCCAAAGTATCCAGCGATTCCCTTAGTAAGCAAAAATTTGTATGGCTTCCCTCGAAGGCTTGTACCATCTTCATGGCCACTGTCTTCACATGTAGTTTGTTTCGTAGGTTCATCACCCTCTGTGAGAAGAAATGCTCTCTAAAGTTACCCTGAACTTACCTCTCTTGTCCCTGCATCCTGCTGAGGGCAACAAATCAAACAATTCGACTGTCAGAAATTTTCTAATATCCTTGAGTATCGAAAGTTGAAATTATGTCCCCTCTGTGCCTTCTTTTGGTAAAATGTCATTTTGGCATGTTTGGAACTGTAGGGGCAGTGCGTGGAGCTTGTGATTGGTCAATGACAATAGAAAGCAGCTGGAGTTGCAGCTGGGATGCAGCTATGAATCAGTGAATGAATAAACGAACAAAGGAATGGATGAGCAGAATGAATGAATGAAAAGCTTTATTTTTATCTAAGGGCAGTTTGGGCAAGTCTGTTTACAGTGGGGTCCCATATTACTGCCCAGTTATAATTAAATACATTAAAAGAGTACTCATTAAAAGTAAGCATGTAAAAAAAAAAGTGGATCAGTCTAAACAAAATTTACCCAAGACACACGTATTAGGGATCAAGCAACTCAGTGCATGGAGATAACTAATCAACCTTAAATTCTCTAAAACTGTCACATCCGTCATTTCATTTTCATTTTTATTTTTTATACTTGTAAACCAGATGAGCAAAACTGCCCGTTTTCACAGGTGACAAGTCATATCTAAAAAACAGTACAAAACATTGATACAAAGTTTCAGAGCAACCCACTCGGTGCACACAAAGTGCAAGTGCTGTTCAGTACACAGATATTACAAATACATTCATTTTTAGAGCAAGCTTCTTTTAAAACACTGTGTAGAATTACTTTCAACAATTTCAGTTGGTATCTTATTAAAAAGGTTGTAGCTCTAAATAATAAAGATCTTGCCCAAAAATCTTCTTAAATAGAGGTATCTTAAACTTAAATGTATGCTGGAATCTAGTAAATCCAACATTCAATGCCCTGGGAAACATTAAGGAAATAGATAGAGGAAGAAATCTTGATTTTACTTTATATAAAAAGTACCCATTTTAAGGCAAACTTGATCTTCAAGAGATAATGAATAAGACTGTTCATACAAATCAGAACGATGGGATCGGAAAGGCATATTAAGCCAAAATCTCAAAGCCGAATGATATATTACTTGAAGACAATTCAATACACTACTACAGGAAGAGGTGTATCAGAATACCATAATCCAACACCGAAAACAAAAAACTACGAACCAAAAGTTTTCTGGATTCAAGAGTCAGAAATGGCCATATAAAGGGACACTGTTAACCCTTTCTGCAGCATATTATCTCTAGTTGAAATTCTACATTTTATGATTGCTTACCTTCTCTAAAGATCATCGATTATGCTGGTTGTTTTATCTGCGTCCTGCCTGAGTTGAACAGAAATAATAACCAGGGTGCCTAGTACTCTGCCGCACTTTGTCCTAATTTGTGCGGCAGGACTTCTTAGCTTCTGCAGCAGCAATTTCTGATTTCTGCAGCATGATTTATTCATTTCTGTAGCAAAATGCAGTCCTACCATTGGCTAAAATATGATACAATGTCATCGATGACATCACATGCCAAGAACAGAGATGGGGCTTAAGGATAAACGAGATCAGGAAGGGAGCTGGGCACTGTGGAAAAACTGTATATTTGAATGAAAATTCACTGAATTCTGTGACACTATATATATTCTGTGGCATGATGCAAATTCTGCAGAAAATTCCGCAACTGAGGAATCGCAGAATTTCAGGGTCCTTGATTATACCCAGCCTTGTTTTGTTTAAAATCCTTGATCTAATCTTACTGCATGCTTACTGAACATTGGGAACACCCCCAAACAATGCAGCCACTCATGCTGCAATAGTCTTCTCTCCTCCTACTGCATCATGAGTGGTTAAACAGTCTGGGTGTGTTCCCAAGTTCAGTAACAATGCAGTGGAAGTTGAGCAAGGAATGTTAGCAAACACGTTTTTGTGTGGTAACACCACTATGGTAAGCAGTATGTTTTTCTTTTTTTTGGTACTTTTAACCCCCCTGTGGTCAGCCCACATCCGGCTGCCATCCTGGCGCACCCGGCTCCCATTAAGGCCCTCGCCCCAGACATACCTCCACGGCTTGTCCCCCCATGGTGGGGTGGCGGCGAGCTCCCCTTACTCACCGCCAAGTCCAGATCCAGTTCTCGGGGGGGGGGGGGAGGCGACACCTCCAGAGCCGAGCGTGTCCTGGGACAGCCATCAAGCTGCACAACCGCATTTTCTCTTTTCTTGTTCCCTTGAGGGTGGGGCATGCAATGATGCCTGCAGAGGCATACGCACACTCCGTGTGCGCTCCTCAGGCGTCTGCCCATCCCGCCCACCTTGTCAGCATCAGCGTGCTGTCCCCAGTCTCCACAAGGGGCAGGCATTCACCGACTACTGGTGCCCCCCCCCCCCAGAGAAGGAGAGCAGTACCTGGGACACTCGATTCTTCTCCTCCCCTGCCAACCCCTGGTGCCCCGTGCTAATTCCCAAACACGGGACACTGGTGTGGCGTCCAGCGCCTCAACTCTCAGTGCCACCGGCCAGACAAGCAGTCTGTTTTTCACTTCTAAAATGCAAAAAGGAATCGGAATCAAACTACAAGATAGATTAGCAAATTCTACAGAATGTGAGCCATCATGACATGTGTTTTTTAAGCGACAGATACTTTGAAGCATAAAGGCGTTGACAGCATCCTTTAAGACTAGAAGCGTACTCAGTTTAGTAATAAACTGCTTTGATGTTTTAGTTCTGATTGCATGTTCCAGGCATTTAGGTATTGTTTTTATTTTGCATGAAGATCTTTATACATGTTGTGTAAACATGGAATAAGCAATAGCCTGACTCCAAATATCAGGACAGGCTAGTATGGCCCAGTGCTGCTGGGAAAAACAAAAAAAACAGCACCAGGAGGGATCAATGCCATTTCTCCACGTAAGGCACCCATCCAAAAATAACCCACAGAACCAGTGATACCCTAAAGGGAAGTTCTATAAGAGAGAGGTGGGGTTCAGCTGGCCCAGTGGCAAGGCAGTCATCCTAACTCCTGCTGTGCTGGAAACACAGGTTCGTGATTGGACTCGGGTCACTTGGTGGGTGGACGGGGAAGAAGGATCAGATGTCCCAAGGATGGCTCTCCTCCACCTGACAGGGTGGAGACAGTGTGTATCGTTGCCTTACTACCACCTAACGGAGGGGACTGGTGAGTGGGCCACTATTCCATTTTTTTGATGACTGACTCACAATATGCAATTCAGGGGCCAGCCCATCAGCACAACAGTAGCAACACCGGCAACCTGGGTTCAGGAACAAGCCCAGGTTGTCTGAGGATGGCCGGGGGGAAGGACTGCGAGTCCCAGAGGATGGTCTCCTTTGCTGGGAAGGGAAGGTCCCATCTGCAGCTGCTGTACTGCCCCCTGGATGCAGGAGACAGTAGGGCTCAGCATGACTAGGGAAGGGAGCAGCCGCTATGGGTGACGTCATGCTTGCGTGTGGGCACCTTACAGTCCTTGCACACACAGCTCCTGAGGGCTGTGGGATATGAAAAATGTGGAAAATGCTGCGCTCTGCACCCAATGATGAATGTCTCCCAGCACCACCAGATCTCTCTGCCTGGACCGCCAACCTGCCTCCTGATGAAACCAGAAAAGTCTGAGGGTAAACCCTCACCTTGTTCCTGCCTGGGGGTAAACCAAGGCTCTATGGGGGATGGCACCTTGCACCAGACAGGTAAGGGGAATGATTGGCTAGCCTTGGGGACTGGAGGGAGACTGAGAGCAGTGTGAAAGGAGGTGAATAAATAGAAATTACCAAAAAAAAAGAAACAAGATCAGCCTGCCGGCGTAGCGGTAGCACCACTGCTTGCAATGCCGATAACCTGAGTTCAGAAATGAGTCTGAGTCTTCAGAGGGCTGGCCGGGGGGGGGGGATGTGAACTAAGCATCCCAGAGGATGCTCTCCACCTTGGGGAGGGAGGGTTGCTGGCCTCCGCTCTGCTACTGCCACCTGGGTGACCACAGGTGGCTGTGCAAGTGGAGCCACAAAAGCATGTTCCGATGTGCAATGCACATGCATGCAGGCAAGTTGTGAGAGTGATCTCGGCATCCCATAGGGATTAGGCCAAGAAAAATGGGAAAAAGAATGGCAGGCATAGCGGAGGATGACTTCCTCGTACTGCAGGCTCATCACTGCCGACCGAGGCATTCCTCTCCAACCACGCCGACCAAGTCTCTGTCAGGTCCCCTCCCACTGCCCCACCCTGGGGGGTAAGCCAGAGTATTTGTAGGAGGTGCAGGTAAGTCCTGGAGAAGGCAGTATATCTTTACAAGTGGGGGGAGGGCAGGCCCATCAGGAGCGACAGAGCCACCAGTGGATTATAAAAGTCCTGCCCCCTCACAAGTGATGATACCCACAACAATTCGTGTGTTGTAAAGTTTTTATTGACTCTAAATGTGTTTATTACTCTCCAGTCTCTGTACCCTCTTCTCAGGCGGAGGCAAGTCCTACAGGGGGCAACTGTTCCTAAGGCCTAGAATCCCTAGTCCCCGGGTGGCCAGCACCTTCACAAGCTGCCGTCTGTGACCACATGTCCAGACTCTTCTCTAACAAAGCACCGCAAAAGCCGCTAACCAATCAGATCATGAGCGCTATTCGGCCCTTGCTTCCGATTGGCTTCTACAATCTATTTCTGTGATCCTTCCAATTCTTGCAAAAATCTGATGGGCTTGCCGAACTATGCCAGAAAAGGTGCTACCACTTACTTACCTGGCCAATGGGATCCTTTTCTTTACTGCTCAGAGTGCTAGTGTTGGGAGTCTGAGTGATACAGCTCCTTCCTGAAGTCTCTTTCTGAGATTGGCCACAGGCGCCAAAGTATATTCACCTTCTATCCTGCCTTGGGACCTTCCCGGTGGCCTGATGGCTCCCTGGACATGGACAGCCGGCATTAGTACCACAGACTTGGAAAATATGGTTTCTGGGTGGTAGGTGCTGCCCCAGCCGTCGCCTCAGTATCTAAGCCCAGACCCTCCTCTAGTAAGGTACAGCAAAGCCACCCTCAATACTGAATGCAAGCGATCCCTGGAGCTGGCCGTTGATAGGGCCTGTAGTCCAATCTGTTGTTCTCTCAAACCTAACCATACCTGTCTTATTCCCTTTTTGTGAAATGTGTCAAAAAAAAAAAAGCTGTTATACCTACTGTATTTTGTCTGACTATTATGATAGCAATCCCTAGGTCTTGAGTGTGTTTTAAGGAAATTCGGTGATAATATCCTTTTCTGAATCGTTGTGGTTCTAGCCTGCTTCTACTATTTGCTGTTGTTCCCTGTATCTTACTGATGATCCCAAACAAGCTGTTATGTATGTGCCTTGTGTATTGACTTGCATTTATATTATTTTATTTATTCACATTGTAAATATATCAGTTTGCACTATACTACTGGCCCGGATATAACCAGGTCCATCTTGTAAATGAGCTTGCTCAATGATGTTCACCTGGATAAATAAAGATTTGGATTGATTGATTGATAAACTCCATATTCTGAGTTAGCCATTCCATGTACTTTTTCTAAAACATCAGTTTACCAGTTCTTTTTTTTTTTTTTTTTTTATTTTCCCTTTTTTCCTGGTGGTACCACCGTCTGCCCTCCGCCCTGGTCACGGCCCCCGGAGACCTCCACCACTGCCTATAGCTGCTGAGGACCCTGGTCACCCCCGGCTTACCCCCGGAGGGTGGGGCCGCAGGCCACCTTCATGACCCCGGAATTGTGACTGGTTGGGGTCCCGCGGTGGCGGCGGCGCGGCGCTCTCCGGGGAGGGCTTCATCCTGGTGGTTCCGCCCGCCATTCAATTTTCCTCCTCGAGGAGGCGGGGCGATGCAATGGCGCCCAGCATCTGCCCGCCTCCCCAACCTCCCCGTCAGAGTGTCGGCAGCACTAGATCTCTTGGCCTCCTTGAAGTCCTCAGCGCTCCGGCGCTACCGCACCCTCCTGGGTAGGAGGCTGTCTGGCGGACGCTCGATCCAACTTCCCCCGCCCGGCTCTTCCGACGATCCGGGTCCATTCCTGAACCCGGGTCGCCGCGCCACAAGCCGAAATCCCACCGCTGCGCCGACGGGCAGTTTAGTTTACCAGTTCTTGTCTTTGATCCCCACTAGGGCACTGGGATTCAAACTCATAGTTCTTAAATTAAAATGTAGAGGAGGGAACCCTCACCTGTAGACTTATAGCAGGAGAACTGTCCTCTCTCGGATGTCGAGCTGTCCAGTAATATTTAGTGGAGAATGGTGACAGAGAACAGGAGTCTCCTATAAGTTTACAGGAGGAGGTGCAACAAATTCCTTCCCAGTTCAACCCCAGTGAACTAACTCAGAACCTCCAGTGCAGTAAACAGACACACCAACATTTGGTGACACTGAAGCGAGCCCACAGGCTGCATGTGTGCAGCAGGGAGGATTACTACATCAGTGCACCCACCAAGAGGTCAATGATGGGGGAACCGGTATAAAGTGTTGTCACCAGATTTAACAGTTGGGGATTCTACCCAAAGCACGACCCCAGATAACTTACTGACCCCTCTGGAGTGCTGCATCAAAGACCAAACTCATAATACTGTTGTCTGTAGGGGTGAAATTAGGCCATAGAAACCCATAGACACCACCACCCATTATCAGTGGAAGAGAGTATGTTTCTGCATAGCCATATGATTGTCAAGTTTTTTTAATTATTTTTTAATTTACTATTTATTACGGTTTCGACGGTGGATTCCAACACATTTCACACCACTCTAGATGCAATATAAAACTTTCTTTTGTCTGTGTTAACTGTGTTTGGCCAAGACTGGAGGCTGCTGTTACAAGTTCTGACCGCGGTCCTTTATTCTCTAGCCGTGAGCGAGTATTTCAGTGCCAGCTGTATCCCCGGAGTAGGAGCCACACTTCCGAAGCTCTGTGCACTCTGCACGGGACAGAAATCCTACATCATGAATAGGAACCATTTCTGTGAAACTACTGACAACGAGCCATATTTTGATTCTGATGGGGCATTCAGGTAAGTTCTTGTTAGCACTCACAATTACATTGTTCAGCTGCCTTCCAGAGACAGCAGAGACAGGTCTTTTTTTTCTCCCATACCTTTGCTCCTCTGCCCATGGGTCAGAACCTCCTTCCACTACCTCTAGCAAGGTACCTCCTGCCAAGACCCTGCTAAAGTCACCCCTGGTCCCCACACCCACCTGTGACACACCTTGTGCTGCCCCTAGTTTACCCCTGGGGTTGGGTCCACCATCAGCCACTGTGGTGTTTCTTCCCTGCAGACATCTGGCCAGCCAAGGTGGGGTCGAAGGTATTTTCTGTCCTGGGGCACTTCAGATCAGATCCAACATGGGAGTGGGCTGCTGGAGGAGCTTCAACTGCCCGTCAGTCATTTTTCTTGTTCTTCATACCCCTGGCAGAAGCTCGCATCAGGATTGACTTGCTGTCTGGGATGATGCAGCAAGCCACGGGCCTACTCCAGCGGCCCGCCTGTCACTCTCAGATCCCCTGAACCACCACCTGTGGTCATCCAGATAGCGGTAGAGCAGTGGGATACAAGACCTCCCTCCCTGGAGGAGGATAGCATCCCGTAGGATGTTTGATCCTCCTCCCCCCAGCCAGCCCTTCCGCAGCCCTGGCTCATTTTGAACCTGGGTTGTTGGCATTGCGAGAGACAGCCCTTTTAATTCTGGTCAGAATTGGCCCTCTCTCTGTCTGGTACCACAGCAGTAGGACTACAGCATGCGATGTCAGTGACCTAGTTTCAAGAATGAGATAGAGTTGTCTGGGGCATCTTGGGAACAGGAGGATCAAGTGTCCCAGTGGATACTCACCTCCTCCGGGGAGGGCAGGCGTCAGATGCCACCATGCGAGCGCCACCTGGGTGACCACTGGTGGAGCTGGATGATGGTGCTGTGGGAAGGGAGGGAATCCAGCTGGTTCTGCACTATTGCCCACCCTCACTGTTGATGTCCCAGTGGACGGGGATGGAAACGTGAAAGGCCCCCTGCCATAACAGAAGTTTGTTTGGTTCCTCCGTAGGCTCCACAATGTCTACTTTGACTCCCTCCCCCACGTAAATTCTGTCTGCGCTTGGGGGGGGGTTCAAAGCTCTCCCACAGTGGCCCCTACTGTGATGGGTATTCACTAAACAAGGAGGTTGGAGTAAGTCTAGAGAAGATAGGTGATGGATCGGGGACCAGCAGAAGGGCGTGTTGAAGAATCGGGCATAAACCATGTAAAACTGAAATGGTCTTGTCTGCAGTATTTCATTACACTTATGGCTTTATTGCAGGTTATAAACATGTCGCATCATGAAATAATAAGTAAACATATCACAACCAATAGACGTAACAGGTTTCATAGAATGTTTAGTGAAATTCAATTTCAGTTTTATTTCTGAATCAAACATTGAGACAAGCTCATAAACTATGGTGTTCCTGTGTGCAAATTATATCAGTTTCACAGTACAAAAGCAACATAAAATATAAAACAATTGCAATAATAATAGCATATATTTCACAGACAACATATAATAAACAATTTACACTCTATTATACACACTCATGTCATGTTAATTATGCACAGCACACTAGCCAGAATAGGCAAGTCCTGTTTATTTGTTAATCTTTTTACCCCATGCACTGACGGCCCCATCCTCTGATCTCCCGGCTCTATCACCCTGACATCCTGCAGGATGTGCCTTTGTCCAGCTTGTTCTCCGGGGCTTACCCCACCCTGGCGGGGTTCGGGGTCCCCTAACAGGATCTAGTTAACACAGACTTTGTCGCTTGGATAACTGTGTGCTAGGCCCGTGGGAGACCGGTGTTACCCTACCAGTCAGTGTTGTGTATTCCATTTCTGTGCCCCTCGGAGATGCGCATGTGCAATGCCATCATGGCCTTGCGCTGCATTCTCCCAAATGATGTACATCGATGGCTGCCGCCTGTCCCATGTATCTTAACAGCTCGGCTTGCCCAATGTGCCTAATCCTTGGTCTCCACCCAGGTGTCAGGCAAGCTCCAGGATCTGTGTACCCCCCCACCCCCTCAGAGGGGAAGAAAGTCCCTCAGATGTTCGATGCTCCTCCCCCAGGCCAGCACTCCGACTCCTGAGCTCACTGCCAAACTTGGGTTGTCGGCATCACAGGCAGTAGTCCTACCACTGTGCTGGCGGGCTGAGGGCAAGTCAGATTTTTAACATGCCAGTAAGCATCACTCTAACACTACTGCACTCAGGTGCCAGCATTTATGGCGTGAGCCCCAGTGGGACTAGAACCTAGTACCTACAATGTTCTGGTCCAGAGGCAGATGTGTTTACCAACTAAACCACTTCTAGATCTGAGATCCTCTCACTGTCCCTATTTGAGAGTACGAGGTCTAAGATTGCTCCTCACGAGTGGGTTCTGAGTGGTGAAAGAGAGACTTGAGAAGGAACTGATTGGTTCAGCATGGGCAGTGGCTCGAAAGGCTCCTCGTCTCTCAACAAACTGATGGTCCTTGCACCTTGACTCTGCGAGCCAACATCTGCTCAACCCTCAAGCCGTACAGCCCTGTAGTGCAAATCAACTCCAATTGTGGTGAAAGAGAGGAGTAACAGAAGCAATTCAATACCCGACCAGTCTACCTGAATAAATTTGATCACTGTGACCACGACACTCGAGTGACCCCCACCCCTTACTGGAACACTTTTACATCCACAGAAGGTACTGTAAAAGAGGGATGTGAGGTTGGGGGGACAGGGAGGGTGATCTGGGTGAGGAAGGGACTGAAGGGCATGAACACAGTAGAAGAAGGGCATAGTCCAACACTCGATCTGCACCCCAACCCCCCAGGTCCCGAGGTCTCCGAGATGCCTCTTCGGTGGAAGGACACTAGAAAAAGCTGAACTGCATTGGATTTAGCGGGGAGCTCCTCTGAGCTCATCGATTAATGGGTATCTCCTAATGGACACTTCACAGTCTGATATTGAGTAATTCGGAATTATAGAGACAATGGAGAAAAGGGGCTTAAGCTCCTAAAGTGTTCAGGCTGCGAGGAGAGGGTGGAGGGGACAGTAACTTGGAATAATTTACATCCAGATAACAGCCATGTAAAGTCAAATATGGTACTACAACTGGAGCTGGATGCACAAACGCATGGGGGGGGGCTGTTGAATAATTTTGAATAGCAGAATCTAGCACTTCGATATTCCTCCCCTCCTGCACATAATTGTATAAAAGGGCAAGACGGAGGTAAATACAACAAGGGACACCACATGTGGAAGTGGGTTCTGATGCTGCTGCTGCCGCTGGCTTTATACCATAGGGAAGGGCTGAGACTCAAAAAATTCCCCACCATATGGGTTAGACCCAAATTCCAACATGGGTCATATGTCCCAGATGGGACTCTGCCCAGCAGGGAAGACATCTTCCATTCTGACCAAGGAAATTGGAATTCGATAGATTGGGATTTTTCTCAATGAATTGCTAAGGTGTGGTGCTGGGGGATCTCACCCGGAGGGTTGTCATGACTCATTTGGCTGCCCCACCCCCACCCCAGGGGACAGGATGTCTCTAAATTCCCACTGGAGCTTGCTGAACACAGTCCTCCCTGACCCCATGTTGAGGGATGGGACAGAGGAGGGCCTCCTCAGCACAGCACAAAAAGGCTGTACTCAGTTTAATTCTCCAGCTAGAGTTTTAAAAGCTGGAGAACAGGTTTTTAAGTTTATAAAGGTTACACTCCCCTCTTGTGGAGAAAGTTGTCATTGTTATATATGTTTAAAATGTAGTAAGTACCAGGATGAATTCTGGCTTTTGCTTAAGATGTTACAGACAAGGAAGGCACATTTGCAAAGGGAAAGGTAATGGTACAGCACTTTAAGGATTGACCGATGGGCAACATACTGGTCGACATAAGGACAGGTGCAGAGTTAGTATCAGACGAAAAACTGTCATTTGGAAACTGGCTAAGACTGGGAGGTCCCTCAGAGTAATTAGAACCTACTTTAAGAATAAAAATGGCTACAATTACAACAAAAGTCTTATCTTATAATGTTAATGGGATTAACCATCCCATTAAAAGGAAGCGAATACAAAAATTTATCAGAGACCAAAGATGCGAAATCAGCTTTCTGCAGGAAACATATCTATCCCCCACTGAAGTTGTTAAGCTCAAAACGAGGGGCTTCCCGGTTCTTTATCAGGCTTCTCTGGAGAAGGGGAGGACAAGGGGAGTAGTGGCCCTGCTGTCGGGGAACCTTCCTTTCGTGGAGGAGGTGGTGGTGGCTGATCCGGAGGCCGCTACTTAATAGTGGTGGGGAAGGTTCAGGAGACTTTGATCACACTGGTCAATGTATATCCACTGCCCGGGTTCCCATCCTCCTTCTTCTTGACACTAATACAGTTAATGGCTCAGAAGGCTAGGGGCGTGGTAGTGGCTGGGGGAGACTGGAACTTAATATTAAATAGACGACTGGATTCCACTTCAAGGATCCCCACACAGGAAAGGAAGGTTGCAGCACATTTTGTTAGACTTATGAGAGATAGTGGTCTAGTGGATATATGGAGGGAAAAATACCCCACAGCCAAAGAATATACAGTTTACTCGGATAGACATAAGATATATTCCAAATTAGACAGATTCTTCGCCTATGGCAAGGATGTTCCCCTTTTTAACTCAAAGTGGGTGGGCACAGCTACACTGTCAGAACACCAACCCATTTTCTTGGAACTAGATCTGCACCTCCCTAAGAAACCCACCCACTGGTGACTGAACACAAGCCTTTTAAGGGAGGAAGCAGTAAAAGAGTAGATAAGACAGGTGATTAAACAAACTGTAGAACTCAATGACAGACCAGGAACAACCCCAGATTCCATGGGACACAATAAAAACCATGGTCAAAGAAAAGCTGGTTTCTCTGGCCTTGTACAGAAAGCTAAAGCAGTTTCACGGCCTTACAGAACAATTGCAATCTCAAGAAACACAACAGACACAACTTTGAAATAAAGAAAGGGATATAGAAATGAAGGCTGTTAAAAGTAAAATACAAAAATGGAATAACATGGAAACAGAAAAAGCCCTACACTACCTAAAGCAGACCTATTATGAGGGCCAGGGCAGCCAAACAACTAGCACGTCTCAGACAAAAGGACAAAGCCACAATAACTCGGATTAAGACCACGTGCAGTACACTTAGCAGAAATGGAAACAAATAACTGTCACTTTAATGATACAATTCTGAATAAAAGGAAGATCCAAAACACCAGGTCCCCACCTGATGAAGTGTCCCGGAGGACACGAAGGCAGGAGTAGTGTGCTGCAGTTCTCATTTGCTACACTGCCGTGATTTTTGCATATTTTATTTTGGTTAACTGTATGGCGTGCTTCATATCTTGTGTGTTTTGCATCCTGCTTTTGAATGGAGCACCCACGTTCATTCCGTGTATGCTAAAGGTTCTTGTGCATTTGACTCTCCAGCAGGAGTCACTGTAGGTAATGGTGTAGGAGTACTGACTGTGGGGCAGCTCACAGCTACTCCAGTCCCAGCCTCTCCCAGCAGGAGCCACTGCAGGTAATGGTGTAGGAGCACTGGCTGTGGGGGAGCTAACAGCTACTGCAGTCCCAGCCTCTCCCAGCAGGAGCCACTGCAGGTAATGGTGTAGGAGCACTGGCTGTGGGGGAGCTAACAGCTACTGCAGTCCCAGCCTCTCCCAGCAGGAGTCACTGTAGATAATGGTGTAGGAGCACAAATGCTGAAATAATGTTGTGGTAGTAAATGGGATTAAAAAAAAACACACATTTCTATTTTGTACTGATGTGCTAATGAGTACTTTCTTCTTCTTGCAGATGCCTGAAGAATGGCAGAGCAGATGTGGCATTTCTAGATCACATGGCTATCGACAACGTCACAGGTAGAGGCCTTTACTGAACTAATCCTTACTTAGAAAACTGTATTGGGGGGGGCATAACCAGCAGCTGAGTTAGAAGCAGCAACTCCACAGAGCTCTGCATCCAACAATGATAAAACTGCCTCTAATTGCTTCTATGGTGCTCTTACCAACATAATTTCCACACAAAGTGAAAGAGGACATTGAGAGGAATCTGAAGATACCACATTTATCCATTTTGCTGGATTTTGGAGTCAGCGTGGGGAGGTCAAATAAACCAACAGGAGCAGGATGTGAAGGAGCCTGGCTGAGAAAACAGCGCCCGAGCAGGAGTAAGAGTGTGCAGCCTCCTGGTACTGATGGGGATTCTACACAGCCTACAAACACCACCCAACTGAAAGCAATCCATTCAATTGATAAAAGAATGGAAGAATTTCAACAGCAAATGAAGGCAATGGACAGTAAAATCGGGAGTCTAAATGCCGACAGGCAACAGGCTATTCAAATGGCTGATCGAGCACCCACAGTTTCTACACAAGAAAATATTCTACTAAGAAAATAATTAGAAAACATGGAAAACTCTATTCAAGAGATACATGTTTGTGTTTTGGGTTTCCAGAAAGGGCCAAGGGGGACAATCATACTGCTTTTCTGAACGCCTGGCTCTGTGAACAACATCAACATCAACATCATCATCATCTAGCCTTGGCTCCTAACATATTGAAAAGCTACCATGTTTCTCCCCGGGGGCCATGTACACTCAGCAACAGAGTCAAACACAGCAACCTTGGATGGGGCTCATAGTATTGAGCTCAGTGGTGGAACGGGATGATCTTCTGTTTAAACCCAAACAGGAAGGTCCATCAGAATGGCAGGACAATAAAATCCATTTATTCTTCGAGCTCAGCTATGAGACAAGGCGGCAGAGAAATGGGTTGGATGGCATCCGCATGAGTCTCAGACAAGTTGGGGTGCACCATATTTTTATTAATGCCAGTGAGCTTCAAAGCTGCATACAAGGAAAAAACCTATCAATTTCTTGACCCCAAACGTGCATCCAAACATCTGGCCAAAACCGAGAAGGAATTCCAGCAGAGGGACAGTGAAGCTGCAGAAGAGGGCAAGGGAGAGGAGGAAGAGGAGGATACTTAACAGTGCTGTTCAGTCTACATTTCAACATGTATATTTGAGGAGGTATGAGATGCATGTATCATTGAACCCTGACTGATGATCAGACTTTGGTGCTCTTGAGTGCATGGGCTAGGGGCATAGATCTGCATAACGTTTGTTACTAGCTTTATGTGCAGTATTCTGCCCCAGGTCCAGTGTACTGCAGGCAAGATGGCATCACATGGCATCAGACACCTCCGTCTGGACAGCTCCGCCACCTTCTCCCCATTGAAGCTTCTTTTCCCCTTCGTCAGACTGCTTCACCATGGTTCACAAGTAAAGCAGGACTCAGACCTCTCATGCGTTACCACCGCTCACCGCTAAACTTGGGGATCCTCTCTGGATTGTTCCCAGAGAAAGAGTGTCTCTTGAAATACTGAACAAATAACCTCAGTATAAACTGTTTGTAATTGGATTCAAAGTTGTGTGATATATATGAAAGACATGCAGTCCTACACTGTACTTTACAGTTTAAAACTGCGCTGTTCAAAAGAGTTTTTTTGTTTGGCTAACATTTCTAACCCTAATCAACATGCATGTTACTTATCTGATTACTTCTGTAGGTTATATATTTTGTTCACTGATGTGGGGTATCAGCATTAATAGAAGACAGCAACTACGTAGAACTTACCGTAACATTAGATATTCAAGGGGATCTCAGTCATCAGGTTACACCATAGGAACCTTTGTCATCGGTGAAGGGGAATCCATACGGAAGATTTTCAGCAGTACAACTGGGGCTGCCCACGCCATCAACATCCACCGACGTCACCAACCCTATATGACGTGGGCGGCCCCGCTCCCTCCTCAGTTCTTTCCCTCCAGAGATGAAGGGAGCAAGGCTTATGCCCTGAGGAACTGAGGAGAGACAGAGGGACCCAGCTCTAAATAAAAGATAGGATACAGCAGATACCCAGGCCCTGAACAGGAGCCCCAAGAAGGGGGATGGTGGGAGGGCAATCAGACCTGATGACTGAGATTCCCTCAAAGTTCTACTGTTACAGTAAGTTCTTACATAACTGTTCTATCTTCTTCAGGGGTATCTCAGTCATCAGGTTACACTGTAGGAATGAGTACCAAATAGTGACAAGAGTGAACAGACAGTCTGGAAGGCTGGATCTCCATAAGCTTAACCCTTGCAGGGATGCAGACTGATATCAGTCCAAAATTCCTATACATTGTAATTCCATCGGCAGCCTAAGGATTAAGACAGGAGTCCTTGTAATACAGCCCTGCCAAAACCAGCACAGGGTCTTGAGGCAATGTCCAGACTGTAATGTTTGGTGAAAGTGTGGACTGCACTCCAGGTGGCTGCCACACAAATGTCAGCAGCAGAGACCCCTTTGAAACCAAGCCACTTAGGTAGCCATGCCTCTGGTGGAATGAGCTTTGACGCACCAGGCAATTCTTTGTCATACTTATTGCAGCAGAACACAATGCAATTTGTGAACCATTTGGATAAACATTGCTTAGAAACTAAAGTGCCCTCTCTACCTGGGGCATACCTCTCAACCTCCTGCCTCATAAATCAGGGACAACGCTTAAAAAATCAGGGACAAAGGACCAAAATCAGGACACATCTTCAAAATTGGTGATATCTACTCAAGAACCTGGTCGAATAAGGGCATAGTGTAAATACATTTTCTAAGGAAGAACAAATCTGCAACTTTAAATGTTTGATATCATTTGTGCTTACAACCCTACTGTTTGGTCACGGAAACACAATTTTTAGGAGGGACAGAGTAAAACTTTGAGGTACAATCAGGGACATCCCTGAAAACCAGGGACAGTTGAGAGGTATGACCTGGGGTAAAAGAAACAAACAACCTTTGACTTTCAAACTACATGAAGTCTTGCTGTATTCAGACATAATGCAGTTAGCTCCAGCACTTGAACTGCCCCAGAGAGGAAAGAGTTAACTCCATGCAAAAGCATGTAACATTGAGCTCGAGCTTGGTTTTCAAACCTCTGTCTGTGGTACTTACCAGTGCAACCGTTACCTTTACTCCGCCTAACTGAAGTCGCTCCAGAGATTCCTTTGCTCGGTTTAGTAAACGTAAAGCGTTCGATTTAAAACTTATTCTTTATTGTTTTTTTCGGATTTCCAGCCTCTGTGTACAGTACAGGTAGTGTGGTAGATAGGCAGTGACTGTATTTTATTTTAAATAACTTGTGGAAATTGTTGGTTTCTTCCCAGTCGGTCCGGTTAGGAACCGACCTTGTGTTTCCTTCTAATTTTAAATTTATTATTTTAGAGTGGTGTTCCGGTACCGATCGGTTTAAAAAAAAACGGGCTTTTTCTCAGTTCTTTTCCAAACCCGTGACACGGTTGTTACTGATCGGTTGGTACTACCTGGCTTGAACGCTTCTATAGGGTAATTTTGGTAGGTTGGCCATGTCTGAGAAACCCAAAAAGAAAGCCAGTCCCACTAGGTTTCAACACTGTATCGAGTGTGGGGAGGCCTTTGCCAAGGCTGACCCCAACCTCCTCTGTGTTTAGTGTCTGGGGTTTGACCACCTCCAGTCAGACTGCCAAATTTGCAAAAACTTTCCTAAAACCACTCTAGAAAAAAGACTGAGTAGGTTGAAGGAAAGGGAGGCCGAGAAGTCCGTAGACCCGGATGGCCAGCCTGGTTTGGTTATGGCGAACCTGGGGAGGTGCCTACTGAGCTAGGCGATACCTCCTCTGGCAAAGGAGCCGACTCTGAGGGTTGGGTCCGTCAAAAAAGAAACGAAAGTCCACCGGTTTGGATTCAGTACCGCTTACTCCATCCACGGACGAGATATCCAAAGCGATTAGTATTGTCCAATCACTTCATCCAGTTCTGTCTGAACCGGTGATGCCGGTATGGCAGTCGGTTTGGTCGGAACTGGCTCCTTCAGATTACGATCTGGATGCTTTCTATGAGGAGTGGGAGGGAGACGAAGACTATCCCGACGATGACTACGACGGTGGGGGTCTGGATGTGCCCATTGAACTGGACATCTCCCCAGACTGACCCTCTGATGTCTCCCCTCCCAGGCTTTCTGAGTCCCCTTCTCACTTCTTGTTTTACAAGAAGGTGGCTGAAACCCTCCAGCTCCCTTTGGTTGAAGCTGCTGAGGAGGAAAAAGAGCCTGATTTTGTGGAGATGATGGACATCCCAGAGTCCAAAAGGTTGTCTATTCCCCTTCACAAGTCCTTGGGGAAACGGACTAAAAAGATTCTACAGACTCCTAACTTTACCTCCTGTAGAAAAAAGAATGGACAGGAGATGCATGTTATTAGGCTCAGCTGCGGAGTTCCTTTATTCACATAGCAGCCATGTTGGGGTAGTGCAGGCTGCAGCCTGTGACAAGGCAAACATTCCTTTGGCTTCACACCCCCCAGACAAGGACTCCAGGAAAGTCAATGCCATGGCCAAGAAACTATACTTGGCATCCTGTTTGGGACTCAGGCAGGCAAATTATATGGCCTACATAGCCAGGTACCAGAAGTCCAGGTGGGATATGGTTCTGTAACTGGCTAAAAAGGCCTCCCCCCAGCTAGCCAAAGAGCCGGAGGAGGTGGCTGCGGATGGAATTGAGGCATCCAAAGTACAATTTCACGCTGCTGTCGACTCCAGTGATGTGGCATCCAGAGTCATGGCTACATCTGTGTCTCTCTGAAGGCATGCTTGGCTCAGATGTACTAGCCTATCACAGGATACACAGTCTAAGGCTATGGATTTTCCTGTAGTTGGTAACTCTCTGTTTGGGGTGCAGACAGAGGCTTACATGAAGAAAATGGACGAATATAGAACCACTTGCAGGAGTGCACAGGCCAAGGAAAGGCAAGCCACTCCTCAGAAGCAGCAGTCCAGGGGCAGGGGCAGGCCTTTTCACCAAACCCAGGCCTCCTCGTCTTACCCACAAAGGTTTTTTTCCGAGGGAGGGGTAGAAGGGGGATGAGCAGGGCTGCTTCTTCCTCCCAATCGAAGGCTCCTGCCAAGCAGACACCCCGAGGTGTCAGCCCGGGTTGACTCTCCAATCCCAGTAGGAGGCAGGCTGGCTTACTACTTTCAGGCCTGGAAGTCTGTTACCTCAGACAAGTGGGTCTTGGAAGTAGTAAGTCAGGGACTAGCCCTCAGCTTCAAAAGGTACCCAAAAAGGAGGGCCAAGTCTTTTCCTGCATCAGTTTCAGAAACCCTTGCCCTAGAGGCAGATGTTTCCTCTCTCCTGGCTCTCAGAGCCGTAGAGAAGGTTTCTACTCAACACAGGGGAAAAGGCCTGTATTCCAGGTACTTCCTCACCCCAAAGAAAACAGGGGAGTGGCAACCCATCCTGGATCTAAGGCATCTGAACAAACACATTTCAAAACCCAAGTTCAAAATGGTAACTCTGGGAGTAATCCTTCCCTCTTTAAGGCCAGGAGATTGGCTAGCATCATTGGACCTCAAGGATGCTTAATTCCATATCCCTATAAGGTGCTCCCACAGAAAATACCTCAGGTTCGAGTTGCCTTCAGGCCATTATCAGTTCAAGGCCATGCCTTTTGGCCTAACATCAGCTCCAAGGGTGTTCACAAAGTGCCTTGCAGTAGTGGTGGCTTACCTCAGAAGACAGGGTATCACCATTTTTCCATATCTGGACGACTGGCTCCTAGTAGAGCAGTCTTCAGACCAGGTCAGGTCAGCTCTGCAGACCACTCAGGACTTGCTCAGTTCCTTGGGGTTTCTTCTCAATCTGCCAAAATCTGTCCTCAAACCAGTACAGCTTCTCACCTTCATAGGGGTGGAATTGGATACTACCCAAGCAAAAGCTTTCCTTCCTCTGGCAAGGGTGAAGGCCTTAGTAGACCTCGTTTCCTCCTTTCGGTCACAGGTTTCTCTTCCAGCAAGACAGTTCCTCCAACTCCTGGGCCACATGGCAGCCTCCACTGCAGTGGTTCAGGGAGCCAGATTTCAGATGCGGGACATTCAGTTCCATCTAAGGTCCTTTTGGTCACAGAGAACAGATTCTCTCACCAAACTGTTTCCAGTGACCCAAACTCTGGTCCAAGCTTTCCAGTGGTGGCTGGACCAGGACAACCTCAGACAAGGGGTTCCATTTCTCCCTCAACTTCCATCAGTAGTACTGACTACGGATGCTTCTCTCCTAGGTTGGGGAACCCACCTGGGAGCCCTAACAGCTCAGGGGATCTGGTCCCCACAGGAGTATCATCTTCATATCAACCTCCTGGAACCCAGGCCAGTTTTTCTAGCCCTTCAGACCTTTTCGGATTCAGTCAAAGGCAAAGTGGTCCAAGTCAGGACGGACAACAATACCATAGTGTGGTACATCAACAAGCAGGGAGGCACTCGGTCCATGGCCTTGTGCACAGAGGCCATGAAGATTTGGTCTCTGGCCTATTCCCTTCAGACTTCCCTGGTAGCAGTTCATCTTCCAGGGAAGGACAATGTGCTGGCAGATACCCTGAGCAGGATTTCACAGGGGCATCACGAATGGTCCTTGAATCCTCACATTCTGAGGATCATTTTCTCCAAGTGGGGCATTCCAGAAATAGATCTATTTGCAGCACAAACAATCGTCAACTTCCTTTGTTTTGCTGCAGACCTCCAGTCCTGGGACAGTTCCCAGGATGCCCTCATTCTGAACTGGAAGGGCAGGTTTCTCTATGCCTTCCCTCCTTTCCCTCTATT
Organism: Neoceratodus forsteri; assembly: GCA_016271365.2. Lineage (NCBI taxonomy): Eukaryota > Metazoa > Chordata > Ceratodontiformes > Ceratodontidae > Neoceratodus > Neoceratodus forsteri. The sequence continues at coordinate 321,464,819 of JADMNL010000027.1, forward strand.
GTTCACAGTTCTGATCAAGATAAGAACCCAACCCTACACAGTGATACTGGTGGCTCCAGATTGGGCCAGACAACCCTGGTATCCTCTACTGCTGTACTTGGCTGTCTCATGTCCCCTGTCTCTTCCCAGGAGATACAGTCTTCTCTCCTCCTCCCAGGGGTGGATCTGGTACCCCAATCTCCAGTCTCTCAACCTCAAGGCCTGGCTCTTGAAGAGTTAGAATATGCAGCTCTACATCTCTCTCAGGGAGTTCTGGATATTCTGAAGGTCTCCAGGAAACCTTCCACTAGAAAAACTTACAATTCCAAATGGAAGAGGTTCAGTATTTGGTGCTCTCAGAAAGGTATTGTGCCTGATTCTGCAGGCATTTCCACAAACTTAGATTATCTAGCTCATCTGAATAGTCTAGGCCTTAGGCCTGCCACTCTGAAGGTTCATCTAGCAGCTGTCTCTGCATTCCGTTCAGCAGGGAAAGGCTCTTCCCTGGCATCTCATCCTGGTTCACATTAGTCCTCCTTTAGGAGCCTACTCTGCCTTAGGATCTTAATGTCTGCATTGCTCAGCTTACACAGCCACCCTTTGAGCCTATGACTTGGCTGAATTGAAGTACTTGACCTGGAAAACTATGTTCCTGGTAGCTATTATTTCTGCCAGGAGGATTAACGAATTACAGGCCCTGTCAGTTGAACCTGACTTCATATCCTTCCATAGGGATAAAGTGGTCCTAAGAACTAATAGGAGGTTCTTGCCTAAAGTGGTATTGGATTTTCACCTAAACCAGTCTATGTCTCTTCCTGTATTTTTCACTGACCATTCTTCCCCAGGGGAAAGAAGATTACACAGTTTGGATGTTAAAAGGGCACTTAGCTACTACATAGAGCATACTAAGGCACACAGAAATGACTGTCTTCAATTGTTCGTCACTTATGGTGAAGTGGGGAAAGGTAAGCCTGCCACTAAGAGAACTATTGCCAGGTGGATTCTTTCCTGTATACAATTTTGCTATAACAAATTGGGTAGAACACCCCTTCAGGCCTGAGGGCTCACCTCGACTAGGGGTACAGCTGCTACTCTAGCTGCGCCAGAGATATACCCTTGTTAGAGATCTGTAAAGCAGCCACCTGGAAAACAGTACATACATTCACCAAGCATTACTCTCTGGACATCCAGTCTGGAGTGATGCTAGGTTTAACACAACAGTACTGCAGAGCTTGTTCCCAAAGTAGGTTCTGCATTCCCTCCTCCATAGGGAACTGCTTGGTAGTCTCATTATGTCTGAATACAGCAAGACTTCATGTTGTTTGAAGAAAAAATTACTCACCATAGTAATGTTGTTTCTTCTGATGGAGTTTGCTGTATTCAGACCTCCCAACCTCCTCTCAGAACCTGTTTTTGGGAAGTGGGTTGGCAGGCACAGTGTTGCACCTCAGGGTGTGACCTTGTACCCTCCCTCTTGGTGGGGTAACTGTTATGTTTTTCCTTCTTGTGTTGCATAGTTTGAATCGTCACTACCTTATTTCTTCTTGGGTTCTCGACTTGAGTCTTTTTTGGACCCCAAAAAGTATTTTGCCTTTTGGCTATGTGTTCAAACAATTTCCACATTTTAGTGTCAAGTTAGTTAGTTGCTCATAAGAATCTGACAGTTGCACTGGTAAGTACCACAGACAGAGGTTTGAAAACCGAGCTCGAGCTCAACGTTCCATGCTTCTGCACGGAGTTAACTCTTTCCTCTCAGGGGCAGTTCAAGTGCTGGGGCTAACTGCATTATGTCTGAATACAGCAAGACTCCATTAGAAGAAACAACTATTACTATGGTGAGTAATTTTTTTCTGGACTCGTTAGTCCTAAGAAGATAATACTTCAAAGTTCTGTGCACATCTAATGTATAAAGCAGTGCTTCCCTGGATTAGTACTCAGGAAAATAAACAGGAAGGTGGATAAACTGATTACTTGTGAGCTCTGAGACCGCCTTAGGCAGAAACTTAGGATTTGTGCTTAAAGATACCCTGTCTTTATGCAAAATCGAATATGGCTCCTTGCACCAGAGGGCCTGAAGCTCTGAAATTCTTCAAGCAGAAGTAATTGCACTGAAAAGAGCGCCTAAGAGAGAAAGCGCAAATCGCAAGTTGCAATTGGCTCAAAAGAGACAAGGTCAACTTTTCCAAAATAAAATTTAAATCCCAAACTGACGTCATGGAATAAATTAATATCCAACTTTATTTGGAGTGGCAACGCCTAGGTTAGTTATTCGATTTTACATCTCCCTATAGTTGTGGGAGGAGTTAATCTTCTAAACTTGGAGTAGTACACAAGGGCAGCTTTTCTCAAAACCGCCATTTTATGCTTTTCTCCTAATTATTCTGTTCCATAGAAAGACACAGAATTTACATTAAATGGCCTATTCGATTTGGTGCCTGTTTTGTTCTCCACTCTAAGTAACTCCATCCCACTCCGTGATTTTACTAACATTACTGGTGGAGTCATAAAAATTTGGAATTAGCTGAAATATCATCCGAAATTCTCGAATATATTTTTTTTACCTGTTACTCATATCAACAGATGAGTACTTTCAACAGCTCAAATCGAGATGGCATTTAGAGGCTGGCACCACTACGGCATTCATTTTATTTTTCAACTTCTTACCACGACAGGTATTACTTCATTAGAGGCCTTACAAAGAGAATATGCCTTGTCATATAGGGACCATTTTCATTTTCCTGGTACTTTGCGCTTATATCTTAAGTCAGAATCAAGAAACTGCTAAGATTCCTTTCCCAAAACCATTACTGTTCCAGTTTTTAATTGACACCATCTGTGGGGGTTTGGGGAAACATATAATAGGCCAACTGTACTGGATACTACGGGAGGCACTAGGAGACGACACTAACAATCTTGAATAAATGGAATGTTGAATTAGGGCTAGAGGAAGACTGGCTGAAGTTCGCCCCCTCTAGTATCAAAATTCCAGGCATATTCTCTCCATATAGAGGAGCATGTAAGTGTCGCTCCAGATATTTTAGATCACCGGCTAGTTTAATTAAATATATGCTGGCAGAATATGGTAAATGTTGGAGGGGATGCAACTGTAGGGAAGCTGGCCTGGTTCATATCCTGAGATTATGTCCTTTATCAATGCCTTTTTGACATGCCCTGAAAAATGAGATTTGGGATAACCTGGGAGACCCTGTTGAAATAACAGCGGAACTGTTACTGCTATCGATTATGCCAAAATGGAGAAAACTCTCCTACCAATTTATTTACTAGCAGCAAAAAGCAATTACGAAATTGGATGGCAACACTTATTCCAACAGTTTCAGAATGGAGAGCGATTGTAATGAATATTTATCAACTGGCAGAACTGACAGCGTCCATACATGATCAATCTGAATCATTCTCAGTAAAATGGCAAACGTGGATCTGGTACATGGCACAACCCAACTCAAATGTTCTCCCTTAAGAGCTATTCTGGTATACCGGGGGGGTTGCTGCTCCCACCGAGGTGGGGGGAATTGTGGAGATACAAGAGCAAAGTGAATTCACCAAAATCAAGTCCCAACTTCCCATGTCTATAAATGAATGCGAAGAGGTCTTAAAACTTATAAAAAGTTTTTGAAGTATGATTTATTATATTTTGGGGATGTTACAGAAGAGAACAGCTACCCAATGATCATATTAGAATTATATGAATGGTTTTATGCTAACAGTCACATTGCTACGTCAAACAAAGGTTTGTGTGCCTTACCGAACCTTTTTATTTTTTGGTGTTTATTTCTTTATCTCCTCCTGGACCGGCCCCTTCCTCTGGCCCTCCCAGACCCATCACCCCAGCATCCACTGGTACTCACCCCATGCTTGAGGTGCCAGCTAGCCAAATGCAGCACCTACGGAGGGTCGGAATCATCCTGCTGGTCTGCAGTATTTTCATCCTCTGGTTTTCTTCCTTGCCCCTGAATGTGGGACAAGTGTGCAATGACGCCAGTGGCTGAGCCATGCGTGCCGGACATCTGCTTAATTTCCACCCCCTTTCTGTGGAATTGGTGTGCCAGCCTCCAGCCACTGCTAGGGGCCAAGCGCTGATCTCCAGTCCCACCCCTCCCCGGGAGAGGAAAGCTGTCCTCCGGGTGCTCAATCCTCTTCCTCCCAGGCCAATCCTGGCGACACGCTCGCACCACGAACATGGGTCGCCAGTGTGGCAGGAGGTAAGGTATTGCTGCCTCAGCCCTTCACGCCACCAGGCCGGCATCTTACGAAACTTTTAATAAAAACTATATTTAAAAAAATAATAATTTAAGTCCCAAGCCAGGACCAGGGAATGGATTGGGGGGTTTCAGATGTAGGATGCCCCTGAGAAAGGTACGGGAGATATCCAGCTGAGCAACCGTGTGGTTCCCCAGGGGCTCATGAAAGGCAGAAACAGTCGGAAGGTGGACCTTGAGGGAGGAATACTGGAGGCCTGAGTCAGACAAAGAAATCAGGTAGTCCAGAATATGATACACAGCACAGGTGAATGGGTCTAGAGAATGTTTGGTAGCCCAAATGGCAAACAGCTAACACTTCATGGCATAAGTGGCACAGGTGGAAGGCTTGCGGGTGGCCACCAGGACGTCCGCCACCCTGTTAGAGACCCCGAACCTGGCGATGGTTACATCCTCAGAAGCCATGCATGCAGATGGAGGGACCTGAGGTTGGGATGGACCAAGGTCCCCCTATCCTGGGTCAGCAGATTCCTGCAAAGAGGCAGAGGGACTGGAGGTTCCTCTGCCAGCTACTGAAGCAGAGGGAACCATATCTGGTGAGGCCAGAATGGGGCCACCAAGATCATGCTGGCCCTCCCATTTGCAGCTTGATCAGCACCTCTGTATTAATGGAAACGGAGGGAATGCATATAGAAATCTCCGCCCCAAGAGAGGGACAATGCATCTTGCCAGAAAACTCTAGGCCCTAGATCTAGTGAGAGCATAAATTGGGCAGTTTTGTGTTGAGTAGGGACGCAAAAGGTCCAACTCTGGATGGCCCCATCTGCTGAACAGATCTTCTGCTATGGATGAGAGAAGCTCCCATTCTTGCATACTGGACTAAGTCCTGCTGAGACTGTCCACCAAGGTGTTTAGGACACCTGGCACGTGGACCACAGAGAGTGTCAGACTGTGCTCCTGTGCCCAATACCACACTCTCATGACCTCCCTGCAGAGGGGGTAGGAGCGAGTCCTGTCCTGCTTGTTGATGTAGTAGACTACACTCAGATTGTCCGACTGCACCAGCAATTGGCCTGGTGCAAGATGCTCCTGAAAAGCCTGCATGGCATAGAGCACCGCTGTCCTCTCCAGGACACTGATATGCAGGGCGGCTTCCCACTGGGACCAGGAGCCCTGGGTTTGAAAGGGACTCAGGTGCGCTCCGCAGCCTAGACCTGAAGCATCGATGCACAGGATCTGATGCGGGGAAAAAATCTGAAAAGGAACCCCTTGAAGAAGATTCAAGGGGTCCATCCACCACTGCAGTACCTTGCCAACTGGGAAGGGGACCAGGACCAGTTGGTCCAACTTGTCCCTGCGCTGGTCCCATTGCACTCTGAGGGTCCACTGAAGGATGTGCATGTGAAGTCTGGCCAGTGGAACAGTGGGAATGGCCACTGCCATTAGACCCAGTAACCTTAGGTACAGTCTGGCAGGAATGTGCCGACTAAATGACTTCTTGAGCCTGGGCCAAAGGGCATTCCACTCTGTTTTGGGGTAGGAAGGCCTTCCCCTGCTCAGAGTCCAGAAATGCCCCTATGTACTGCAGTCTTTGGGATGGTACTAGAACAGACTTGGGCAGGTTGACCGTTATGCCCAGGAAGTGGAAGAGCTGGAGAGTGTGCTCCAGAGTCCGTAGGAGCTGTTCCCTGGACAGGGCCTTGAGGAGCCAATTGTCCAGGTAAGGGAAAACATACAGTCCCTCTCTTCTGAGAGCTGCTGCGACCACTGCTAAACATTTGGTAAAGACTTGCGGTGTAGAGTATAAGCCAAAGGGCAGCACCTTGAACTGGTAATGTGTGCCCTGAAAAGTAAAACGAAGAGACTTCCCTTGGGGATGAAGGGCCAAAATGTGCAGGTAAGTGTCCTGCATTTCCAGTGAGCAGAGTCGGTCCCTGGTTTTGAGGAGGGGCATGAGGCCTGGCAAAGTTACCATCTGGAACTTCTTGTACTGGACAGAGAGATTGAGGTCCTTGACATCTAAAATAAGTCTCAAATCTCCAGTCTTTTTGGGGACCAGGAAGAACCTGGAATAGAACCCCTGGTTTCTTCACCCAACAACTAACACACCAAAATCTGGCCAATGGAAAATCATGTACACAAATGCTCACAGCCTGGGAAATAAGATCCCAGACCTGCAGGCAATAATGTCAGAGGCTAAACTGGACATAGTAGCAATTAGTGAGACGTGGTTTACCAGTAACCACACTTGGGAGACTTCAGTACCTGGCTATGTATTGTTCAGAAGAGACCGAGGTGCAAAAGGGGGAGGTGGCCTGTATGTTAATGAAATATCAAAGCTACAGAAATTCAGAATACACATAAGAGCCAGAAGAACTGTGGGTCACCCTGGAAACAGGAAATGGGACAGCCATAAGAACTGGGGTTGTCTACAGGCCCCAGACCAGAGGGAGGACATAGACACATTACTGTTAGAAGATATACAAAACATGACAGCTAAAGGGAGGTTCTGATAATGGGAGACTTCAACATGCCAGGTACAGATTGGTCAATACCAGCAGGAACATCTGCCAAAACTAGACTCATAGTGGATTCCCTGCAGGGGAGGGCCTCAAACAACTGGTACAGAAACCCACAAGAGACAGGGCTATCCTAGATCTAGTACTGACTAACAAGAAGGGATCACAGATCTCCAGGTAGAAGGTCACCTGGGGCCAGTGACCATCACATGGTATGGTTCGATTGGCTACTACATCTAAATCATCCCATTCCAAGGCAAAAATATGGGACTTCAGAGGAGCTGACTTTGATAAGATGGCCAACAGAGTAAAAGCTAGCCCTGGCAAAAGAAACACAGGTGAGGAGGTACAGGCAAAGTGGGCAAGCATTAAGGATACAATACTTGAAGCAACATCCCATTGTGTTAGACAGAAAAGGAAGTGCAAAAGAAGAAGGAAACCACTTTGGTTCTCAAATACAGTAGCAGAAAAGGTCAGAGCCAAAAGGCTGGCCTTCAGAAAATATAAGGGAGCACAGCGGGATGAAGATAGGGAGGCATACCAAACTGCCCTAAGGGAAGCAGGTAAGGCAGTAAGGCAGGCAAAGTCCCAAACTGAGGAAACACTAGCACGAACAGTAAAAGAAGGTGACAAGACTTTCTATAGATACATTAGTGAAAGGAGAAAGTCCAGAGGGTATTGCTAAGCTTAATGGAGAAAAGGAGCATGGGAGGAGGAGGACCCTGTAAGGCATCTATCCTAAATAGATACTTTTGCTCAGTATTTACTGAAGAGAAGGTAGGGCAGGGCCCACAGCTCAGCATCATGGACACAGGGGAGGGAGGTGAGCACTACTCCCTTCACAAAAGAAAGGGTCCTACAAGAGCTTGCTAAGCTCAGGTGGATAAGGCAATGGGACCTGATGGCATACATCCCAGGGTACTTAAGGAGCTAAAGGAGGAACTAGCAGAGCCATTAGCAGAATTGTTTAGTGAGTCTCTGAGCACAGGAGAGGTCCCAGAAGACTGGAGAAGGGCTCATGGAGCCCACTCCACAAGAGTGGTAGCAGGGAGGAGGCGGGGAACTACAGACCGGTCAGTCTTACCTCCAGTAGTGGGCAAGATTATGGAGGCACCCTAAGGAAAGGATAGTGCAACACCTGGAATCCATAGGGGCACAGGATCCAAGACAGCATGGGTTTACAAAGGAAGGTCCTGTCAAACTAATCTCATAGATTTCTTTGACTGGGTAACCAGAGTGGTGGACCAAGGGGAGCAGTTGATGTCGCCTACCTTGACTTCAGCAAAGCTTTTGACACTGTTCCACATAGAAGATTGATAAATAAGCTAGGTAGGCTCGGGTGGGTCAGAAGTTGGTCAACTGGGTGGCAAACTGGTTGACTGGCAGAAAACAGAGAGTGGTGGTAAATGGTATACAGTCAGAAGAGATGCAAGTCACAAGTGGGGTACTCAGGGATCAGTCCTGGGGCCAGTCCTATTCAACATCTTCATTAGTGACCTCGCAGATGGACTAGAGGGTAAGGCTTGTCTGTTTGCAGATGACACCAAGATCTGCAACAGAGTAGATGATCCAGATGGGTGGGCAGAATGAGAAGAGATCTGGATAAACTAGCAGAATGGTCAGAAGAGTGGCAACTGGGATTTAATGCAAAGAAGTGCAAAATCATGCACATAGGGAAGAGAAACCTGAAGCCACTTATAGGCTGGGAGGGAGTTGCTAGCAGTCACAAAGGAAGAAAGAGACTTGGGCATCATCATCACTGATGACCTAAAATCATCCAAGCAGACCTCTAAAGCAGTAGGTAAGGCTAGGGGGTGTTAGGGTGTATTAGTAGGGGTATCACAAGTCGTAAGAGGAGGTAATAATCCCTCTGTACAAGACATTGGTTAGGCCCCATCTGGAGTATCACGCTGCAGTATTGAGGCCACACCTTCACAAGGACATTAATCCAAATTGAGGCAGTCCAGAGAAGGGCAACCAAAATGGTGCAGGGACTGCATCAGAAGACATATGAGGACAGATTAACGGAGCTCAATATGTATACCCTTGAGCAAGGAGGGAGAGAGGTGATATGATCGAGACATTTAAACACCTTAAGGGCATAAACAAGGTGAAAGAGTCTAACATGTTTAAATATAAGAAAATAGCAGGACAAGAGGACACAGCATGAGATTAGAGGGAGGCCGATTAAGGGGAATGTGAGGAAATTCTTTTCACAGAAAGGGTGGTAGATGCATGGAATGGCTTACCACAAAGTGGTGGCTATGAATACAGTGCAGGGCTTCAAACAGGCATGGGATAGGCATAAGGGAGCAATACAAATGACTATGAATAGATAGGTCACTGACAGAGCAAAGGCCGATGGCACATTTATAAGGTAGAAAAAGAAATGGGCAGACTGGATGGGCCTTGCAGTCCTTATCTGCCGTCAACTTCTATGTTTCTATGTTTCTTTGTCACTTTGGCACTAGTTTGATTGCCTGCTTGCGCAGAAGACTGTACTTCCTCCCGGAGAACAGACAAGTGAGCCAGGGAATAGTGTGAGGGTGGTGGAGGGGTATCTGGAGGCTGTTGAAGGAGTTCCAAGGTGTGACCGGTCTCTATGATCTGCAGGATTCAAACATCTGAAGTTATGGTACCCCACTGATTCAGCCAGAGGGAGAACTGACTTCCGCCCACCACCTCTGGGGTCTGGACTGGTGGAGGAGGGGTCTGGCAAGGAGTCAAGCTGAGGTGGGACTGGCTGTGGAAGCTGGCCCATCATTTCTGGGATGCTTTACGGCTGCTCCAGTATTGGAGGGGGTGGACAAGGAAGACTGGGCTCTGCACTTTCCCTGAGTGCGGGGGCCTGAGCCTGGCCTATTGGCCTGTCTACGAAAAGTAGACCACCCTCTACCATGGGGCTGAGTGTGGTAGAGAGAGTGGACAGACTTGATGGCTGTGCCAGAGGCCTGCAGATCATTACTGAGGTCATGGATATCAGGGCTAAAGAGCTTGGTGCCATTGAATGGGGCATTAAGCACCTTGTTTTACACATTGGCTGCAAATCCAGAGACTAAGCCATGAGTGCCTACGAAGGCATATGCCAGTGGCAGCTGCCCTGGCCACTGTGTCGGCCATGTCATACAGGGCCCTGAGGAGATGTTTACTGACATCTTCCACAGTCTGCAGACACTGGAGCAATTCCTGCTTCTAGGAGCCATCTGGAAGGGCCTGAGCAGCAGCTTTGCCCTTTCTCCAGTTGGCATTCTAGAATTTGACCATATGTGACAGGTAGTTTACAATCCTTAGGCCCAAAGTAGAGGAGGTGTAAACTCTTTTACCCCAGAGGTCAATCTTATGGGATTCCTTGTCTGGGGGAAGGGAACTAAGGTGCCTTTGATCTGTCATGGGCTGCCTTGATGACCACAGAGTCAGTTTCAGCCTGGGCAGCACAGTTAGGAAGGCCCTGAAGGGCATTATAAAACTTATCCATCCTGTGTGGCATAGCTGGCACCATGTCTGGTCTGTGCCAGGCTGGTGTAGTAGCATTTTTCAGGGCTGGCAGCACAGGAGGAGTAATCTTAGGGGGAGATTCAGGAACCTCCAGGAAGTCCACCAGGTCTTTCCTGGTGACATCCTCCTCCTCAGTCTGGAAGCCCATAGTGGCAGAAAACTTTCATGACATGGAAAAAGGTGGCATCCTCAGGAGACCACCTTGGAGTATGCTTGACTGAGTCCTCACTGACAGAAAAGGCAGTGGACTTATCAGAGATGAGGATTTCTTCCTCTTCATTCTCTATGTCATCAGGGAAGATAAGATCAGGATGGTACTCCTCCTCGATGTCAACCTCCTTATCTGGGTCAGGCATCAGATGTGTTGGTGGTGGCCCACGGGTAGCCTCCCTCGGTCGATGAACGGGTGTCAATGACGAAGCTGTGGGCGATGAGGGCCTATTGAAGGCACCCAGCTGCTGAACTAATACATTTGTAAACTTAACGAGTACTTTGTTCAGATCCATGGTAGTTGTCAATGGACGGGGGGTTAGATGGTACGTGAGCTAATGACCCTCCGTCCTGGGAGCTCAACAAGCCTGTAGCTTTCGGAGAGGAAGACGCAGGCCTTGATGGAGTCGTCGACGATGGGCCCATCATCGACGGTGGAGGGGCTGACGACCCTGAGGTCGACGGCTGAATGCCTTGTGAGTTCTGCAGCGGAGCTGTCAGTATGGGTGTGGTAGCTACAGAGACCTAGACAGATGATCTCTTTGTCCAGGCAGGTGCTGTCAACTAAGAGCCCCCCAAAGAAAAGGCCAATGGGGAACGGGATCACTGCCAGGGGAAGTGGTTGCAATCCCGGTCTTTTTTGTGGCTTTTCTCTGAGGACTTGTCTTGGGCCTTGGAGGCCTGAGAGCTCAAAGATCTGATGGGTGACTGAGTAGCCGAGGCACCGGAGGACCTCTACCTGTTGTTCCATGAATTGTTTTAGAGCCTTCTTGTGTTGCCTGAGGGTGGTTTGATTAAACTTCTGGCAGAGGTCACAGTTGGAGACGTCATGCTCAGGCCCAAGACAGCAGACACAAACAAAGTGTTTGTCTGTAGAGGCAATCTTCTTTCACGGCGGCAGTGATGGAAGAGAGAAGAGGAAGGATTTACTTTGAATTAAACAAAAGAAAAAATCTCTAAAAGAGATCTAGGCAAGGTTGTGGGCAAAAACATAGGCTGAAAAAGGTGTGAACGCTGTGCCAAAGCTGGAAGGCTGTGCTTGCAAGTCAACGGTGGAAAGAATTGAGGAGGAGCAGGGCTGCCCACGCCTATATAGGGTTGGTGACATTGGCGGTGTTGGTGGCCCCAGTTGTACTGCTGAAAATCTTCCATGTGGCTTCCCTTTCACCAACAGCAAAGGTTCTTACAGTGTAACCTGATGACTGAGATACTCCCGAAGAAGATCTCTTAATGTTATTAATCATGGATACTCGCTTGGGTTTTATTAGAGTAGTTTTTTGCTAGATAATTAAGTTACATTTGTGATGGATCAGTATCTAGTTTTTTTTAGTAACAGGCTCCCTGTGGGGTAGCCTATACAATACTATGTTCCAATCTATGATGGGTGAGGGGGATTATACCCTACTGTTCTTATTTAGGGTGAACAATGGTGTCAGACCTATCATTTTGTGTTACCCCCGCTCATGGCAGTATTTGGTCATTCTTGAGTAAATGAGGGTAATATGCAACTACTGCTGTAATGGTTTCCTCCATGTTATACCTGTGTGTGGAGCATGATGAGTCACTAACTAAAATGATGTATTCTCTATTCTAACTGTGAGTATTGCCAATTGTAAAACTGCCTGCATATGTTTCTATTGTGCTGTATTGTTTTACAGTAAAGCTAAAGTTTAAAAAAAAACTGCAGTTGGGAATCCACTCTCCTGACTAACTGGGACTGGTGTGAATACCATATAGACCACAGGAGTGACCATGGGTAGCAGTGCAGTTAGTGGCTTTGCAGGTGGGTGGATGTCGGTTGGTTCCAGGCTCTGTATGCACAGCCTTGCTGCCCACATTCTGGGGAAGAGGGCGGCACACAGGAAGCACCCCGATCCGACAGGATTAATTCTGGCCTGCTGCATGCTACTTACCAGCAACCTTGTCCCTCCTCCGCAACCTGGGCCTGCACCACGGCAGAGATGGGGAGCTCACTGACTCTACCATGGGAGAATTTGAGTTTCTTGTCCTTCCCGCCAGGATCAGAACCAGGATAGTATATGTTCTCATATTTTGTTACACACATCATCATTTGTAACACACTCCCTTTTGTCAGGAGACAACCTCCTCCTTCTGTCAGTAAACTAGTACCATAGAGGCACCATAAGGGACAGTTCATTAAACAGTCTTCCAGAGGGAACTAAGGTTTAAACCCTTCAGGCGCGCAGGCATTCCTGCTGCAGGTGAGTCCTGGTCCACCCAGTCACTGGGCAGCAACCCAAAATTGGGAGTCTTTGATGTTAGGGTAGGCACCCACAAATCACTCACAGGTCCTTTGACCAAATTCCACTCAGGACTCAAGACTCTCAGAGGGGCATCTCAGGACACAGCCACCACCATGATCCGACACTCCGGACTCCTCCATACACACACTTGGGACCTTCTTCAGAACAGGAAGAGGCATCCTCCTTGCCAGGGACTTTCCTCAGTTAGACTGAGAACAGTTTCTTACTGAGAAACTGACAACCACAGCAACATTCCATCATGGCCTATGCTGCTGCGACAAGCCCTTCCCACTCAGAACTTCTGCGGAGGAGACTGACAGAGACACCAGGGGAGCCCTGGAAGTTAACTCTTTACTGTCCAGACTGGCGGACTGTAAAAACATGGCAACAAAACTGGGACCTAGTAATCCTAAGGGGTCACAGGGGATACCTATGAAAATGTAACCTTTGCCCTTCACAGTTCACTTTTTCCTGGTGCTATTTCAGAGTTGGGGTCATAGTTGGTTGTGTTGTTATCCAACAGGCACAGCCAAGTAACTATATTTATGTTGAAATAATTACACAGGTCAGAATGTTCATTAGCCAATTAAATTCTTGTGTCTTAGTCAGTGTATGACATGTGGCGCAGTCTAAGCTACAACCTGATTGGCTGTGTGGATTTCCAAGGTTCCTAACTACTGTGTTTCACCTTTCCATGCCACAGATGACAGCTACATGTTACTGTGCCCCGACGGCTCCAAGGCTCCGCTGGCAGACTACAGGAACTGTAACCTCGGACGGGGACCCGGTCACGCTGTGGTGACAAGACGCAACTTTAGGAAAGTCGCCCTGAAGTTCCTCACGGTCAGCCAGGTAAAGGCTTTTGATTCACTGCTCTGTGTAAGTCCTGGAATGCCTCCCCCATCCCCTTCAAGGATATGTATGTCTCTCCCAAATCACTCTGTAGTTCCCCTACTGGGCAGCACAGGTTTGGCTGGCATCAAGCATTCTCAAGGGAAAGAGTTGGAGCTTTACCTTCCGTATGGTCTCTGACCAAAGGAATGCATAAGACTTTATAACAAACATTTAAACCTCAGGGTGAATTACATAAAAACTGTCAATAATACACATAGAACTTAAGACGTGACAATATTATGAAATGTACTCTTGACATAAGTGTAACAAAAAACATTTAATAAAAAAGAAATAAAAAAAAAAATATTGGAGATGGCAACTCGTCGCAAGGAACTGGCTGCCCAAAGGCCTAAATAAGCAATAGGTTGAATTGGATAGTAAAAGGTTTCTTTAGGTATTTAATTTAGCAGCTTAACTTCGCGGTTGTATTTGGAAATACGATCATGGAATTAACAAGTTAAATGTCTAAAGCAAACTTATACAAAAAAAAATCCAACTATGGCCGATTCAGGTCTTTAGGCAGGCAGCTCTCTTCCAACAGTTGCCTGCCAGAGGAAATAATGGTGCCAGCTGCTCTTGAAGGAAATGAATAAAAATGTGGTTTTAGCGTATGTAGCTCCCTTTATTTGTTTAGAATGTTGTCCACTGCTAGCCAGTCTGTGAAGCAGTAGCCCCACCACTTGTGACACTGTCAACCCTGGTTTGGGAATGAACCCAGGTCATCAGGGGCTGACTGGAGGCAGAAAGGCTGAGCATCCCAAAGGATTCTTTCCTCCATGAAGGAAGGGTGCTGTCCTCCGCCACAATACTGTCACCCAGGTGACAATGGGAGGCAGTGCAGCTGGAGGACTGATGGGAGGGTGGGACTCCGATGACATCAGGGCATCACTCTGCTTAGTTTGTGCACAACCCATGTGGAGTCCGAGCGGTATGGGAGGAAAACCAAGAAAAAGGCTCTGGTTCCCTGTGGATATTGGACCCCAGTACATACGGGGCCCTGCCCACCAGAAGTGCACTTCCTGATGAAGCAGCAGTGTGTTTGGGTAGTACATCTCCTCTGCCACCATCCCCGCCCACAGCTGAATGGAGGAAGAGACACGCTGGTGAGATAAGGCCTGAAACCACTCCTTCCTCCCGGGTGTGCATGCTGCTAACGCCCTCGGCAGACTGAATACATCTATCAAGCATCATTAGTGCCCGAGACCATGCCTTCTTCCTGTTGTGTGCGCTGTTGATGCGCTGATAGACTGAATACATACAGCAAGCATCATCAATGCCACAAGACAACTCCTTTCTCCTGGGTGCTGCTGATGTCGCTTGACAGTATGACTGTAGCACAGTGTGCTGTGGGCTGGGGAGGAGATCTGCTGAATTAGCCTGGAACTGGACTACTATTGCACCCCCCCCCCAACATGGATTGGGAGTCACAAGGTATTTACTTGTGATAAATGACCTTTTGAGGTGGTGGGGAGTTTAGGGTATATGTCCTGGCACCATGCAGCAGCGGGCATGTCCTGGCACTATGCCGGCAGTGGGAAGTAACAGAAAATGCTGTCCTTTATGATTCTAAGGACCAAAACGGTCTAAAAAAAAAATTAAAATGTTTTTTCCTGTTTTGTGAATTTTTGTTCTATTTCAGACAATTTAATATCTAGCACAGTTTCCTCCACGTAACACACAGGCGCACACACACACACACACACACACAGTGAATACCTTTAATAGCATTACGAACTGCTGGCCCAGTGGCTCGCCAGTTGCACTACTGCCCAACCTGCCAGTGTTCATGAATGGACTTGGAGTTACTGGGGCTCGGCTGGGGTGGAATAAGTTGGCGTCACTGGACTGCTCTCTCCCAGGAGAGGCCTGAGTCGGCACTTGGCTGCCACCAGGTGGAGGCCTGGTGTGTGACTGGCACAAAAGGAGAGGCCACGGTTTGACATGGTGCACGAGTGCCTCCACACTGCATGCACCAGCATCCGTGCAGTGACAGGGGACCCCGGGATGAAAATGGAGAATTGCAGCTGGGGACTCATGAAGCCCTGCTGGCACAGTCGGACTGGAGTACGGGGGGCCATCTAGAAAGTGGATACAGAGGTCCCTTTGGAAAGTTACTATGATAAACTGGCTGTGTATTTACATCTTACATTTACTCACATTGCCTAAAATGCCCCAGATAATTAGAAAATACATGATAAATGCAAAGATTTCCAGAGTTTTGTAGCTAACAGAGGGAACCCCACCAGGAAATGTCCAGGTATCCTGCTGGGCCGGTTTGACTACCTGCCCACCCGCCTCAGAGCTGTGCCATCACCCAGAACACATGGGCTCTCCTCTGGATATGTGTCTCTCGGGGGGGGGGGGTGGAGAGGACAGTCCTCCCTCTGCTGGCTCCACCATGGTGGAACTCCATGGGGGAACTTCAGGTCCAGGAAGGTTCAAGGAGAGGTGGGAGATGGTTGTTGGGTTTGGGGTGACAGGAGCTGGGCTAATAAAAGCCTGCCCCCATTGCCAAGGGGGAAAAAAAGCACTACAGGAAAGCATTATGAGCATTTCCCCTCCCCTCAACCGACCTCTACAGCGTTAAACACAGGATTGGATCCTGCAGCATGTGAGGCTGCAGTACAGGCAGCAGATCTGGAGTTTCACAGTGTCTCTGTTTACCACTGGGGTCTCTTCCCACAGAACCTCTTCGGGCGACATGGTAAAGAACTACAGCGCTTCAGCCTCTTTGACTCGGCTGCCTACCACGGCAAGAATTTGATGTTTCAGGATGCAACTCAGCGACTGCATATCCTGCCAGATGAGGTGGACATTAATCAGATCCTGGGGCTGGACTACGTGGCACTCCTGAAAGGCCTGGGACATGAAGGTAACCAGTAATGCTGTAACAATGTTACGGAAGGTCTGGGGTCCATGATTTGTGGACCCTTTACAAAAAGAAATACTGATTTAAAATATTTTTCATGCATTATTGATTTTTCTCTTGTACCCTGTCACCTAACCCCAACACAGGAGGGAAAGGGGGGTACCATTTTATTTGCCCCCCGTGCTGCTAGAAGCCTTTTTCAGGCCTCGCACTATGCCAGTCCTTTACCTGCTGGACTCACTCACACCAGCATCGTCTACAGTCAGATCCCAATTTGTCCCTCTCTGGTGCCCAGTTCAGTTCTATTCTTTCACTGGTACGCCCCTCCTGTATGTGTGTGTGGGGGGAGGTCGCAGGAGAGCAAGAAACACCCCATCAAAGTCATTTCTAGGGACCAGTGCCCACATAGCACACAGGCCACTGCAGAGGGTTGGGTGGCATGGGGAAGTGCACAACACCGTCATCCAAGGCCTCCTGGACCAGTATTTTTATCTGTCTTCTCCTCCCATCCCCAACTCCCCACCTAGGGCACACACTACCTTGGCACTCTGGAGTGGGGCCTGCTGGCTCATGGTCCCCCACACCAGCAATGGCCCCACAAAGTTGCCAGGTGCCCCTCTCCAAGCGGTGCATGCATCCCCATCCCTCACGGATGCTCTTTCACCCAGCACCCACTCCTGGTAACCTGGGCTCAGGGTGCGAATGTGGGTCACCAGCATGCCAGTGCAGTCCCTCACTATAAAGGCAGGAAAAGCAACCAACAGGGTCTGGTTGCATGGGGGCTTGGGCATGTGGAGGTCATTTTCCCCCCGTTTTCTGTGGCCTGCCCCCGGTGTCCAACACAGCATTCTGGGATGGGAGCCCACTCAACATGATTTCACCCACATCACATGCACTACCTTACACCAACAACCAAGAGCCATTCCAAGAGTGGACAGTGCTCAATCCTCCCCAGAGGGAAAAGAGCTTCCATGCAGATGCTCTTTCTCCTCCCGCCAGTCTCCACTCCTCACATTTCAGGCTCGAAGTGTGAACCTGGGTTGTCAGCATGCCGAGTAACTGCCTCTTTTTGTTTTATTTATTGTTTCTGTGCCCCCTCTGCTCCGGCTTTGGTGACTATACCTGCCTTCGTTCTAGATGTGCCAGACTTCACAGAGCTACAGGCAGGGAGGGTTTTTTCATCCTTTATTTAGTTTCCCCATTCTCATTTGTGCCATGTGTCCCCACGCCCTGTAGGGACACTGATATTTGGGACACAATCCCCGATGTGAGCGTGTGTCAGCACACTCATGCGATGCACAGTGTATGTCTACAGGTGATGGTAGCGCTGAGGGATGCAGCACCCCCCCGGGGAGAAAGAGTATCCTGTGGAACACTCAATCCTCCTTCCCCCCAGCCAGCCCCCTGATGACCCAGGCTCATTCTCGAACCCGGGTCACTGGTGTCCTAAGTGGTAGCCCTACCACTGTGCTGGACGGGCTGGCCTATGGTTTTTTTTTTTTTTTTTTTAATTTCTATTTTCCCTCCTACCACCCCCACAGAGCCGCTTCCTTCAGGAATCCCGTCAAGCCTGCCCCTGCCTACATCTATCTTGCAACCTCCGGTCCCTCCATCTAGCCATGGAAACCCCTGGTGGGTTGGACGACCCCAAATCTTGAATCTCGCCGGGGTCCCAAGCGGCAGGCAGGTGCTGGCACATTGGGACCTGCTCAAGCGCCGCCATCCCGCCTCAGAGTTGTTTTTTCATGTTCCCCATGGGACACTACGTGCCCCTCGGCCAAGGCATCTGCCAGCCTCCTCAACGCCCCCTCCTTCCACCGAAGAGCAGCCTCAAGGTTGATTGGTTGCCAGCCTACACCTGCAACCAGTCATACCCCTGAGACTCCAGCTTGCTGTTACTTCCCCCAGCCTCCACCAGGGGCCGCTTGCTGGGATGAAAGTCCCTCCCCCAGAGAAGGCGAGCTGTCCAAGGACGCTCCAGCCTATCTCCCCGGCCAACCCCGACGAACCGAGCTTGCTCCTCAACCCGGCTGACGTGCAGTGAGGTGTGGTGCCCAGCGCTTAACCCTCAGCGCCACCGGGCCAGGTTTTTTTTGTTTTTAAAAAGAAAAATCTGAATCAATGGTGTCTTGTGGTGGAGACTGCTCTGGCAGGCTGATTACCTGCGATCAATCCCTGAGCCTGTGGCACCCAAAGTAGAGTCTGGCAGAGAGGGTAGCAGGGCAACCATTGGATACTTTTCTCCTGGGTGGACGGGCGGGCTGCAATGCATTGCTCTTTAGCGACTCCTGGTGGTGGTGTCATAGGCAGCATGGATTATTTTGTGCTGCTTGGCATCCCCCCAGGACATTGTGGTCTGCGAGCATGTGGGTGGTGGATGGGACTCATAAGATGGAAAAACGCATCTTTTGGCATGTCAGAAGATAGCTCCAAAGTTCCCCCTACACCACTGGCCCCTCTGTGCTCCAGCCCCACCTCCCCAGCTGGCATGACTTGCAATTCTTGTAGCCCACAGTAAGAAGCCCTCCCCAGACAGGGTTATGCCAGAAGCTGAAAGAATCACCAGAGGATACAGAGTTGCCTGGGGGCAATGAATGGGTGGCAGTGAGTGAGTGTGGCAGGCAGCAATGAGCCACGGGGACCTGATGGATAGGGGCACAGATGGGAGACATAGGAGAATAAAGAGAGGCCACAGAAACACAAAACACAGTAAATTATATCTGTGCTTCCATGGCTTTGCCGTTTTAACCAATACCAGCCCAAGAGTCTCTCCAGTTACCATGAGACATAACAGTGGCTCTAGAAATCAGGCAGTGTTTTCAGCCGTGTCCCAGCCCTCTCTTTATTCTTCACAATGAATATTTCTGAGCATCCCAAAGGGTTCTTTCCTCCTCACAGACTGGTTGGCAGGCAGCAAGCTTTGCCTCAGTGCTGTCCTCTGGACAACCACAAGTGGTAGTACAGCTGCAGGCGTTTGACGTGTGGGCAGGACAAAAGCACAGTACTCATGCATGGATGTGCCACTGTATCCCTCAGAAAGTGATTCAGGGAAAAACAAAGCTGGAAATGTGTTCCCACTTCCCAGCAGATTACACCCCCCCCCCATCTGACCTGTCCACCTGATACAGTCACTAATCTTCATCTCCCCCTCTTCCTCCTCTGAAGGAGCAAAGCCAAGGAGTTGTTAAACTTTCTATTGGGGATGTCATTGTCATGGCATGCTGGTATCATGTATACTGCAGTATTGGAAGTCACTGTATTGATCTCAGGTCGATTTTCAGTATCGTAATCACCATGGTTCATAGTGTAGTCTGGATGTTAAGCCCTTCAACTTAGCTCCTTGGACACGAGAGAGCTGGGAAACTGTTTTTGTACAATATTTGAGTACTTCCCTAATACTGTGGTATTTGATAGCAGTATAACATGTGATGTAATGGTATGACAGTTATCTTACTGTCAAAACTTCATAAGGTGGCCCTGTATGGAGGGTTGAGGCACTGGACACCACACCTCACACTACGCTGGCGACCCGGGTTCAGAAATGGACTTGGGATACCAGGAGTCGGCAGAGGAGGGAGAGGATTTTTTTTATAATTTCATCTTTATTAAGTATTTCAACATACAAAGTCGACAGTTTCACATCTTTTCCTTTCAAGAAGAAAAAGTATCTCATTATAGCTTCATAAGTTTCTGAGAACCTGTTAAAAACTTTACTATACAATCCACACTGATATCAAATCCACTGGCTTAGTTATTACCAATTAATATAGTGTGATACTACAATAACCCATTCCCCCTGAAGGGGACTGAGTGTTTGAACATGTCCTAGGCTTTAGTGAGCTCAGGGTTTAAACCAATATTGTGTCTTGTGACTGATCTAGACAATCCCAAGCCGTTATGGGGTACAAGACTCACTTGAGTTCATTCCGTGTTAGTTTAGGCATAGTACAGGAATATTTAAAAAAAAAAGGGGGATTAGAGACAAAGGAGGATCCCTGGCAGCGTTTCCCAGTTATTTCAGTACCAGGAAGGAACAGAGGAGAAGAGTTTACAAATACTAGGAAGGGTACCGGGGAAGGTGTAGGCAGACCATAAGGGTTAGATAGAGAGGGGTAGTTTTGGTTACCTTAGCTTACCCATACCTGTCTAGCCTGAGATTTATGGGATAAAAGCATCATCTTGCAGCATATAGTACAGTTGCCATCGAGGGCCACTGGATGCTAAATTTATCTTTTGATCGTTAAGGTTGTGTGTTATCTGTTCCATGTGGTATATTTGTTTAGTTATATGCCACCAATCTTGAATAGTTGGGAGTTTAGTGGTCAACCACATCTTTGTAATCGCCTTCTTAGCAGCTGTAAGGAGGAGGAGGAGGTGCAGGAGGTATCTGATGGTGGGGTTTCTGAACTCTCTAGGGAGTAGCAGAAACAGGAGCATATCAGCAGTTAGTTGTAATTGCTCTGAGCTGCAAATCTGGAGACCTGGGTTTGAATCCCACAGCCTCCTAGGTGCATACTGTGTGACCCTGAGCAAGTCACTTAACTTCCTCGTGCTCCCAGGTTGTACCTGCAAACAAGCTTTCAGCTTAGTGTGTCTCACCTGGTAAAATAATTGGTAAAAAAAAAAAAAATTGTGGGCCAAAGAGCTCTTGAAGATTAGATTGAAGTGCTGCTATGAAAGGTTGAAGTTTAGGCAGGACCATAATGTGTGTGGATTTGCCTTGTTCTCTCCACAGAGGTGCCAGCATGCAGCAGAACTAGTAGGGGTGTAATGACTTGTGATTATCGGGGTCCTGAAATACCTAATGCAGTTTTTCCATGCGATTCATGCCACTGGATGTAGCTAGTTACCTTGGAGATATACTGGCATGCTTTTGCCAGTCCTCTGGTGGGAGAGGAAGGCCAGTTCCTCCTGCCATTGGAGTCTTATACTGTTTGTTGTGTTTTCTGAGCCTGATAATACTTTGAGAGTAAATGCTTTTTGGCCCTGAGAAGTATTTAATTGCATTTGGAGAACAATCAGGGAAGGGAGGGAGCTCAGTGGGTGTTCGGTTAAGAGAGGGCAAATTTTCATAGTAATGGCATAGCTGTAGGTATCGGTAAAAGTCTCTACGGGACAATTTATATTGAGTTTGGACCTCATTAAAAGACCACAGTATCCCATGAGTTGTAATCTGCGTGAGATATCGTAGGCCTACTCTTTCCCATATTAAAAAGCCATGATCCAACTTATTAGGGGGGAACTCAGGGAGGTTTATAATGGGACATATAAGTGGGAGAAAAGGTCCTAAGGGCTGTGATTTCCTCATTTCACTCCAGACCTTCAAGTAATGAATTATCTAGGGGTCCATGAAGTAGGGAGGGTGGGACTCGTTGTGCCGTCCAAATATATTTTCAAGGAAATCCCTGTCATTCATGAGAGACCTTTCTGTTTCCGCCTAGTGTGGGTCAGTTATGTTGTTCTGCCTAGCCATCCGGTGAGTGAGGAAGGCTGAGTTATAGTAGAGCTGAAGATCAGGGAACGATAAGCCGCCCACCAATCTTGGAAGGGTGAGCACCTCCAAGTGTACTCTAGGCCTCTGCCCTGCCCATACAAACCTTGAAATGGAGCGATTCCACTCCTGGAATGTTTTCTCCGTTATAGGGATTGGGACATTCTGAAATAAGTAGAGGGCTCTGGGTAATGTGACCATTCTGATTAGCTCTATTCTTCTGGATAGACTTAATGATAGTGTGTTCCATGTGGCCAGATCAGCTTTAAGTGGGGCGGAAAAGGGGAGATAGTTATTTTTATAAAAATCTGTTGGGGATTGAGACAGATGGATCCCAAGGTATTTCAGCTTCATCAGGGACCAGTTACAATGAAATAGTTTCTGTATGTAGGGAGATGGTGCATAGTGAAAAGTTAGTATCTCAGTCTTGGAAAGGTTATGTTTATATCTGGATACCTGTCCAAACTCAGCTAGAAGTTGCTTTATTATAGGGAGAGACATTTCTGGGTTCTGAAGGTAGAGCAGCATGTCATCAGCATATAATGCCACTCAGTGCTCTGTGCTCCCCAGAGCAACTCCGGTAAGATCCTGGGCATCACTAGGGCTAGGGGTTCTATAAACATTGCGAAAAGAGTGGGGAGAGGGGCACCCTGTCTAGTCCCACGTGACAGCTGAATGCATTTAGAGTGGTGTACATCTATCTTCACACATGCTTTTGGAGTTGAATATATATCTTGAATAACCCGAACCAGGGTTTGTGGGATCCCCATCTTGTGTAGGACCTGATATAGGAATGGCCAAGCCATCCTATCGAATGCTTTCTCCGCATCAAGACTGACCAAAACCGAGGCGGTATTAGTCGAGTACATCTTATGGGAGATATGAAGGGTGCGTTTAATGTTGTCTGTGATGGATCGAGTCCTAACAAAGCCAGTTTGGTCCCCATCTATAAGTTGGGGGAGGTGGGTATCCAAGCGGTAAGCAAGGATACTCAAATAGTTTCTAGTCAGCATTAAGAACAGAGATTGGTCTATAAGAGCTACAAAGCTGAGAATTTTTCCCGGCTTAGGAACGACAGATATGGTCATATGACCAAGAGGGCAGAGGGATGTCTCTCTCAGGATCGAGTTGAAAAGCCCCAGGAATTTATGGAAAGTTTGAGATCTACTGACTTTATAGAACTCTACCCATCTGGGCCTGGGGCTTTAAGGTTTTCACTCCAGCTAAGGCAGTTGCGAGTTCCACTTCTGTTATTGGGGTAGTTAAGGTTTCTCCTTGGTTTCTGAAGGTTTAGGCATGTTGATTGGGCAAAGATAATCAGTTATTTGTTGGGAAGTAGGGGTCTGCTCTGGAGTGTAAAGAGTTGAGTAATATGAGGTAAAGGCCTCTGTGATGATATGCAGTTTGGTTAAGGGATGACCATGGGCGGGGTGTCTAATTTTGGTTATACTGTAACTGCGGACCTACTTTGTTTTCGGATTTGGTAGGCTAATAACCTTGTTGCTCTAGGCCCCACTTCATAATATCTTTGTCTTAAATGTGTTAAGGCAATCTGTTTGTTGTAGGGCTAAGCAATCAAGGTCTGACTTAGTTTGTTGTAGTAAAGGGAAGACTGAGGTGTCTCCCTGTTTGTGGCCCATTTGTAGAAAATGTAGGGTGTCCTCCAATTTTACTTTCTGTTCTCTCGTTGTTTAGTTAATTCAGCTGTGTGCTGAATTATATATCCACGAATAGGACAGATGTTACTGCATCCCAGTATATTGCTGGAGATGTTTCTTCTGGGGTTATCCCCACGATCTCTAATTTTCTCTGTAATATATTCCTGAAATTGCTGGGAATAGAGATAGTATGGATTAAGCTTCCACCAGGTGTTTTAGGTTGGAGTCCCATATCCCAGGTGGTAACTAAGGGAGCACGGTGTGAAAGGACTAGGTTTCCTAGCTGAGCCTCTTGCAGAGTGCTCAGGTTTTCCAGCTGGGTATAGGTTTGGCCTATGCATGGATAAGTACAGTGCACCGAGGCATAGTGCGAGTAGTTTCGGGAATGCGGATGCGTATGCCACCAGACATCACTCCAGCCCACCTCCTGTGTGAATTTCGTAAAGAATTTCTGAGCAGCGGTTTGCCTTGGGGGTTGTGGATTAGATGAATCCATCCTAGGATCTGGGAGGAGACTGAAGTCCCCTGCCAGTATGAGAGTTCACGGTCATCTGTACTGTTTTGTCCAAGAGTCTCTTTAGCTCAGGGACAGGGAGTCCGGGGAAGTACGCATTTGCCAAAGTAATTTGCTTATTACCAATCATGCCCTGTACTATAATCTGTCCAATGAAGCCCTGGTTTGAAATGAGGTCTGAGGGATTACTATAATTGCCACTCCTCTGTGCCTACCTCTACTGCTAGAGGGTGAAACACCTCACCCTGAGTGAGCCGAGTCAGTTTAGAGTGCCCAGAGGAGCTTAAGTGGGTTTCCTGCAGATAAATCAGATCGGATCTACTTTTCTTCAAATATGCCAACACTCTGGATCTTGTGATTGGTGAGGTTAGGCCGTTTATATTTTGGGATAAGAGTTTCAGGTGTGAGGTAGTCATAAGTAGACCTGGGTTGGGGCGCTGCTCGGGGGTCCCCTCTCCCCCACCCTGTAAACATTTTCCAACTGAAATCATCGTCCAAGGTTCTTCTGTTCCCACATCATATTGTCTGTCGACTAACTTATTAAGACAATAATAGTATAAACATAAGTACAAACATTTATTAACACTTGCTTTAACTAAAGGCCAAACCTGTATGAAGTTCTGATGTGAGGTCAATTGAGCCTCGCCAGCAGAACAGTAACTGGTGCTTCCAAAGAGCAGGGTCATTTCTAGACCCTGAAGCAAGGAAAATTCCTTACTGGGAGGTAACTTCCCTTGTGAGAGGTCCTCAGACACTTTAGTGTCTAAATGGGGTACAGGAAAGTGTAATATGGGATGTCATACAGAGATGCTAAGATCAACTATGGACAGGGTGTACTGAAAAAAGGTTAGCTCTAAGCAAGGGTTTCGTTCTAGGGTCCTCAGCAGGGTGGAGGGGGGCAGTGTCCTTCCCACTCCCAAACAAACCCAGCCAGGTGGTAGAGCGAAGAAGACGACCCTCCTATGCCATCCTTTGGGAGCAGTGATGGCATTGGTATGCTCATAGTCAGTTAGGTAATATTAGGTATCGGGGGTGTATGACATTCATCAGACCTTAGCTGTGGTGGCCACCGCAGGGGGAAGGGGCAGGAGCTCAGGGATACCAGCCACCTAAGTCCCCTCCATCCCAGCCGCGCGGCCACCTGAGAGCAGTGTCTGAGTTCCGGCCTCTTGTGTTTAAATGGTATCAGTCATTCACCAGTACCTTTTCCCATACACACTGTCATCTCTCCATGACCATATTATATCATTATTAGGAGACAAATAGCATTCTTCTGAGGCTTCAGAGAGACTACGTCACTCAGGGAGGCCAAACCAAGTATTTGCCAGCTATACGCTATACTACCTCGCTCCCCCTCAATCCACGCACCCAACCAGCTCCCCTATAACAACATCCAACGCTGAACAATACTAATGTTTGTGCCCTGATATGGCAATCAACCAGATTTGTCTAGAAATCTTAATACTTGAGGGTGGTCCTCCTGTATAGCAGATTGAGGGTAAGAACCTTTCGTGTTACAGTAAGCCCAGATCCAATACTCACCACCCCCCACCACGCCCAGGGTGACTCCAGGTCCAGGCAACGGGGCGCGAGCAGAAGAAATGGATACATGGATGGTGAGAGCATCTCCACTCCCAGTCCCCAGCCACAACAGTAAGGGATGGCACTGCCACTCCCCAAGATGTCTGGAATCAAAGGGTGCCCATGGAGATATGAGGACAAGCTGTCGCCGCCAGGGTTACAGTAATCCCAACGCCTCCCCCCCATGAGCCACCTACCTAGCGCTGCAAATCTCTACCTCCCCCCACGTCTGTGAATGCATGGCTCACACTCACCACATGATTCGCAGTAGATGTGTGTGCAGGAGCCAACACAGAAGAGCGGATACAAAAGCAGAAATTCGAAGGAGCGCTCCATGGGTCAGGTGGGGTTCATATCCGGCCACTTAAACAGTCTACCCCTCTCCCAGCTGACAGAAGTGGAGCAACAGCACCTCCCCCCCCCCCAAAAAAAGGGGGGCCCCATGGAACACCACTTCAGAATTAGCACCACCAGGCCCCCCCCCATCAGCAGGCCTCCCGACAAGATGTTTGGGCTAAACTGCAGTCCAGGGGATAAAGCTCTAGGGGAAGGCCAAAATACCAGGCCATACTGCCAGTGTGCCCATGCCCCTCTTGCAGGGTCTAATTGATGGGCCATCATCCCAAATAGTACACCTACTTCGATGAGGAAGAGGAGGGAAAGCCCCCAGCACCCAGACCGCCCCAGAAGGAGACCCCTGGGGAATGGAAAAAGGGGGGGGGGAGTGCACGAGGAGGAGGAGCGGCGCCAGATCCCAAAGCAACCACTGGGAAGGCTGAAAGGAAGGGGGGGGCACCGACATCACAGGATTGGGCGTGAAGTGCCAAACACCTTATCTATCAACACTGGGATGCACAACAAACTACTTTTATGCCAATATCAAATAATATCCGAAAGAGTCCCAGAGTTCCAGCTCACTGGCTTGTCAGTTAATGTTGACAGGTAGGCCACTTGTGCCTTATACTGTGTGAATACTTGCTGTTCTGTTCGGCGTTTCTTCTTTTCATTCCGGGGAGCTTGAGGGTTCCAAGAGATCGGACATGGAGGAGGGTTGCCGGGCCTTCAGGGTGCTCACAATATTCTGTATTGCCTCTGCTCCCTGGCGGCACCTTGCCTCCCGCTGACTGCTACTCCACATCTTCTGGGAAAGCCTGGATGCAAGCGAGGGCCCAGATGTGTCAGCGTTGGCTTTCTGCTGGGGAGTATCTATTTTTCTGGACTTCAATTCTGCCATAGTTGCAGTCGCTGAATCGAAAGTGAGGTTGCCTTCTTTGAAGTAGATCGTCATCTTTGCTGGGTAGGGTGTTCTAAATAGAATGCCTGTAGTTTTGAGTGCTCTCTTGATAGGAATGTAGGCCCTCCATCTCAACAATACCTCCGGGGCAAAGTCGTTCTCAAAGTACAGCCGCTGGTTTTTAAGTAGTACTGTCCCTTTCTTCCACGCTGCATGTAAAACATTTTCCTTCTCCTGAAAGCGTAGAAATCTGACCAGCACCACTTGTGGGTGAGCCCCGGGGTCTGGCTTTGGGCCTAGAGTGCGGTGGGCCCGCTTAAACTCCAGTGTGTAGTGAGGTGGGAGGGTAAGTACTTCACGGAGGGTATTCTGCAGAAATTGAATTATGTCAGAGCCTTCGGTCCCTTCAGGGATGCCAGCAATCCGGATATTATTGCGACGATTCCTGCTCTCTGCATCCTTGACTATCTTGAAGCTGTTTTATACTTTGGTGCAGCTGTACGATGGCTCTCTGCACAATCCACCCTGCGATCAGTGTCAGTAACATGGGTCTCCATAATCTTTTGCCGCATCTCCAATTTATTGACATCGGTGCAGAGAGCTGAGGCAGTAGAACGCATCTCTTTGTGGAAATCGCAGAGTTCAGCCAGCATCTGTGCCATTTGTCTTTGGAGGGTGTCTACCAGGATGTGACCACATGTGTCAGCGCTGCGGCGCAAGCTCAATGAGGCCTCTGAGCCCTTGCTCTCTGAACCGCCCTTGGACAATCTGTCATCATCCGGTGTTGCTAACGATTTTATTTTAGCTCGTTCCCTTGCTCTTGGCATACTGTGTCCTCCAGAGTTGTTATTTTGCTAAATTTCTTATTTAAAACTGGTATTTGGAGGGTATAGAGTCTATCTCAGCTGGAGCTCCTGATTTAGGATGTACCAGGGAGTATGACGTCACCGGAAGTCTCCGGAGGGAGAGGACTGAGCATTTTAAGGACTGCTCTCCTCGAACCTTATACCCAGCGAAGCTTACTGTCTTCTTTAAGGATGGCCCCCTCACCTTTGAGAGTCCAGTCGCAGCATTACAGGAACTGAAGAGCAGGAAGATCGAAGTGCAACAGCAGCAGCAGCGATCCACCCCAGGAACATCCATCGCATCTAAGCTCTCCCAGAAGGTATGGAACAACTGGCAAAGAGAGGTCAGACATCACCAGGGGGCAGAGGCGATCCAGAACATTGTAGAGGTGCTGAAGGCCAGACAGTCCCCATCGAGAGTGGCTTGGGCGGAGGATCGAGGAGCAGAGGGCTGAGGCCTACAAGTAGGACTTTGTTACATGTAAATTATCCCTCGCTGGCAGGGAGAGACTCCTAGTCTGAGAAAGTATTTTGATTAAGACTTGGGCCGGGGGTGGGTTTTTTTCTGGGAGGGGATTAAGACAACTGTGCCCAGCTCAGTGGATTCGCTGTGTGTGTGTGTGTGGGTAGTTATTGTGGCCTGCAATCATGGGGACTGGCGTTATGGTGTTGATTTGAAGCTGCCGGATACTGGGCTCGCTGTCTCTCTCCCTCTTCCTCCGCTGACGATTGATTCTGCCCTCCTGGTTCTCCCCCTACCAGTGTGACATGGCATGGGCCTCGGTACGAGGAGAGGATGATGGTACCACTGCTGCCTCCGACTGGAGGCATGGGGGGGAGAAAGAGGTGGTATCCATGCTACTCAATTTCTCCTCTTGAATGAAGTAGTCCCTTGGAATGGAGTTCGGAAGGGGTTTCCTCCTGTCCCTTGCACCGGCCAACCTGTTATGTAGGCCACTTCGATTAGTTCATGCCGCGGGGGGGGGGGAGGCGGGCAGTGCTTGGCTGACCACCGGGAACTTGAGGGGGTTGGGGTCCACAGTATGGATCTGGGCTCCTCTAATGACGCTAACTATGGGGACAGTGACTGGGAGTGGAACTTCTGCCTGGATTCTGTTCATCGGCGAGGGTTCTGGCCCGCTTGTCCCGAGCAGAACTGGGTGCTGGAACATGGGGGGAGGCAGATGCTCCCTCTCGTCTTCCCGCTCACTCCCTGACACCACCTCAGCTGAGGATCTCAGACTTGGCAGATATCGCTGCCGGGTTGGGGGAATGGGTGCTCATGCTTCAGTCGGGTGGGGGGGGGGAGAGAATCAGTGATCTGGACTGAGCGGTTGGGGGCTTTCTGCTCTCCCCTTCTTCTACCCTCCCACTCTTCCTCGACTCTCGCCCACTCCCCTGGCTCCTACGGGCACCTGGGGTGGCTGTTACCCCTAAGAGTATTATCAGCAATCAGCAGGAAGAAATACCTAAAATCACATTGGACGTTTCACTCATCACCTACATACTACAGTAAAATAGGTGGTCTTGACGTACCATCTCAGATGTCCCACCCCTTCTTCCCTTTCCCATTCAGACACTATCAATGTCTAGAGACATCTCATTTGGAGATGAAACCTCATAGTAAGGTAATTTCCTTACTACAGAATCTATATGAGATTCTGATATTTGGAAGTGCTAGCTTACCATGTCCTGTGCTGAGTACCCAGTTGGTCTTGACACAGGTCAGTTTATGTTTATTGACGTTCGTACTGTTTATGAATGTTTGTTCTTCTTCTTTGCAAAGTTGTAACTACTGTTTGTTAGAATGAACAGCTACTTCATAAAAGGATTTAAGGTTAATACGTTTTTGCATGTACGGGGTGCTCCCCCGGATAACTAGACCAACTGAAGATCATTATGGCTAGTTCTCACTTAAAACTGCTCTCCTTAAACATTAATGGGATAACATCACCAATCAAGAGATCACAAGTCCTGTCATACCTACACAAGAGTAGAGCAGACTTGATCTACCTACAAGAGACGCATCTGAGTGGTGCAGAGCACCTCAGGCTGGCTAGACTCAGCCGGGGAACTCTGTACAGCTCATCCAGCAGGGGGGTAGACATCGTGGGGTGGGGGAAATACAGGATGTTCTATTGAAGAACTCAAGACTATAGCTTACAGGTGGCAGGGGAGATTATGTGGACACCACTACTGCTGCTGATGTGACTGCCTCGAGGGGATATAAAATAATAAACCATCCCACCCTTCACCAAATAAAAGGATACCCATCCTAGCCTGATTAATGAATAGTGATTTGAAGAAATATATGTAGAGTAGGTACTTTATGAAGATGATCTTTGAAGCATGATTGATCAGATTATTTTTTCCCTTTTAACAATCCTTTTACCCTCCAATAACTATTTTTCTAATCCTTATACTGTTATTTATATGAAATGTATTGACCATGACCTGTCTAATGTTTGTCTTTATGTACCTATGTTGGAAAATCAATAAAGATGAGATTATAAAAAAAAAAAGGCAGGCTCAACCAGATAATTAATTAGCGTTATTAAAATAATAAAAAAAGACACTGTACTGGCAAGCATAAGCCTGTCTCCCTCACTAAGCGAGAGACAGATCCGCCATGTTTTTGAAACTCTCTAGCCCATCCATACAAAAACAACCAATCACAAGTCAGACAAAGCGGAAAAAACATTTGCTTCACAAAAAGACAAAACCAGTAATGAAAAGAAACACCGCACAAAACGTAGGCCTATTGCATAAATCTAATACGTGATGGCCAGCTGCTGAATAACTTATTTATCTGAACTCATCATGAGTGCCCTCCATTACACTCCACCACTCGTGAGGTTCCCCAAGGTCACTCTCAACTCGTTCAGATGAATCAGTTATTCAACAGCCGGTCATCACATATCCCCTATACATCGGCTTTTCTATTACTTATATTTCATTGTTGGTTTTGTTGAAATATGTATGTTGATGTTTCTGTACAACTTTGGAAATGTTCAATACAGATTTATATTGCAAAAAGAAATTCAGCAGAATGGTGAAAAAGCAGTATGTTTCAATTGTGCTGAGTGGGGGGTAACATGTCTTCTTTCTGTCCTCTACTGGAGACAAGGAGTTCCTTGGATAACAGCATTGTGTGCTGGTGCCGAGTGGGGGGTAACATGTCTGCTTTCTCTCCTCTACTGGAGATGAGGAGTTCCTTGGATAACAGCATTGTGTGCTGGTGCCGAGTGGGGGGTAACATGTCTGCTTTCTCACCCCTCCTGCTGGTCACAGGGAGTTCCTTGGATAACAGCGTTGTACGCTGGTGCTGTATCAGTGCCTCTGAGCTGCAGAAGTGCGAGAACTGGGCGCTCAGGATTAAATCAGATCCCCTGGTGTGTGTTCGAGGAGCATCAGTAACTGACTGCATTGAAATGATCAAGGTAAGCAGGTTATTATATGAGTGTTAATGATTATACAAAAGGAAAATCTTATGTTCATGTAATGTTTTCTTTCTATTTAAAAAATTTCAATAAAATCTTTACTGGAAAAAAAGGTAAGCAGAATTAACCCCTCCATAGCAACAGCAGACAGGTTTCTAACTACCTGCTGGGCAGATAGACTTGTATCAGATCCGTGGTTGTATGGCACTTGTACTGAGTGTGTGACTCAGAAATAGCAGACTGCTTTGATTCAGCATCTTGGTTGGAACTTCAGTTTGAATCGCAGTACTGACATCTGTCAGAGGTTTTGTAGCAGTGAGTGTCAGCAAGACAGTCCAGGGCTGGGGTGAGTGCCGGGGGGGAGGGCAGGTCGCAGTCTGGGGTGGACACAGTTTGGACAGTAGGGGATGTTAGCCTGCTATGGTACCCTGGTACAGGCAGGGGACAGGCTGGGATGAGTGACTGGTTGGAGCAGTGGGATGTTAGACTGGGATGGGTGCCAGTTTGGGTCGGGGGGGGGGCAGCAGACTGGGGTGGGTGCCTGGTGAGAGTGTCCTGTTAGGTCAGGTGACTGTTTAAGGCAGGGGGTGGCAGACCAGAAGGATGAATGAGTGAGGAAGTGGTGGTGCCATGTTTGGGCAGGAGACTGGCAGTGAGGTTGGGGCTGCAGTGCAGAGGTAGGAGACTGTTAGAGGAGGTGGGGGTTGTCAGGCTGGGGCGGGCAACTGGTGAGGGTTGCCAGGCTGGGGTGTGGTGGGGAACATTTCTTCTTTGCATAATCAGTTGATTTTGCTACTGGTACTAGAAAACAATTTTGTTAGGAGGGAGAGAAAGGAAAAGGGCTGGGGTGGTGGTTCTGAACCAGTCTAATGTTTGTTTTTTTTCCTGACAGAGAGATGAAGCTGACACAATGTCCCTGGACGCGAGTCATGCATTCATTGCTGGGAAGTGTGGCCTCGTCGCTGTAGCTGCTGAGTATTATGGTACGTCACAGTATTGCTCTTCGTTATACTGTAGTCATGGAGCTAGTATTCTGATCCAACACAGAGACTGGACTGATCTGGAAGATAAGCGGTTACACACTGGCATGAGAAATCTGAGCTGGGCAGAGCATTGCCTGTTTCCCCATTCCGGGGAATCACTCACTCTTCCCCATGGCACTATGACATAGTATTGGGACAAGTGACCTGCTGCATAAAGCACCTATAAGGCCCCATTCGGTCCCTGCTGAACATGACCCCCAGTCTTCGGACAGTCCTGCAGTATTAGGGAGGGTGTCCTGCAGGCCAGCCCATTACCACTCATGGGAGACAGGTGTTCTCCCAATCCGAGCACACCCAGCCTATGGAGTAAATAAAGAATCTGCAAATAGGCGTACCTTGAACTGGGTGATGTCATTTCCTTGGGAAAATGTATTGATAGGGATTCGCAATGGGAGAACCACAGATACTGTAGGTAATGGTGTGGGAGGTGTGTGTGTGTGGGGGGGGGCACTCTCAGTTATTGCAGTCCCAGCCTCTGCCAGCAGGAGTCACTGTAGGTAATGGTGTAGGAGCACTGACTGTGGGGAAGCTCACAGTTACTGCAGTTCCAGCCTTTCCCAGCAGGAGTCACTGTAGGTAATGATGTAGGAGCAATGACTGTGGGGAGGCTCACAGCTATTGCAGTTCCAGTGTCTCCTGGCAGGAGTCACTGTAGGTAATGGTGTAGGAGCACTGACTGTGGGGTAGCTCACAGCTACTGCAGTCCCAGCCTCTGCTAACAGGAGCCACTGTAGACAATGATGTAGGAAGACTATGTGTGTGTACATGTGTGCTTACGGCTACGGCAGTCCCAGTCTCTCCCAGCAGGAGTCACTCTAGGTAATGGTGTAGGAGCATCCCTTGAGGTCATTTAGGGGATATAAAGGATATAAAACTTTAAAGGAATAAAAATGGTTACCTCTTTACTGTCTCTTGTTCCAGGAGAAAACTGCACTGCCATTACAGGAGGAGGTGAAGCAGCAGCCCACTTTCAAGACAGAGGTATGCAAGAGATCCATCTGGGTGGGCCTCAAAGGGTGAGCTGTCAGGAGGGAAATAGCTGCTGCCGCAATGAGTAACACTGTTACATGTGAGATATCTCTCTCAACCCAGCCATATAACAGAAATACTAACAACAGTGTAGGGCACATAACAGTATTGCAGAGAATCTAAGCTGTTTTGTAAAATAGGTTGGAACAATTCTGCCATCTGGCTTGCAGCGGTCATGTGGTATCTGGTAAGCTGCAGCAGCTCATTTATTAACTTTTTATTAATTCTGTTAATTTTTTTTAACATTTATTTTAGTTCCTGTTGGCACTGGTGGCGGATATACCTGCCTGTCTGGTCCCCCTGGTTGGGGACCATCATGGGGCTAGGTGTTGGAGAATAAGCCCTTGGTTTCCCCTTGTCCCACCTCCCCTGAGGACACCAGCATGAAGGGCTTACATCCAGGATGACGGTGTGCTGACGCATGTCTCAGCCAAGAGTCTAACGGCATCCTCCCCCTCCCTACACTGCTGTCCTTGCACTGCAACTCGTGCATCCACAGGTGGAAATGTCAGAGTGGCATGACAACCCTCCATTCCCTGGGATTCTCAGTCCTTCTCCCCTCAGCTCCCCCCCCCCCAAACAACCCAGATTTGTCCCTGAACCTGGGTCGCCCGCATCGTGAGTGGTAGCACTACTGCTACAATGATGACTCAGCCCTTTTAAAATATTTTAAGAATATTTTATGATCACACACACTCCAAAGTATTCAGTTGTGTTGAAATATAGGGATTATCTTGGTTGG
The DNA here is from genome assembly GCA_016271365.2 of Neoceratodus forsteri. Classification (NCBI taxonomy): domain Eukaryota; kingdom Metazoa; phylum Chordata; order Ceratodontiformes; family Ceratodontidae; genus Neoceratodus; species Neoceratodus forsteri. The sequence continues at coordinate 321,498,843 of JADMNL010000027.1, forward strand.
TTGAAGGACCTCAGCTTCACCGTGTACCTTATAACACACCCAAGCAGTCCGTACATTTCAGTACAAACCAACCGTTCATTGGGTATAATTTAGTTTTTTTAAACTCTGTGCTTATCTCCGATTGGCCCCTTTCTGGCTCCCCAGCCCTGTCACCCGCCTTCTCTAGCATCTTACCCCAGCCTCCTGTTCCTCCATGGGGGGGGAGGGTCCTCTGGGGGGGTAACTGGGTCAGGAGCTGGTTGGAGGTGTGGCCTAGTGGGCAGTGTGGGGCCTGCAGGGGGCTGGTGTCATTCTACTACTTTAGGTTTTTCCACCATTTTTCAGCCCAGTGTTGCAGGCCACGCAAGGATACACGTGTTGATGGTGCGCAACATGTATCAGTATCCGGTGGCGTTCTCCTGTGTGCCTCCACTGTGCGACCAGCCAGCTTCCACCAGGTGGCAGGTGAACAACAGAGGAGGAAATCCCCCTTCCCTGGAGAGCAGTCCAATGGGATTCTCATCCTGCTTTCCCCAGCAGGCCTCAGCAAACGGAGTCCTTTCCTGAAGCCAGCTGGTGGGATTTGCGAGCAGAAGCTGTTACTACTGTGCGTCTTCATTCAGCTTCTCATTGGACATTACTATTTACTGCAATACATGCTCAGCTCCTCATTGGGCATTATGGCTTACTGTACTACCTGCTCAACTCCTCACTGGGTGTTATTGCTTACTGTGCTACCCGCTCAGATCCTCACTGGGTGTTATTGCTTACTGTGCTACCCGCTCAGATCCTCACTGGGTGTTATTGCTTACTGTGCTACCCGCTCAGATCCTCACTGGGTGTTATTGCTTACTTGGCTACCGCTCAGATCCTCACTGGGCGTTACTGCTTACTGCGCTACCTGCTCAGCTCCTCATCAGGCGTTATTGCTTACTGCACCACCTGATCAGCTCCTCACTGGGCATTATTGCTTACTGCACCATCTGATCAGCTCCCTATCAGGCATCATTGCTGACTGCGCTACCTACTCAGTTCCATGGGTGTTATGTGTGCAACAAACCTCCTTCCTTTCTCTCTTCCTTCCAGACCTGCGTCCAGTGTTTGCCATTGCTGTTGTGAAGAAAGCCAGCAGGAATGTGAACATCCACAACATGGCTGGTCGACGTTCCTGTCACAGCCACCAGTACAGCCCCGCTGGGTGGCTGCTCCTCGCCAGATACACCATTGGAGCCGACAGGAATGACACCTGCGATTTTAATCAAGGTAATTGGGGGGAGGGGGGGCTGTGCAAACATGCTGCTTGTGGTTGCTTCAACATGTCTGTGTTGCCAAGGGATCTGTGATCCTTACACCTGCAGGAAGAGTTAACCAGTAGTTAAGAGTCAATTATTAGAGCTGGCAAAACTCAGTGCAATACAAGTGTTTGTCCTCCAATTCTGACCAGCAGGCCCACTCTGCCCGACCTCCCCAGCCTCGTCACCCAGCTTCTCCGAGACATATCCCCTCATCATCCTCATCACAGGACCTGTGATGGAGCCTGATCACCAGTGTGGAGCCTGTGAAAGGTCGGTCATCATTCTGCCATCAGGGTTTTTTCCACAGATTTTCACAAAATACGAGCTCCACCTGGACACCTCCAGGTGGCAGCCAGGCAGCGAGCGACAATGGCCCCCTCCCCAAGGGAGGAAAGCAGTCCTACAGACACTCAATCCTCCCTCCCCCCACGGGCTGGCCCTCGAGTGAGCCATGTCTGTTTCCACACCGGGTCGCCAGCATGGCAGGAGGTAAGGTGCTGAACACCTCAACCCTCCCCGCCACTGGTCCAGCTCGGCACAACCTTTTAATCTAATTCTGACACCAAATACTGTATTAAAGTGTGGATATCCAATCTGTCCTAATGGTTAAGGCACTTGCTTTCAAACTCAGGGGAACGTGGGTTCAATTCTGAGCTCCGCGTTCCCAGCTGGTAGCAACTGGGGTTGATGGAGCTGTCCATTGGATGCTCTCACCTACCCGGGGTGGGAATCCTGTAATCCCACAGGAAAGCCAGGCTTGTGGACATGAGGAGCTGTACCATGGATGCTCTCACCTCCCTGGGGCGGGAGCCCAGTAATCCACACAGTATGTCTCCACTGGTGGACACGGGAGTAGTCCCATGCATGCTCTCACCTCCCTGGGGTGGGAGCCCCGTAATCTACACAGAATGTCTCCACTGGTGGACATGGGAGTAGTCCCATGCATGCTCTCACCTCCCTGGGGTGGGAGCCCAGTAATCCACACAGAATGTCTCCACTGGTGGACACGGGAGTAGTCCCATGCATGCTTCCACCTCCCTGGGGTGGGAGCCCCGTAATCCACACAGAATGTCTCCACTGGTGGACACGGGAGTAGTCCCATGCATGCTTCCACCTCCCTGGGGTGGGAGCCCCGTAATCCACACAAAATGTCTCCACTGGTGGACACGGGAGTAGTCCCATGCATGCTCTCACCTCCCTGGGGTGGGGGCCCCGTAATCCACACAGAATGTCTCCACTGGTGGACATGAGGAGCTGTACCATGCATGCTTCCACCTCCCTGGGGTGGGAGTCCTGTACTCCTCATGACCCTTGGCTGGCTCTACTTATATAGTCCTCAGTGGTCATGTGACTAAGTCCCCAATCCACCTTTTGAAGCTATAAGCTTGAACAACTAGAGGGCGCCAGAAACACACTGATCCTGCTTTTGGCATCTCTAGCACTACATTCACCAATATTCACAGATATAGCTGACTGTTCTTGATCTGCAGGACCCTCTCCAACCAAAATTAGGGAGAGTAACCTCGGCTGCAGGAATATAATCGAGTCAGAGAAAAAAATTAACCACAGGCATTTGCTCCGTTTACCCTCTTGCCCTAAGTGAATAGTAAGGGAAAATTACCTGCTGAATCTTACACATGAAACAGTCCTGCGCGCTATAAAGACTATGACCCTACAAACGTTTTCAGCATTACTACTTATAATCATAATCACTATACAATACAGGCACATTATAGGCTGACCTATAGAAAATTCAGGAAGATCAAGAGAGGTGGATAGGGAAAATTATCCAAGGTTGGCTAGTGAGTTAAGTAATGAAGTCCGGTGAGCAAAGGCACAGAAGGAGCTTCAAATAGCTGACGGAATTAAGAATGGGGAGAAGGCTTTCTTTTGCTATAGAAGTGAGAAAATGGACAGGAAAAAAGGGATTGTTAGGCTTATGAAAGTGGAGGAGTGGGTGGAGGATAATGGGAGAAAAGCAAGAGATACTAAATGAATACTTCTGTTCTGTCTTCACTAGGGAGAAGGACGGACCATTGCCTTCAGGAGGGAAAAGAGGAGCAGGGAGGGAGGGGAACACAGATGTAGTGATAGAGGAGGATAGAGTGAGGGAGGGGCTGCTGGCATTGAAGGTGGACAAATCACCAGGCCCGGACGAAGTACATCCAAGAGTACTAAAGGAACAGGCTGAGGAGCTGGCAGGGCCACTGGCAGACTTATTTAATAATTCACTAGAGAGAGGCATGGTACCGCAGGACTAGAGAACAGCACATGTAGTGCCCCTCCACAAAAGCGGTCCCAAGGATGACCAAGTGAATTACAGACTAGTCAGTCTGACCTCCATTGTGGGCAAGCTCATGGAGACCATACTAAAGGAAAGGTTGGTGGAATATCTAGAGGAGCATGGTCTCCAGGATGTGAGGCAGCATGGGTTCATGGGGGGGGGGGGGATCGTGTCAAACAAATCTGATTGACTTCTTTGACTGCGTCACTAAGACAGTAGACAGGGGCCAAGCAGTAGACATCCTCTATCTTGATTTCATCAAGGCCCCACAAAAGGTTGATCAGGAAGTTGGTGGATCTCAGGGTTTGGGAAAAGATGGCTAGATGGGTGGAAAACTGGCTGAGGGACAAAACCCAGAGGGTGGTGGTTGTGGGGGGAAGAGTTATCTGGCACCAGAGAGGTAACCAGTGGGGTCCCGCAGGGCTTGGTGCTGGGACAGGTGTTGTTCAATGTCTTCATCAGTGATATTGGGGATGGCATTAAGGGCAAAATGTACCTATTCGCAGATGGCACCATCTCTGCGGGAAAGTGGACACAGCTGAAGGGATACAGGACCTACAGGAAGATCAGGAATAGCTGGGGAGGTGGTCCAGGATCTGGCAGCTTGGCTTCAATGCCAAGAAATGCAAAGTTATGCATATTGGAGCCAAGACTCCCAGGACAGAGTACTACCTGGGTGGAGTCAGAGTATCTGCATCAGAGGAGGTGAAGGACCTGGGAGTGATGATCACTAGTGATCTGAAGCAGTCCACGTAGTGCAAGAAAGCAGCAGCAAAGGCAAACAAGATGCTGGGATGCATATCTATGAGGATCAGTAGTAGGACAGAGGAGGTTATACTGCCCTTGTACAGGTCACTGGTAAGGCCACATCTAGAGTATGGAGTTCAGTACTGGTGCCCACACCTCAAAAGTGACATTAACCTGCTGGAAAAGGCTCGGCCCAGTGGTGCTGAGGATTGAGCCGCTGGACACCACATCTTGCACCGTGCCGGTGACCTGGGTTTGGGAACGAGCCAGGGCTGCCAGGGGCTGGGGGGGGAGAGAAGAGATCAAGCATCCGACGGACTGCTCTCTCTTCCCGGGGGTGGGTATGGGGAGCCCTCGCTCTTTGAGCGACCTCTGTCGGTGGCTGGAGGATCGCCAACTGCAGCAGCGCGGCTTACATAGAAACATAGAAGTTGATGGCAGATAAGGACCGCAAGGCCCATCCAGTCTGCCCATTTCTTTTTCTACCTTATAAATGTGCCATCGGCCTTTGCTCTGTCAGTGGCCTATCTATTCATACTCATCTGTATTGCTCCCTTATGCCTATCCCATGCCTGTTTGAAGCCCTGCACTGTATTCATAGCCACCACTTCTGGAGTGCGCCTGGGGCAGGCCACAACACTCCATTGCCTTGCTAGCTGGGGCTCCACGGGGGGACAAGTACAAAATCCCCAGCTCACCGAGGAGATGACTAGGGCCCCAGGGATCTCCCTCTCATCCCCAATGCCAGGCCAGGTCAGGCCACACCAGGGATCCACAGCCTACCTCCCAGATTACACAAAAAAAAGAGCAGGCTGATAGGCATGCGGGAAGGTAAGGATCATGGGTTGGGAAGATGGGAGGAGTGGGGAGGGAGGGTAGGGACATTAGCTCAAACTGTGGATCCTGCAATACAACCAGACTTGATAGACCAAATGGCCTTCTTCTGCTGGCTACGTACTTCTCACTGGCTGCTGAAAGCCATTTACTCTCTTGATTCCACAAAAGAGTCTGTTCCAGTCCCGTAACAGTAGCCTTGTACAAGTACATTCTCTCTCTCCTCTCTCAATGAAAGGGCAGTACCCTCACACCTTCACGGTCAGTTCTCGGAGGGGCAAGACCAAAATGCTCTTTTCTCATTGTAGCAAAAAGGACAATACTGTTGCTGTTACTACTTGCCGGAGATGTGTACTCCAACCCAGGACCACTTAATGTCAGGATTAAGGCAGGAAAAAAAGATTATGGCTTAAAGATTGCTATAATGAGCATTGCTAGCCTGGTACCTAAACTAGCACAGTTCCAGGCATGGACATGTATGCATTGTCCTGACATCATCTGTCTCACAGAGACATGACTAACTACCAGAGGTAAGGACAATGCAATAGTGCTACGTGGATATGAAGCTTTCAGACTTGACAGAGTAGGTAAAAGTGGTGGGGACTCTCTTGTTCATGTAAGGGCATCAATACAGGGGAATGTTGTACCAATAACGGGTGCCTCTGGTGAACATGAGTTGCTTGTCGCTTCGGTGCGAAATCTTGGCGTGATTCTGGACAGGGATTTAACCATGGAGGCTCAAATATCCTCTGTGGTTCGTACCTGTTTTTACCATCTCAGAAACATTGCCAGAATTAAATCTCTTGTTCCGCCTCTGGACCTCCCTACTTTGATACATGCCTTAGTCACATCTAGGCTTGATTACTGTAATGCGCTCTATCTCGGGGTCACGGGAGGATCTCTCCGCAGATTGCAGCTGGTGCAAAACGCAGCTGCCCGGTTGTTGACCAGGCAACAAAAGTTTTGTCATATTACACCTGTTCTGCGTGAATTGCACTGGCTGCCAGTCAGGTGGAGAGTCCTCTTTAAGGTAAGTCTTCTTACCTATAAGGCCCTACACGGACAGGGCCCTGGTTACCTGTTAGATCTTCTGTCACCTGCTCTCTCCATGCGCCCTCTTCGCTCCTCCAATGAATGCCTCCTGACCATTCCCAGAACTAGGTTGAAATCAGCGGTGATAGGGCATTTAGTGCCGCTGCCCCTTTTCTGTGGAACTCCTTACCAACTATGGTCAGAGAGGCTTCATCGGTGGATGTTTTAAGGCTCAATTAAAGCCCTTTTTCTTTTCTAAGGCATTTAATCTAGCTTAATTTATGGTTTTGATATAGATTTATATTTAATTATTTAGTTTTGAAATCATTTGTATTTATATGTCTATTTTTATATTTATGTTAAAATGCTTGTTTTAATTGACTGTACGGCGCCCAGAGCCTCAGGGATTGGGCGTCTTTTACATAAATTTTGCCTTACCTTGTGGTTAAACTCCATTATGGAAACAACAAGACCCTTACCATAGCCTCGGTTTACCTACCACCCAGGAAGGCTAAAGTGGGTCTTGGTATAGCAATGGAGGCTCTCTCCAAAATCAAAAAGAACCGAGAAATCATTGTTACCGGCGATTTCAGTATAAACTGGTTCAGTAAGGAGTCCGACCCCCAAAAGGTTCAAGATGCTAATGAGTACCTCACACAAATGGTATCCAAACCCACCAGTCTGAACTATAAAAGTGGTAACAGTACTGTACTAGACTGGATCTATCCAGTTGCCCCTCAAGGATCACTAATGTATCAGTCCTCTCTGACTCTGAGTGACCATTCTCCGGTTATTTGCACATGGTCAAATAAATATAAAAGCTCCCCCCACCTGTAAGTAAAGCAGAGTTATCAAAAGGGGTCAGTTAAGCGCATTTAAAGCGGCTATATCACAGATCAACTGGACCCCCCCTTGATGAGCAACAAGATACAGACTTTGCGCTGAAATATTTCACTGGCCGATTCAACAATATCTGTGACATTTATGCCCCAGTCAGGAAGAGAAAAATCAGGGGGACCAAGAACAGATGGATTACTCAGGACCTTTTAGACCAAATGAAGGAAAAGGACAATCTGTGGTGCAGGGCAAGGCACTCTGTCAGCCAAGTAGATTACCAGAAATACAGGGCAGCTAGGAATGGCTGCATGAACCTTACCAGGTTTGCTAAAGCCAATTTCTTTTTCATAATTCATATTTTATTGAAGATTTTAAAAAATACATTTCAAAAATGAAAAAACAATTAATCATATACAGTAGCAGTATGAAAACTGTGCATTAACAATAGCTGAAAAAGAAGAATAGATAGACTTAACAATTTACATAACTATTTACCAAACTAAATCTGCATGTAATATACACAACATTTCTAACTAGATCATTTCTATACTAAAACATGAGACACATACATAAAGAAATTAATCAATTGATAAAATTCAGTTAGTATTGTAATTCAAAGAGCATTTCACATAGGATTCCCAGATATCTAGGTATTTGTCTATACGGTTTGTATTTACATAAGCAACTCTTTCATAGCTAGCTCTTGTAGATAAATCTGTCAACCATTCTTTAATTGTAGGGATTGTTTATTCCAGTATCTGAGAAGAAAAAATTACTCACCGCAGTAATCTTCTTTCTTCCATGGGGTCCTTCAGCATCAGTAACTTTTTGCACTTAGCTGGCTGGGTGCAATTGCCCCGGAGGTGTGCCTTTAAGAGATTTTTTTAAAGAGCGTAGGGCTAGCCAATCAAAAGACAGGAGGGGGAATGAACTAAGTGAAAGCTGTTGACTGCTTCAGAATTTTTTTAAAGGAAAAACGAGGGTAAATGCCCGGAAAAAGAATTAACAGGATTCAAAAAACATGCAAATGTCCAAAAGTGGAAATAGAAACAGCAACACGAGGTAAAAACTCATCAATAATAAACGCCAAATTTGGTAAAAGGTGACGCAAGAGCCCTTCTCCGACAGGTGAACCGGGGAGGAAGGGTGGGAGCTTACTGATGCTAAAGGACCCCATGGAAGAAAGAAGATTACTGCAGTGAGTAATTTTTCTTCTTACCCCAGGAGTCCTTTAGCATCTATCTTTGCAGACTACCAAAGCAGTACCAGTGGGAGGCGGGCAGAGAACCTACTTAGGAAAGAGGCTGTGCAGAACTGCCCTGCCAAATTTGGCATCAGATCTTGTCTTCACATCCAAACTGTAGTGTTTCACAAAGGTGTGCACAGATTTCCAGGTAGCTGCTTTGCAGACATCCAGTAGGGGAATGTCCCTTGCTGCTGCAAGCGAGGCTGCAGTGCCCCTGGTGGAATGGGCCCTGAGCCCCACTGGAGGTTGTTGATCAGCTTTCTCATAGCAGAATCTAATACAAGAGACCAACCAACGAGAAATAGTTATCTTGGTGGCTGGTCTTCCTCTGCCTACATCCCCGTAGGTGAGGAACAACTGAATGGAAGAGCCTCTGGACTGTCTAGTATGCTCTAGGTAGTGAAAGATGGCTCTTTTGACATCCAAGCTGTGGAGCTTTTGCTCACCAGGAGTAGACGGCTCAGTAAAGAAGACAGGCAGAGTAATGGATTGGTTCAAGTGAAACTCTGAAACCACCTTTGGCAGAAATTTCCTATTTGTCCTGAGCTCAACTTTATCGTTGTGGGGAATGATGTAATTCAGCTCAGTGCACAGGGCCTGTAGCTCTGAAATCCTCCTGGCAGACGTAATGGCTACCAGGAAGATGGTCTTCCAAGTTACTAACTTGATGTGGGCCGTGGAAATAGGCTCAAAAAGTGGATTCATGAGCCCATCTATGCAAAGGTTCAGGCTCCAAGGAGGAACAGGCTCCCTGGTTGGAGGCTGGATGTGCAAGAGGCCTTTGAAAAACTGTTTAAAAATGTCATGGGAAAAAACTGATTTCTTCTTTCCCACCGAAAGGTAGGCTGAAATTGCCGCCAGGTGTAGCTTGAGTGAAGATAGTTTGAAGCCCGACGCCTGTAGGTGTACCAGGTAGTCTAGCAGCTGAGGGTCTGAAGCTGATAGGGGTCTGACATTTTCGCTTCTGCACCAGAGGGAAAACCTTTTCCATTTGGCTGCATAAGTCTTCTTAGTGTTCGTTTTTTTAGTCATCCTCAGTATCTTAAGGACCTGTTCAGAGTACTGTGAGGATGGAAACTAACTCCTCAAGAACCAGGCTTTGAGGTGAAGAGAGTGTACGTCTGGGTACTGCACTCCTGTGTGAGGAAGGGTCAGCAGGGAGTGAGTTGGAGGCAGGTGAATGGGCCTGTTGCAGGACATTGAAAGAAGGAGAGGGTACCAGGCTTGCCTGGGCCAGTCTGGAGCCACTAGGATCATGGATGCAGGCTGCTGCCCGAGTTTAAGCAAAACCCTGAATATCAGGGGAAAGGGAGGAAATGCGTATATGAACCTCCCTGACCAGTCCAGGATCAGGGCATCCAGAGGAAGTGTTCCTGGAACTGGAGGTCTGCAACAGTACTGATGAAGCTGAAAATTGAGAGGAGAGGCAAACAAATCCATGTCTGGTGTGCCCCACTGCCTGAACACTGTGGCTAGTACTTGCTTGTTCAGTGTCCATTCGCTCTGACCTTGACTGATGTGGCTTACAGCATCCACCAGAGTACTGAGTTTGCCTGGGAGGTGAATAGCCGAGAGGCTGACTCCCAGGGAGAATGCTAGAGACCAAAGCTTCAAAGCTTCTAAACAGAGTATTTCTGATCTGGTACCACCCTGCTTGTTTATGTAGAACATTGCAGTGGTGCTGTCCATTCAAATTTGAACCGCCTGCCCTTCTATGCTGGGAGCGAAAGCTTTGAGAGCTAGTAAGACTGCTCTGAGTTCTAAAAGATTTATGTGCAACTATGACTCTTCAGGAGTCCAGTTGCTGCTTACTGAGGCACAGTCTAGATGAGCTCCCCAGCCCAACAGGGAGGCATCTGTGGTGATCACCTTTGTGGGAAGAGGAGCTTGAAATGGAACCCCTGCCTGCAAATTTGCAGAGTCCTTCCACCACAGCAAATATTGGAGGAATTGCTCTGACACCGGTATTAACTTTGAAAATGTGTTGCTTCTCCGAGACCAGCGAGCTCTGAGGTAGGCTTGCAGGAGTCTCATCCTGTACTTGACTCCTGGGACTACTGCAGTCATAGAGGCCATACGTCCCAGAAGTTTGAGGAAATGTCTGGCTGCCTGGTCTTGGTTGTCCCTGGGCGAAAGAATCTGCCACTGAAAGGAAACTCTGAATTCTTTCCTGTGGGAGGAAAGCATATCCCTTCTGAGTGTCCAGCTGGGCCCCTATGAAGGTGAGCAGCTGGGTGGGTTTCGGGTGAGACTTCTTGAGATTTACCAGGAAACCTAGAGACTCCAGAGTGCATTCTGTGATTGAAAGAGATTCCTTGACTTGGCAAGGAGACTTTCCTACTATGAGCCAGTCATCCAAATAGGGGTAGAGAGTGACATCCAGACTCCTGAGATGTGCTGCTACCACTGCGAGACACTTGGTAAAGACTCTTGGGGCCAAGGACAGACCGAAGGGATTGAGGTGAACTGATAGTGACCCAAAGAAAGTTTGAACCTGAGAAACTTCCTGCGAGATCTCTTTATGGGTATGTGGAAGTAGGCATCCTTTAAGTTGAGGGAGGCTAGCCAGACGCCCTGCTGTAAGGACTGTATGACCAGTGACAGTGACCATTTTGAATTTTTTTTTCTTCAGATGTTTGTTTAAATATGAGCTCTAAGATAGGTTGCCACTCCCCAGTTTTCTTTTGTGTCAGAAAATACCTGGAGTAGAGGCCCTTGCCCTTCTCGTGGGTGGGGACCCTCTCCACTGCTCGTTAAGCCAGGTTTTGTACCTCCATTTCCAACAGCGGTATCTGTGTTGGGGACAGAGGTCTTGACACCTGGGTATGCTTGAGGTCTGGCAGCTGCTTGAACTGTAATGACAGACCCTTCTCCACTATCTCCAGCCCCACTTGTCCGATGTGATGAGGGACCAGTGCTGAAGACAGTGAGAGAGTCTGCCTCCAACCGGAAATGGGGAGGTGACCTGTACACTCACATCAGGACTTAGAGGCAGGTAGCTGGGTAGAGGTGGATCTTCTTTGGCCCCTTCTACCCCTGAAAAAAACCCTGTACTGGCTAAAGTCAGATTGGGGATAGGGACTGCAAGGCCTGGGAAAAAAACTTCTGCCCCTACCGTCCCTGGGACAGGATCTCTGAGGGGTGGCGGGTTTAGGCTTGGATGAATGGCTCTGCCAGGAGGCCTTATACTCAACCTTTTTTATGTAGTCAGTGGTTCTGTAATCAAACAACATATTTTGATCACAGGGAAAATCCATGGCCTTGTTCTGAGTGTCTGTGGTCAGACTGGTTGTTCTAAGCCAGGCGAAGCGTCTCAGAGATATGGCATGGGCCATCGCCCTAGAGGCTGCATCATTATTGTCATCTGCCATGTGGAATTGGTACATAGCAACTTCCAAGGCAGTTTTTGATGTATCCACCAGCTCCTGTACCATAGAATCTAATCCGTTGCGGGCGATAGCCTGGACGGATTTCCAAAGGGCTTTCTGATATTTGTCTGTGAATGCCATGTAAGAAGAAAGCCTGAGAAGCAGGGAAGCTGTGGCATACATTTTCTTTGCTATAAAGTCAATTTTCTTGGAATCCTTGTCAGGGGGAGAGGGCGACAAGGAGACACCAGCTTTCTCACAAGCTGCCTGCTGCACTATACTCTCGTGGCTAAGGTGTGCTGACAGGAACTCGGTACCATTTTTAGACAATTTATATTATCTCTCAAGCAGCTTATCAACCCCTAGTCCCCTAGTACTGAAGTGGGGTGTTGAAGCACCTTCATGGTATTTTTTCTAAATGTATTATAGATAGGGACGACCAGGGTCTTTGAGGATGAAAGACCCTTCATCCCCCTATAATCTTCGTCTTCACTGACATCCTGGTTGGGCTCCTGTGTAGGGAGGGCCAGGGTATCCAGCATATTTTTTTTTTTTTTTTTGAAATTGTATTTTATTGAGTTTCCATTATAACACATTTGACCATACCAACAAACAAACAACTTTGGTGCAATTATTAGTCTTCAGTTCATATATCATATATCTATAGCATATCTCTACAAATACATTATATAGGAGTAAAGAGAAGTAAAAAAAAAAAAAGGAGAATGTTATTCATTTTTAGGGTAAATGGCACCACAGGCTCTACAAAATTTTATAAGTATGTGAATTACTACTGAGATAATACTTAATGTAAAATACAGAGTACAGGAGTGGGCCTAGGCTAGTTAATTCTAGAAAGAATTTTAAAACTTACTTCAATAAATATGACCATTATCTCACCTCATTTAAATGCCTTACGCAATCTGAGATGAAAGCCATTCCTTTCGGTTATACTCCCACCTAACATCTCCCCAACTGTGAACCATTATTGTTGTTCAGCCAAAATGTCCACTACATTTCTCTGGTTCACTTCAGCCAGATAGTGAAAATAAGGGAGCCATCTAGATATGTATCTTTCTTTTTGAAGTCTCAACCTTGCTGTTAGGCGTTCCATCTCCATTAGCTTAGCAATAGTGTCCCCCCAAGATTTTTTGTCTGGGATCTCAGCCATTTTTGGGTTACTGCTTTCAATGCGGCTGCTATCAAAATATTGTACAAGTATATGAGTGACGGTTCTTAAACCAACTGGTGGAAGCCCTAGTATGAACGTAGAAAGAGTCATTGGTAGAGCCATACCCAAGATTAGACTACTTTCTTTAGCAATTTCCACCCAGTATGGTTGCAGCCTGGGACATTACCAAAAAATATGAGTATGGTTACCCACCCCTCCACAGCCCCGCTAACAAAGATTTGAAAAGTGGGGCCTGTAGTGTTGATTTATGACTGGTGTTCGAAAATGATGTTGCACCACCCTCCACCTATAATCCTTCCAAGATGGGGATGCTGTAGTTGTAAAGACCCCCCTCCATATCTGTCCCCAGTCATCTTCAGTCACCTGTATCCCTGCCTCTACGAGCCATTTTTGTTTAACCCTCCCCACTGGGTCCGTTTGCAATGTTGAAAGCAGATGTACAATTTGTGTTACTCTACCCCTAGACTGAGGAGTATTCGCTAATGTAATCAATAATTGTGAAAGTTGATTACTACTTGAGTGAAGTTGGGTTTTTCGGGGTTTGGTTGTCAGGTAGTGCCTGAACTGTAAAAATCTGAAAAACTCTTTTGGGGGCATTTTAAACTCCTGGGATATCTGTTGGAATGATGAATGTGCCTTCTTTAAAGAACTGATTAATTTTATTTAATCCTTGTCATTCCCATAACCTTAGCCCTCCTTCTAATTTAAAGGGTAAGAAATCTATACATGATCTTAATGGAGCATCTATAGATGTATGCATTGGGAGATTATGTGTCCTACATATTTCTGTCCACGTTTGAATGAGAGTATGAGCCCATACATTACTATAATAGAATGTCTGAATATTCTGATAGTCCATCAATACATCTCCCATAGAGGATAAGTCTCCACCCCTCCTTTCCATCTCTATCCATGTAGGGACCTCCGTTTTGTACAGGTATGGAATAAAGTTTTGTAACTCGGCAGCCCAGAAATACCGTCTAAAATCAGATAATGCCAGGCCTCCCTGTTTCTTAGGAGCCACTAAGACTGACCACTTAATCCTTGGCCTTCTACCATTCCATATGAATCTCGACAACATAGTATGAAGTGAATTCCAAAAACTTGTCGGTGGCCTAATTGGAAGGATTGTAAATAAGAATAAGAATCTTGGTAGTAAGTTCATACAAATAGTTTCAATCTTGCCCATAAGGGTTAATGGTAATTCCCTCCATCTCTTACAGTCCCTTTGGGCTTCTGTGAGCAATCTATAATAATTTTTCTTGTACAGAAGGTCTAAATTCCTGGGTATCCAAGCTCCCAAATAGTGTAACCCATTTACAGCCCATTTCAAACCGCCCGAAAGTGGAGGGAGAGGATTCACAGCCCGTCCAATGGGTAACAACTCTGTCTTTCATTCATTTATTTTGTAACCAGAAAATGACCCAAAAGTTTTAAGCTTCTGCATTATCCCTGGGATCCCCTGTATTGGGTCATTTATATATAATAGGGTGTCATCTGCATAAAATGAGATCCGAATTTCCTCCCCTCCCAATCAAATCCCACTAAAATCTGAGGTTTGTCTAACGTATGCTGCTAAAGGTTCTATACTCAAAGCAAACAGCAGGGGTGATAGTGGGCATCCCTGTCGTGTGCCCCTACCAATATTAAAGGGGTTGGAGATAATACCATTTGCTTTAATCTGCGCCGTGGGATTGTCATAAAGATTAGTTATCCAGGCCTTAAAGCAAGGTCTGAAACCAAAAGCCTCCAGTGCCCTCTGCAAATACCTCCAGTCTAGCCTGTCGAATGCCTTTTCAGCATCGACTGACATCACTGCTTGCATCATATTCTCTGATAGGGTCTCCACCTCTGCCATTGTATTTAAAAGAAGGCATATATTATCTTGTATATGCCAGCCTCGCATAAACCCCGTCTGATCTGGATGTATTAGGGAGCAAATTAAAGGCTGTAATCTGGCACTAATTGCTTTAGTAAAAATGTTGGCATCTACATTGAGTAATGAGATCGGGCGATAGTTCGAACACATGGTTAGGTCCCTTCCTGGTTTGGGAAGAACTGTTATTAAAGCCTTACGCCAGGAGTCCGGCATTTGTTCCTCTTCATGTGCTACATTATATACTCTAGTTAGAATTGGAACAGGTTCTTTGGCAAATGTTCTATAAAACTCTACCGGAAGGCCGTCCGGGCCAGGTGTTTTGCCACTTTTAAAAGATTTTAGGGCTGTACTAATTTGAGCAGTAGAGAATGGAGCATCTATTTGATTTCTATCGCCCTCCGACATAGATGGAAGGGTTAACATATCAAAAAAAAGTCCATCACCTCCGACTGATCTTGAATTTTTTCCTCCCTATACAACTCAGTATAATAATTAGTAAATTCCCTAAGGATTTCCTCTGGGACTACTATTGGGTTCGTTGGGTTGAAATTTTTATTTATTGTAATTATATGTCTCTCTGCTTCTTGCTTTTTGAGACACAAGGCCAGGAGACGACCCGCCTTGTCTCCCCACTCATAATATTTTTGCCGCGTAAACCGCAAGGCATTTTCTACCTGGCGCAATGATAAGGCATTAACTTTCTCCCTGGCCAGTTTTATCTTGGGTAGTAAATCAACTGCTCTGGTCGCCTTATGTTCAGCTTCAATCTGTCTCAAGGTGTCCTCTGCTTTAAGTTGTGCATTTATATGCTGTTGCTTTTTATAAGATGCAAACGATATTGAGTGACCCCTAATAACCGCTTTAAGGCAGTCCCAGATATACTTTAGATGGGTTTCCCCAATCATCGTCCTGTAAATTTTTTTTAATAATCTCCCTAGTGCTATCAACAAACTTTTTATCGTTTAGTAAACTAACATTAAACCTCCAGGTCCCTCGTGAGCTATGGGTACCCCCCATTGTAAGTGATATACCACTAAGGAATGATCTGAGAGGGCCATAGGATAGAAAGTTATATCCTGAACTGTGTGTGCCCATATTTTCTGCCTATAAAGTCTATCTAGCCTTGAGTAGGAATTATTAGTGGGTGAGAAAAAGTTATACTCTCTTCCTGAAGGGTTAAGTAGCCTCCATAGATCTATCAGCACAGATTCATTTCACAAAGTATATAATAATTTTGAGCAAGTTCCATGCCCTCCCCTACGCGGTGGAGAACAATCTAAGAGCCCATCTTCCATGCAGTTCCAATTTCCTGCGCATATTATTTGTCCCTCAGGTAAAGTGACAATTAACTGAAATATCCTCCTTATAAACTCCCCTGTAGGTGGCGCTGGTGCATAAACCGACAAAATATGTAACATCCGGTCTTGAAATTGGCCAGAAATCAATACTAATCTCCCAGAAGCCTCCGAATGTGTGTTAACAACTTAAAATGGAATTCCCTTTCGTATCAGGATTGCAATCCTCGCTTTTTTTTTTATTTTGGATTGGAGTTTCCAATTACCTGGCCAACCCAGGATCGTCTCAATTTCAAATGTTCCGTATAGGATAGTCTAGTCTAGTCTCCTGGAGACATGCTATATCACAGTTGGCTTTATGAATCTCCTGTAGCATCCTAGCTCTTTTAATTACATTATTTATACCCTTAACATTCCAAGTACCAATTTTCAAACTATCCATCTTCCATCAGTTTTACTAACCCCCTCCATTGTCTTTTGCCCATTATTCTCCACATTTCCCCATCTCTCTGTAAGTATTTGCACCAAGTAACATTCCAAACATACATTAACAAAGTGCCTAAAACAAACGACAGCACCATATATACATTCTTTATAACACTCAAAATCTCTTCCCCATCTATATATTGAGAGGCAGAGCATAATAGTGGAAAAAAACCATATAGATAAACAGATAATATTAACCTAACCTGGTAGAAGACACTAGTCTACTAAGTAAGCAGAATCTGTAGTTCTGCATGTGGATCTGAGGGAACACCCAATTCAGGGTGTGGAGTGCTCTGATTCCCAGGACTTTGCTACTCCTCACTCAGTGAAGTTTGGACCACCGGGATTCCAGACGATCCCGTCCCTGACGGCCAAATAATTTTGGGAGAGTTATTTATTTTTCTCCTCCCCTTCTAAACAGCAGTAGCAGTTTGTCGTCGCGGTGCAGCATGTGCCCGACAAACTTCGTCGCGTTGCCTATTTATGGATTCATTTCCTCCCCCAAAGCCTCAGCTTGCACATTGATGCGTCTAACAACAACAAGATCTATCCTATGAAGGAAACTCTTTCCCCCCAACTGCTCAGGAAAGTTAAAACTTATAATTACATTTTCTTCTCAATTTTACCCCAGTCCTTACAATTCTAGATATATTTCTTTTTGTCTACATTGCTTACAATGATAACCGCCATAGAATTCTTCACCTGACCTGAGACGGAAACGTCCCTAGATTAGTAAACCTCCCAGTCCACCTTCTAGCCATTTGGCAAAGTAAAAACGTTTGCGTTTCAGGTCGAATGATGTATAGGTAGGAACCAAAACATCACAGAACGGATTGTTACCTCATGTCCCACCAGCAGAAACCTCATCTGTGAACCTTGGTCCCCCGGACTGTATTGACATGTTATGGCTTAGAGACTTAAATCTGGTTAAAGTTCGTGAGAGATATTTATAGTTCTCTCAAAATAAGCGATTCAACTCAGCAACATCCATTCTCTTCTTGCGTAGGGTCAAGTATTTGATTCAGTTGTTTTCAGCCATTTAGCGAGCTCATCATGTAAAGAAACTAGGTCTCTAGGTTTGCGCTTGCCACCCGATGTAGTGGGGGGAACCACCCTCCATAGGAGACCCTCAATCTGAGCCTCTGCTGCTTCCTCTCGCATATCTGGTAACGGTAAGTCTAATGACTTCAGGAAGGGGGTTGCAGCGAGGAGATTATCAAATGTTTTAACAGTGTCCTTTGTCTGTACCCAAAGATGTGCCGGATATCTACTCTGTGCTTTAATACCTTTGTCCTTCAATACTTTAAGTAGTTGTAAGACTTTTTTCCTCTTGGCTAAAAGCATCGGGGGATAGTCCTGATCCACATAAATTCATTGGCCATCTAGATTTAAATTTGTTTTGGCCCATGCCATTCTGAGTACTCTGTCTTTCACTGTGTAACTCAGAAACTTAATAATAATAGATCACGGAGGTGTGGCTGGTGGGGGTTTCGGGACCAATGCCCTATGTGCTCTCTCTATCCCCAATTCGGAGCCTGCAGAAAGATCCAGCTCTTTCTGTAGCCACAGGGACATGAAGGCTACCGTATCTGCTTATTCGGCGCCCTCCGGGACTCCGAACACTCAAATATTGTTTCTTCGGGATCTTGCCTCTGCATCTCCCGCTCTGTTTGATAGATCTCTCTCTCTTCTGTAGAGATATATTAAGGAGCGCCCGAAGGCCATGTGTTCTGTTTGTAGGCTCTCCAAATGACTTTCATTATCTGTTGTATGACGTTCTCATTTCTGTAGATCTTGCCTTATGCTTGTGACTTTTGTGTCAGTTCTGTGTAGCATGTGCATTATCGCCGTGGAATCGGCCCTACCCAGTTGTTGCCCCATATCTGAACTGCATTCCTCGTCCTCTTCACCTGAGCCTGCCGTCTGTACCAAAACAGTTGAACTTGCCGGACTGTGATCTCTAGGCCGCGGAGGTAAATTACCTTTATTTTTCTTTGAGGAAGCATTTTTTGCCGAAATTTTTGCTTCTGCCATTGCTC
The DNA here is from genome assembly GCA_016271365.2 of Neoceratodus forsteri. Taxonomy (NCBI): domain Eukaryota; kingdom Metazoa; phylum Chordata; order Ceratodontiformes; family Ceratodontidae; genus Neoceratodus; species Neoceratodus forsteri. Next base: position 321,517,356 of record JADMNL010000027.1, read on the forward strand.
TGATATTCGGAAATTGTACAGACACATTAATTAACAGTTTAAGTTGGGTAAATAAGGCAGATTACTTATTTAAACTGCCGGGAACAGAGCGCAGCAAAATCAGGCTCTCATGCTGATGCTTGTGTCACCGGAAGTCCTATCCAGCATATTTTGTATAAATGAAAACATAGAGGAAGGATCCTTGTGGTCACCCGGGGGATCCCCAAGGTGAGGGTCCGGGGGAATCCTGGGGCTCAAGGCCCTCAAAATCCATGTCAGGGACATCATAGAATTGAACATCATCTGCGTCACCCTCACAGTCTACAGAACAGAGAACTGTGGAAGAGTGCTTGACAGCCCCAGTAAATAGAGGACCCATCTTTTGAAGGGTCTGAAACAGTTGCCATGTTTTTTCCATATTTTGCACTGACCGCGCAGTTTGTAAGTGCTTTGTTTTTTTCTGAATGCTTTAAGCTGCCTGTTGTCTCACTATTGGCTTTCCCAGGAGCAGCGGGAGCATATCTGTCTTGACAGAGTTTCTTTTTAGCCACTTCAGAGGCCTGATCAAGCTTTCTTTTTTCATCACTCTTATTATTTTTCAATTTGTGAGGAACTTCATCTTTGGCAGCTTTATTTTTTGACTGGGATCTGTAGGGTTCCTCAGCACCTCTGCTTTTGGTATTAGTATTTTTGAATGGCCCCTCGTCGGAAACCTTTGATTTATCCTCAGACATAATTATCAAAGGTTTGTCTGCTATGTTCACCAGTTTAAGCAAAACAAACCAGTTCTGGACCTATAAACTGAGTGCAAGTTTTTGTGAAAATGCCACCGGCCAGTCCTGCCCCAGTTAATAAACTCTGTCTATTACTAGTGCCTTTTTTTTTTTTTGGTTGTAAAACAGTGCCAATCTTAATAGAAAACCAGTAATACTCAACTGCGCACAGGTGGCTGCTGGACCCTTACGGACAGTCTTGACACAGATGATACCAAGGTCCAGTAATATAACGAAAAAGGTTTCCTCGTAATTGCCAATCTAGAGAGAAAACACCCAGGCACTGTTTAAATTTGAACTCTACTGCAGGTGCCTCATGGTAAACCCTACGAGGTCTGAGGTAAAAAAACAAGGCAACTGTCCCCGATTCAACGGTTCCCACAAGAAATTAGTCAAAAATGAAGGAAACAGTCGAAAATAAACACCCGCGATAAAATTAGGCTTTAAAGTAAATAGTGCCATCGTGCTAAAAATAAAAAAAAAATTGCGAAGCACTAATGAAAAAGTAAAAGTTGTCACTAAGCACACTAAAGGAAAAGATTTATGAGGAAAACTTTACCCAGATAAGCACTAGGAGGCTGTCAACAAGGAGAGTTTGGAGACACCCCAGAGGCACTGTGCTCAGTCCAGTGGAGAAAAAATTCTGAAGCAGTCAACAGCTTTCACTCAGTTCACTCCCCCCCCCCGTCTTTTGATTGGCCAGCCCTACGCTCTTTAAAAAATCTCTTAAAGGCACACCTCTGGGGCAACTGCACCTAGCCAGCTAAATGCAAAAAGTTACTGATGCTATAGGACTCCTGGGGTAAGAATGACATTTTTTGCTGTAATGAAAGCTGCAATCAGCCGTAATTGTTAACATTCAGATAGGTTAGTAAGGTCAGAACAGATGCCAAGAATTGCAAACTTAGCTGAACACTTAAATGTATGACCAAGAACTATGCCACACACTGATAGAACTTCATCCTAAAATGTGCTAATGTCAGGACAAAACCATAAAATGTGTGAAAGGGTACCCTTCCCTTTTGTACATCTCCAACATTCGTCTACAGCAACTAAAGCAAGTTTAGCCATTTTACTGGGCATATAATGCTAAAGCCAATTTCTGTAAGGAACAGATGGACATAAACTGGGGAGATGGCAAGAGATTTTGGGAGAACATAAAGGATCTTCTTGGGAAAGAAGACAGGAAGCATCCCACGATGCTTACCATCTATAGTATCGCCACTATTGACCCTCACACCATAGCTGAATCTTTACACTCAACATTTTCGGATCTGAGCTCTGTACTCCCTCTCAGCTACCTCAAGACCTCTGAAACTAACTTGAGTACCTTTAGATCTGACTCTAAAACAACCAAACTTCTACTTCAGACGTGTCACTGTCAAGGAGGCTAGGACATATGTAAAAAAGGTTCTAGGAAAAACAAGGTTTGGCAGTGATAAAATTGACATGAAGCTAGTTGCCATTGCTCTGGATGAAACTGTAGTCCCCATTGTGGAAATTTTCAACAAATCCCTTGCCCTGGATAAATTCCCATCATCATGGAAGTCGGCACTGGTGACCCCAGTACCCAAAAGTGGAGACCTGTCATGCACTGACAGTTATAGGCCCATCTCAATATTCCCCCTCTCTGAAAGGCACTGGAGAGGATTGTGGCTGATCAGATCACAGAGTACCTACAGAAACATAATCTACAATGTCCCCAACAACATGGCTTCCAGAAGAACCACAGCACGTCTACGGCTTTGGTTGAGTTCACCGATTATGTTCATAAGGCCATGGATGGAGGCAGGCTTGTGGGATTAATATTTATAGATCTCACCAAGGCCTTCGACATAGTCAACCACACCATCCTGTTAGAACAGTTACTAACCATGGGGTTGTCCATCAACCCCGTCCTTTGGTTTCAGGACTACCTTTCGCACAGATCACAGAGTGTCAAAACTGGAACAACCACCTCTAGCGCTAGGGAAGTCACACTCTGCGTCCCTCAAGGGTCCATCCTGGGGCCTCTCCTTTTCAGTTTATTCCTGAATGCTCACAAAAATTACTGCTCATTTATAAAAAAAAACTATGCTTATCTCTAGTCACCAGCACAAAACAAATACCCACTACTATCCATCACAAATTATAAGGCAGTCCCCTCTAGACCAAGTGCACTCATTCAGATACTTAGCGGTTATGATTGACGATACCCTCTCCTTCACGCCACACATTGACATGGTGGTAAAAGCGGTTAACACCAAACTAGGTGTCCTATACAGGCATAGACATTATCTATGTTCACTGCCCTCTGTCTCTCTGTCTCCAGCTCAATTCTGTCAATAATAGATTACGGTCTGGTCGTACACGGTGCAGCCTCTGACACAGCACTCAAGCAGGTAGTGACAGCCCTTAAGGCATGTAGACTTATCCTAGGGGCAGATAATCTAACCCACTCCTGTGCTCTCTGTGAACAAACCAAATGGTTAAACCTGAACAATAGGTTAAAGTATCAGATATGCCTCCTTGGAAAAAAAAGCACTGCTAGGCCAAACACCACCTTGCATCCTAGATATTCTACAAGCGACTCACTCCAGTTACACAACTAGGGGCAAAGCAAGATGCCCACTCAGTGTCCCATTCAGAAGAACCGCTCTTGGACAATGCTCGTTCGCTTATAGGGCCCCCCTTTGGTTGAATGAGATCCTGGCTGAAATATACAACACTAGAAACCGCCCCACCTTCAAACTCGAAATGAAACAACACCTTGCCATATTCAGAACTTGTGCTTGTAGGAAAGCGACTTGACCAACCCAGCACATCCTCTTTCTGCCACTTACAGACGCACTTACTCCCACTGACACGTCCCCTCCTGCTGCCCTCTACTTACCCCTTCCCAGCTGTAACACTCACCTCTCCCTCACCCATCTCTCCTGCACTTCTCCCCCCCCTTTTTTTTTTCTTGCATAAAAATTTTTTATTGGAGCAATCTACATTTATACATACCATACTTCTTGTCATATTTACCCCAAATAGTTAATAATCACCCACTTACATACAGCTACCAACAGTAAAACAAACCCAAACCCACAAAACATCCTGCATTTGTACACTACAGAATATCATTAGTGCCATTTGCTTGGTGACTCACAAGTCATTCATAGACATTGATGAGGCATAGGCCTCTCCCTTCCTTTGTATCCCCAGCACAGCTGTTTAGAATTGTTTAGAACCCCTCATTAAGGATACGCCCCTCCTCCAATGAGAGTGATCCTATAAACACTCCCCATTCCTGCCAAAATCTATTTTCCTTATTTTTCAGCGTGAAGGTCAATCTCTCTAGAGCCAGGACTTGAACTGCCAGAGTCTTCCACTGCTGTACGCACAGGGCAGCTGCCGATACCCAGGTATTTAGAATACATTGCCTGGCAAGAGCCAGCAGGACTCGCACCCATCTGGGCAAGGGGGTCCAGTCAGCTGAACCTTCTGCCCTTATCCCGAATAGCAGTATCAAAGGGTCCACCTCGAGATTTTCACCCATCATTTCGCTTAATGCCTGTGCTATTTCCCTCCAGAACTGCCTCACTTTGGGGCATGTCCAGAAATAGTGAACATATGTGCCAAGGTCTTCATTACACCTACCACATCTCGGAAACCCCAGGATTAAATTTATAGACTAATACAACGGGGCACTATAATCTATGCATAAATTTATATGTGGCTTCTTGATACTTATTACATATGAGAATTCCTTAGTGCAATTTCAGCATCTGCCACCAGTTTTCTTCCGATATTTCTCTTCCCAAATCGGCCTCCCACTGCCCTCTTACCTTATATGTGTACTCTGGCAGGTATATTCTCCCCGCTCTGACTACCTTGCCTATTAAGCCTGCTGTCCCATTCCTCGCCTGTGCAATCAAGTGTTCCAACTGAGATAAAGGTGAGTCTGAAGCTTTTGCCCTGTCCAGACCTCTGATGTAGGATGTTACCTGGAGCAGCCTGTAATACCTCCCCACAGGTGGTACTTCCCCCCCCTGCACAACTCTGTCATAGAGGCCAACTGGTCCCCTGCATAAAGATCTCTAACACACCTTACCCCATTCTCCTCCCATTTCTTAGACTCCGAAACCTCGACCCCTGCCAAAAAGGATGGATTTTCAGCAACCGGCAGTAGCAGTGTTTCATCTTGGGGGGCTCCCACCCATTTTTTTTTTTTAAACTTTCCCCAGGCAATGAGACCCACCTCCACCAGTGGATTCCTATCAGAATTTCTCCCATACCTTTTTAGTCCGTCTCTGCATAAATAAGCTGTTAGCCGACCCTGTGAGTCTATCCCCTCCAAGTCCAGCCATCCCGCCACATCCGGCCCACAGACCCAATCACTGATGCTTCTGATTTGGGTTGCCAACTAATACAGTCTCAGGTCTGGAAAATTCATACCCCAACCCCCATCACTTCTCCCCTTTTGAGGACTCTCCCTCATTTCTGATCCCCCCTCAATTACCTTGCACTTATACCAACCCCACCCCTTCCTGGTCTTTCACAGATCCCTTAACCTGTCCCTCTTCCACCTCCTTAAGATGAGACTGTTGCCTGATAATGCCTATGTATCTGACTGCTCCATGCTACTGCCAGGATGGAGCCCTAACTCCTGGTATATTATGTACCCACCTCTTAACTGTTGAATGTTGGTGTTTTTGCTCTATGATTTGTCACAGTGTTTGATTTTGTTTGACGACATAGAACCTTTGTAAACGAGCACCCTGCTCAGAGGTTGTATCTGAATAATTAAATTAAAAAAAAGGCTCCCCTGGTGGCCATGGGGAGGTATCCCATGGATGCTCTAACATACCCTGGGTGGGAGTCCTATAATCCCCATAGAATGTCTTGGCCTGGTGGCCCTGGGGGATGGGAGCTGTGCCATGTACACTCTTACCTCCCTCAGGTAGGACTCCTGTAATCTCTGCAGTACAGCTCCCAATGAGGCCAAGGGGAATGGTAGCTGTGCCAGATACACTCATCTCCCTGAGGTGGTAGTCCTGTAATCTCTGCAGTGTAACTCCCCCTTAGCCCATTGGGGGTGGGGAGCTGGTCCATGTGGAATTTAGCTTAGTTCCAACCCCATCTGGATGTCACGGCCAAGGAGAGGTTGCCCACTGGCAGGAGGACATGGAGCCATCAACACCTGTCCTTGTCCCTCACATCCTGAGCAATTATGGCAGCTTCTAGGTGGGATCTCAAACCAGTAATGGCACCACCACATCTTTGCATGGGGTGGTGTGAGGAGATGCCGGTTCATCTGCTCAATGACCCGCAGCTCCAGCGCCAGCCTGTCGGCACTGCGTTGGGGCTGCCACTCATGAAGCCAATGACCTGGGTTTGGGAGAGAGCTTGGGATCACTGGGGCCCAGTTGGGGGAGAAGGATAGAGCGTCTCCGAGGACATGCTTTTCCTCCAGGGAGGGAGGGTAGCCATCTCTGAAGTTCTGCCGTACCATCTGGGTGACCACAGGTGATAGTGAACCTGAAGCAGTTTAAAAGGAGGGAGGAAGCTGATGGTGACGTGCTCAGCACACTCCATGTGCCTGAGTTTGCATGCCCTCACATTGGCGTCCAGAAGCGAAAAATGTGGAAACTGCCAGAAGAGCTGAGTGACAGTCCAACCACTCGCAAACCCCACACATTGGTGATGTGGCCTGCCCCTAAGAACTGGATCCTGTGCATGGAAGGTAAGGGGAACCTACCAAGCTCACCAAGGGGGATAAACCATGGGGGGTAGAACGAGATGTGATGGTAAGCCCACAAGAAGTCAGGTGATGAGACTGGGGGGGGGGTGTCAGTTGGATGTACAGCCTTCCTAGAGGAGAGAAAAAAAAATAGACCCATGGATTTGTATAGTTCATTCTGGATCAGTTTTCCTGCAACACTGCTCTCACTGTGGCCATCTGCTGGATCCCAGTTCAGACCAGTTATTGTGCCCATGAAAATATGCATGCTCCAGTCAAGTGACAGAAGGGGTTGGCTTGGCTGGCTCACATTTGTCACTGGGAGATTTCTTATGTTTTTGTTTCAGGGTATCAGAGTTACTTCTGGAAGGGCTGCATGCCGGGGGCCCAGGGCAACCTCTGTAAGGTATGTGTTGGAGGCGAGGAAGAGGGGAGCAAAGCAGCCAAGAGATGTGCAGCCAATCATAATGAACGTTACTATGGCAACATGGGATCCCTCAGGTATGTGTCCCATAATTAATGTTACTGTGGCAACATGGGATCCCTCAGGTATGTGTCCCATAAGAAAAAATTACTCACCTTAGTAATTGCTTTTCTTCTCATGGAGTCTTGCTATATTATGACTATATGCAGTCAGCCACTGCAGCTGAACTGCCCCGGAGAGGAAAGAGTTAACTCCAGAGAGTCTGGAGTTCCACAGCGCGAGGGCGCTATACCAAAGCTCTATCTGGCCAGTTTCAAATGAAACTGTCAGATCTTACGAAGCTAACACTAACAACAAGTCTGTGTGGAAAGCTCTACACTAGCCAAGTGGCTACCTACTAGTAGGAATAACAACAATATAAACAACAATATAAACAGCAATAATAATAACAACAATGAATAATAGTATTATTAGTTTCTCCCTAACAAGACTATTAGACCCCCTTCCCCAAGACTCAAGTCCAGAAGGGCCAACATATTACTTAAAACAGAAATACCTAATTCCTAACCCTAAATAAAGGGGTGAAGGAAGAACTAAAATGGCATGACACAGTGCTTGCACTAATTTGCCACCCTACCCAAGTAGAAGTTCTGAGAGGGGCAGGAGGGAGGGTGGGTCATAATATAGTAAGACTCCATGAGAAGAAAATTACTAAGGTGAGTAATTTTTTCTTCAAACACCATGAAGTCTTGCTATATTATGACTATATGCAGATTACACAGCAGTACCTCCATGGAGGAGGGTCAGAACCTACTTAGGAAATAGGCTCTGAAGCACAGCTGTGCCAAAACGAGCATCTCTCCTGGACTGAATATCCAGGGAATAATGCTTGGTAAAAGTGTGAACTGTTTTCCAAGTAGCAGCTTGACAGATTTCCAGAATGGGAATATCTCTAGCAGCCGCTAGAGATGCAGCTGTACCCCTGGTGGAGTGAGCCCTCAGTCCTGAGGGGGGTTCTCTACCTAGTTTTTGATAACAAAATTGGATACAAGAGACAATCCACCTTGCAATTGTCCTCTTAGTGGCAGGTTTCCCTTTGCCAACCTCGCCATAGGTAAGGAAGAGTTGGAGGATTCGAACCTCAGACCCTTGATGCGTTCAAATAGTAGCTTAAGGCTCTTTTGCGTCCAAGCTGTGCAGACTCCTCACCTGAGGAAGAATGCTCAGTGAAAATACTGAAGAGAGGTGGATTGGTTCAGGTGGAAATCTGAAACCACTTTAGGCAAAACTTTCTGTTAGTCCTGAGGACTACCTTATCTCTGTGGAAAGAGATAAAATCTTCTTCCACTGACAGGGCCTGTAGTTCACTTATGCTCTGGCAAGTGATAGCCACTAGGAAAACAGTTTTCCAAGTCAGAAACTTGAGCTCTCTGCTGAGGACAGAGGCTCAAAGGGGGTTGCATTAACTGAGCAATGCAAATATTCAGGTCCCAAGCGGAGCTGGTTCTCAAAAGGAGGGTTGGTGAAGTAACCTTTAAAAACTTGGAAAGCACAGGGTGAGAAGAAAAGGAAGCAGGCTTCCTGCTGACAGAAAAGCAGAGACAGCTGCCAGATGAACCTTTAATGTAGCTGGCCTAAGGCCTAAGGAATTTAAATGGACCAAATAGTCCAGTAAAATGGGCAGATCAGCAGATTCTGGGATAATCTGCTTCTCAGAGCACCAGATGGAAAACCTTTCCACTTAGAATTGTAAGTGGTTCTAGTGGAAGGCTTCCTTGAAGCCTTTAAATATCCAAAACACCTTGAGAAAGGTGTCAGCAAATTCTAACTCCTTAAGAGCCAAGCCTTGAGATGGAGGGATTTGAGGTCCGGATACCACACACTCCCCTGTGCACAGGCCAGTAAGTCGTGGACTCTGGGCAAGCTCAGGGCAGGGTGGACTGTCAAGGACAGAAGCAGTGGGTACCAGGGCTGTCTGGCCCAATTTGGAGCAATCAGAATCACCTTGCAGGGCTGAGATCTGATTTTTACTAGTACCCTGAAAAGAAGGGGAAAGGCATACAGGAACTTCCCTTTCCAATCCAACTGAAAGGCGTCCAGGGGGACTGATCCCAGCACTGGAGGCCTGCAACAAAACAAAGGAAGTTGGTGGTTGTCTGGGGCTGCGAAAAGATCTATCTGAGGGGTGCCCCATCTGGCAAAGACTGACCCCAGCACCTGAGGATTCAGAGCCCATTCGTGATGGCCCTGAGAAATCCTGCTGAGGGCATCCGCCAGGACATTGTCCTTCCCTGGGAGGTGAACTGCTATCAGGGAGGTGTTCAGGGAGTAGGCCAGAGACCACAACCATTGCTTCTCGTGCACAAGGCTGAAGACCGAGTGCCCCTTGCTTGTTGATGTACCACATTGTTGTGGTGTTGTCTGTCCTGACTTGAACTACTTTGTTCTGGACAGAAGCTGAAAACGCCTGAAGAGCTAAAAGGACAGCTCTGAGTTCCAAAGATTGATGTGGAGCAGAGATTCCTGGGAGACCACACTCCTGAGTGGACAGGTCGCTTATAAGCTCCCACCCCAACAGGGAAGCATCCGTGGTGAGGGTGAGGGAGTGGGAAACGGGAATGAAAGGAACCCCTTGTTTTAGATTGCTTTGATCCTGCCACCAGTGTAAGGCCAGGATCAGGGTTTGGGTCACTGGAACCAATTTGGAAAGGGGGTCCCTCCTTTGAGACCAATAGGCCCTCAAATGGAACTGAATGTCCCTCATCTGAAATCTTGCTCCTTGCACTACAGCTGTGGAAGCAGCCATGTGCCCTAGGAGTTGCAGAAAATGCCTTGCTGGTCGAGAGACCTCGAGAGGGTAAAGGGAGGATGCCAGGGGCAATGGAGTCTGTCTCACCCTTCCTGAGGGGAGAAATGCCCTGGCTAACTTTGTGTTCAATTCTGCACCTATGAAAGTTAGTACCTGAACTGGTTCGAGAACTGACTTTGCAATTCAGCAGGAATCCAGGAAGTGAGAAGCTGCTGGGTGACTTGCAAGTGGGATTTTACCTGATCTGGGGACTGACCCACTATGAGCCAGTCATCCAGGTAGGGAAACACAGCAATCCCTTGCCTTCTTAAATGAGCCACTACCACAGCTAGACATTTCGTGAATACCCTTGGCACAGAGGTAAGGCCGAAGGGCATTGCCCTGAACTGGTAGTGGCCTGAGGGTAGTTCGAACCTGAGGTACTTTCGGTGAGAAGGCCTGATCAGAACATGAAAATAGGCATCCTTGAGGTCCAGGGAAGCTAACCAGTCACCTGGCCTCAGGGAGGGCAAAATCATTGTCAGAGTTAACATTTTGAACTTTGGTTTCAAAAGATGCTTGTTCAGGTACCTTAAATCTAAAATGGGCCGCCATTCTCCTGTCTTTTTTGGGGTAAGAAAGTATCTTGAGTACAGCCCCTTGCCCTGATGGCAAGGAGGGACCCTTTCTACTGCTTTGCAGTCCAAAAGAGAAGAAACCTCTGCTTCCAAAGCAAGGGCTTCTGAAGGATTTGCAGGTGGAAAATGTCTGGCTCTCATCTTGAAACTGTTTGAAGCTGAGAACCAGACCCTGGCTTATTACTTCCAGAACCCACCTGTCCGGGTTAGGGACACCCAGTTCTGGCTGAAATAAACCAACCTGCCCCCCACTGGTACAGGAGAATCGGCCCTGGGCACCCCATCAGGGTGCCTGCTTGGCAGTAGCCTTAGGCTGAGGGGAGGGGGACGGTTTACTTGTGCCCCATCTACCTCTGCCTCTAAAGAAACCCCTCTGTGCAAATGCAGAGGAGGTCTGAAATTGGTAAAAAGGCCTGTGGAAAGGCCTGCCCCTACCTCTGAGAGCGTGCCTCTGTGGAGTGGCATGCCTCTCCTTAGCCTGGGCACTTTTGTAGTAGTTCTGTATTCATCCCATCTTTTCATATAGTTTTCTGTTTGTTCCCAAACAGAGAATTACCCACAACAGGAAAATCCATAGCCTTTGACTGAGTATCTTGGGACAGATTAGTGCATCTGAGCCATGCCAACCTACGGAAAGCTACAGAAGTGGCCATGACCCTAGAGGAAACATCATTAACATCAACAGCAGTATGAAATTGAACTTTAGAGGCTTCAATGCCATCAGCAGCCACCTGTTCCAACTCACTAGCCAGCTGGCCATGGGTCTGCTTGGCTAACTGCAATACTGTGTCCCACCTAGATTTCTGATATTCTAGCCACATAAGCCATATAATTTGCCTGCCTGAGTCCCAAAGAGCTGCCATATACTGTTTTTTCGCCATGGCATCAATCTTCCTGGAATCCTTATCAGGAGGATGTGAGGCCAGAGGAATATTAGCTTGTCACAGGCTGCAGCTTGTACCACACCTACATGACTACACTGCTCAGTGAGGAAGTCTGTATCAGAGCCTGACAAGGTATATCTTCTGTCCATTTTTTATCTACAGGAGGGACAGAATGAGGATTTTTAAAATCTTTGTTGTTTGCTTCCTAAATGACTTATGCAAAGGAATAGACAACCTCCTAGACTCTGGTATATCCATCATTTCTACATAATCAGGCTCCTCTTGCTCATCCACAGCTTCCTCTAAAGGAAGCTGGAGGTTCTGCAACCTTTTGTAAAACATAAAATGAGAAGGGACTCAGACAGAATAGGAGGAGATTCTAAAGGTCTATCTGGAGAAATGTCCGTTCAATGGGCACGCCCAGACCCTCCCAGCCACACATGTAATGATCAAATTGTCCTCCCTCTCCTGTGGTTCATAAAATTCCTCAACATCATACTCCTGAACCACTGGCACTGAACGAACCAACCTTTACCAACTGTAGGTGGTTCGGCAGGACCCTGAGACAGTGACTGGACAATCTGTATGGCTTTAGCTATTTCTGCAGCAGTTGGAGAGACAATTTTGGACTCCAAACCTACTGATTTCTTTGTCTTTTTCACTGAGACTGGTTCCCTGAACCAGCCTTCCTTTGCCGAGGAAGTCTTGCCCTGGTCAGAGGCACTTCTGGTCCAGTGGGTACTGGACCGGGCTGCCATCCGGTCAGCGGACTTGGCTACCTCTCGTTCCTGAGGCGGCCCAATCTCTTTTCAGGGTGGCTGCAGGGAAATTTTACACACCTGGCAGTCTGACAGGAGGTGGTCAGCCCCAGACAATAAACACAAGTGGTGTGTGGGTCAGCCTTGGCAAAGGCTTCCCCACAGACATCACAGTGTTGAAACCAAATGGGCCGGTTTTCTTTTGGGTTTCTCAGACTATGCCAGCAGCCTAACCAAAAGCTGCCCTTTTGATGGCAGTGCCAGGCAAGACACCCTTATCGGTTCCTAACCGTGTCACGGGTATTTGAAAAAACCTATTTTAAAAGCAAGGTTTTTTTAGAACCGATAAGAACCGGGAACCGCACTCTAAAAGCCCAACCACACTTTAAAACATTAAATTAAGCAAACCGATCGGTTCAAAACCGAACCGATAATTGAATTTCCACACAGACTTTAAATTTTCTACTTACGGTTTACCAGATAGAGCTTTTAACCGAAATGCGGTAAAATAAATACTTTTGCGGTTCAAATGAACCGAAAATACCAATGAACGAGAAATGAACCGATGTGAAGGAGCTGATCTCCGGGCGACTGTTCAGTGAAGCGGAGTAAAGAATCTGACAGTTTCATTTGAAACTGGCCAGATAGAGCTTTGGTATAGCGCCCTCACGCTGTGGAACTCCAGACTCTCTGGAGTTAACTCTTTCCTCTCCGGGGCAGTTCAGCTGCAGTGGCTGACTGCATATAGTCATAATATAGCAAGACTTCATGGTGTTTGAATTAATGTTACTGTGGCAACATGGGATCCCTCAGGTATGCATCCCATAATTAATGTTACTGTGGCAACATGGGGTCCCTCAGGTATGTGTCCCATAATTAATGTTACTGCGGCAACATGGGGTCCCTCAGGTATGTATCCCATAATTAATGTTACTGCGGCAACATGGGATCCCTCAGGTATGTATCCCATAATTAATGTTACTGCGGCAACATGGGATCCCTCAGGTATGTATCCCATAATTAATGTTACTATGGCAACATGGGATCCCTCAGGCATGTGTCCCATAATGAATGTTACTATGGCAACATGGGGTCCCTCAGGTATGTGTCCCATAATTAATGTTACTATGGCAACATGGGATCCCTCAGGTACTTATCCCATACTGAAAGTTACAATGTCAAAATAAAGTCCCTCAGGTATGAATAAATAAAATTAAAAAAATGTATCCCATAATTAATGTTACTGTGGCAACATGGGATCCCTCAGGCATGTATCCCATAATTAATGTTACTACGGCAACATGGGATCCCTCGGGTGTGTATCCCATAATGAATGTCACTATGGCAACATGGGATCCCTCAGGTACTTATCCCATAGTGAAAGTTACAATGTCAAAATAAGGTCCTTTAGGTATGTATCCCATAATGAATGTTACTAGAGCAACATGAGGTCCCTTGGATACATATGCCATAATGAAAGTTACTACGACAACATGGGGTCCTTCAGATACGTATGCCATAATGTCTCTTTGGCAACATCCGGTCCCTCATGCATGTGTCCCATAATGAACATTACTAAGCTATAACAGGGTCCATCAGATATGTATCCCATAATACAGATTGCCATGGCAACATGGGGTCCCTCAAATGCATATGCCATAATGAACATCGCTATGGCAGCATGGGGGTCTCTCAGATATGTATGCCACAATGAATGCTGCTGTGGCAACATAAAGCCCCTCAGTTACATATGCCATAATATATTTTACTATGGCAACATGGGTCCCTTGGGTACATATCCCATAATGAACGTTGCTATGTCAACATGAGGTCCCTCAGGCATGATGGAATCCTTAAATATTACACTTGAATAGTGGTGATTAAATAGGAAACAGCAATCAGAACTGAGAAGGGATAAATTGGGGAGGGGGGGGCGGAGGTGAAGTCCATTTTCAGAGGAAAGAGTCCTGAAGGGACTTGGAAATCTGAAAGTGGACAAGGCCATGGGACTAGACGGGATACAGCCAAGTTTGGTAAGGGAAGTCAGGGAGGCACTTGCTGCACCACTGATGGCCTTATTTAACAACTTTCTGGAAACGGGAGTGGTTCCAGAGGACTGGAGGAGACCAGACATAGTCCTGCTCCATAAGAGTGGCAGCAGGAAGGAGTCTTACAAATATAGGCTAGTGAGTCTCACATCAGTAGTGGGGGAAATGAATGCAAACCATGTTAAAAGAAAAGCTAGTGGAGTATCTTGAATCCAGCAGATTACAAGACTAAAGGCACCATGGATTCACAGGGTTGGGGAAAGGTCATGCCAAATGAATCTGATCGATTTCTTCGACAGGGTGACCAGGAAAATAGATCAAGGAAGGGCAGTGGATGTGGCCTACTTGGACTTTGGCAAGGCCTTCAACACTGTGCCACACAGACCGCTGAAGAAACTGGGCAGTCTTGGGGTGGGATCCAGAGTGGTTAACTGGGTAAAAAACTGGTTAATGGATAGGTGACAGAAGGTGGTGGTAAAAAGCACTCACTCTGATGAGGGGAGAGTGACCAGTGGGGTGCCACAGGGATCAGCACTGGGACCAGTCATCTTCGATGTCTTCATAAGTGACACTACGAAAGGACTGGGAGGGAAGGTATGCCTCTTTTGCAGAGGATACCAAAATCTGTAACATGATGCATACTCAGGAAATGGTTGACAGAACGAGTGGGGACCTTAGAAAACTCACTGAGTGGTTGAGGGCATGTAGCTGGGTTTCAGTGCCATAAAATGCAAAACCATGCACCTAGAGCATAGAAATCCAGGGCCGGCCCGTCAGCGCAGCGGTTGGATTTCCGCATGTGACGCCAGCGACCCGGGTTCGGGAGCGAGCTTGGGTCGCTGGAGGGCTGGCCGGGGGGAAGACAGCTTGAGCATCCCACAACTGCTCGCAGTCTTCAGGGAGGGACGGGGCTGCGACCCGGTGTTGAAGCGACCACTGGTGGAGGCCAGGGGTAGAGCAACACGTTGGGGTCATTGCTGGGTGGTGCGTGACAGACTTCGACTCTTGCCTTGATGTCCGGACGTCACACACCTCAAGAAAACCAGGAAAATCGCTCGCTGGCCGCCGGATGATGGCTCTCTGGTCCCTGAGGGCCTCCTGTTCCTCAGCAGCATCCTCGGGCCCTAGGAGTATGTGCTGGGGTCATGCCTCCCACCCCAGTGCCTTCCCCTCGAGAGGACCCGCCTTGATGTGAAGGGATGCCGGGATATCCCGAGATCGGCTGTGATAAGAGGATCAGAGGAGGGCTGGGTAAGGACAGTAGGGGCTGGGGGGGGGATCTTGGTAGAGCCCGAAGGAGTGGAGGATCAGCGAGCACGGGGTGGAAAAATAGATTACACACACACAAAAAAAAAAAAAGAAATCCAGTATCAGAGTATAAAATGAGGGGTGGGGTTACTGACAGTCACTAGGCAGGAAAGAGACCTTGTCCTTCTCATATCTCGTGACCCCAAAGTGGCGGGGCAGTGTGCAGGGCTGGTAGGATGCTGGGATGCACAGGGAGAGGCATCACTAGCAGGAGGAGGAAGGTGGTGTTACCACTGTATTGGTCACTAGTGAAACCCACTTGGAGTACTGTGTCCAGTTCTGGTGGCCGCATCTCAGAAAGGACAGACATGGTGGAGGCAGTCCAGAGGATGGTAACTAAATGGTGCAGGGGTTACATCAAACGTCCTAGGAGGAGAGACAAAGGGATCTCAACATGTACACCCTAGAAGTGATGAGGAAAGGGGAAGGGGACATGACAGAGACCTGCAAGTACCTCAAGGGGCGAACAGAGTACAGGAGGGGTCAGTCTATTTCAAATGTAGATGTGCACCATGACAAAAGGGCATGCAGTGAAGCTGGGGGGGAGAGACGCCTGGATGTGAGGGAGTACTACTTCAAAGAACGAGTGATGGATGCCTGGAACAGTCTGCCAGCAGAAGTAGTAGGAGCAAAAACAGTGGGGCAGCTTCAGACATGCATGGGACAGGCATAAGGGAATATTGGTAAATAGGCAGGAAGGGGGGAAGGTTGACAGAGACCAGGTAGGGTTTGCGGAGGTAGAACAGGTAGGGAAAATCTGGGCAGAATGGGTAGGTCAAGCTGTCTTTTTCTGCCAAGATTCTATGATTATAAACTCAGAAATGAAAGAAGATCATGGTTTACCCAGCAAGTGGTGTCAATGTGGCATGTGCTCCCTCAGGACGTGGTGGTAGTGGAACTCTTGGGGAGTGCAAGAAAATCTTGAATCTACATGAACGACAGGGGTATACAGGGATATTACTCCTTGGGCTAGTGATGGACACACTTGATGGGTCTTGGCCTACTTCTGTCTGATTATCTATTTATCCTATGACAGGAGGTTTAGCTATCTCCTGCTACCTAATGATTATCAGAATAATTAAACAGCAGTGGCACCAAGTCTCCCATCGGGGACCTTTATCTCAGCCAGTGGGAAACCCTCTTAGTACTTATTCTCTCCCCCCTATCCACTGTTTCCTCCTACTCCTTAGCTTTGAGGCTGCCCCACCACTCCTGGTTCCCCATTTGGCACTGCTCCAGGGCCCCTGAGGACACTGCACCAGATTCTTCAAGTCTCGGTACTCATGTGGCACGGCCCTTTCAGCTTGGCAGCAAGGGTGGACGAAGGCTGTGAGGTGGGCAGACAAGCTGTGGATGCCATCTGTATGTGGTGGGGATTTTTCCATTTGGCCTCCCAACACCCATGATTGGATACTGCCTGTGACGTCACTTTTGTGGATGGGGCAGGGGAGGATGACTGACGTTGTGTGGTCACATGCAATACCAATGCTGTCCTATTTTCTGGGAGCAAACACTCAGTGTGTGTACTTCGTGAAAAAAGCTGCAAAATGCGAAACCACAAAAATCGCCCATCATGGATTTTTAACCCCCCTCTGCAAAGTTTTGACTTAACATACAGTGTCTGCATCATACAAACTGTTCAAAGTGGGTTACTTCTTGTGCCAGGTAAAACTCTGTAGCACCTCAAACTTTCGCCCTTGCACTTCTGGGCTAACAGCCCATATTAATTCTACTATTTATTTTAGTTTGATCACAAAAACCTCTTCTAACACACAAAACATTAATGAAGTGTTCCTCCTAAAAAATGTTATCTTTAAGAACGTTCCCTGGGGTTTCAGCAATGCCACGTCACAGTCAGTCATTTTTGTGCCCAGTACATGATGGGCATCTAAACATTTAAATTCCACAACAAAAAACACAGGTTGCCATGCTTGTTTTTAAGTTACACTGGTGGGACTTAATCTCTCTTTATGGAAAAAAAAATCTGGAAGGGGTCAGATTGTTTTATGTGGTTATAACATCATTATTTTAGATGTCAACACGAGTGTGAAAGAAAACTTGGAACAAGGACACATCTGTCATGATGCTCGTTTAATTTTTTCCACAAATGCAAAAATAATGAGTAAATTACCAATAGTACGACACACTCGAACTGATATTCCCAAAAAGGGTGAAATCTTTGCATGTTTTTATACATAAAACCATTTCAAACCCATGTCGTTTTCATAAAACGTTTTTGATAGATGTAGAATATGGTTACGAATACAGAAACAGAAAGAAATACAACGAGTGTCATGCTTCCTTTGGTTATATCTTCTTTCACAGTTGCAGTTTAAGAGGTGGTTGGCTCAGGACAAAAATAATTGAAACATCCCAATAAAACAATTAAAAAGTATGTGTAGAATGTCAAGGACTTTAACAAAAACAATGTAACCAAAGACAGACAGATATTTAGGTTAAGCGCCTTGAATTATAGAAGCTACTGCAATTGCAGGAGCTAATTTCCTTGCTGCAATCCTATATATATTCTTAGCTGGACATGACATAATACGATAAATCATTATTCTAATGATGCTTCCATATATTTAAGAAAGTACTGGTGCTAGAAAACAACCTTGAAACCTTTTTTGAGAGCATCAGAAAAAGAGGGATTTGAAACACCAGGGAATGTCTTTAAACTGGGGTGTACATGTGGCACTGTTGACTCAGGTTTGGGAGCAAACTCAGGGTGTTGGAGGGTTGGCCAGGGAGAGGAGGATCGAGCATCCAGGGGACTGCTCTCCTCCTCCTCCAAGGAGGATGGGTGGTGCAATGGCTGGTGTATACCTGGTCCCTAGCAGTGGTTGGCAGGCAGGCCATCGGAAGCTGCACAGTGCAGGTGAGGAGCGGTGGACATCCGGTACCTTGCATACGGAAGCGCACATGATGTCAGCCTAGATGTCACTGCACGTACATTCCTCAGGGATGGGACAGAAAAGCTGGAAAAATCCTGGCTGGCAGGATGAGCAGTGACCCTCCCAAGGCCCCAAATGGGTGACCTAGGCACCTCCCGAACTGGATCCATGTTTGACGGTCAAGAGGACTCCCCACCATGGGGTGGGGGGCCTTGGGAGAATTAGAAAGGATAAGTTGGGTGACAGGACTGGGGGGGGCGGTGTGATGGGGGCCAGCCAGGACAGGGTGAGATTAACAGAATATGAAAAATTAAATAACTAAATGGTGTCTGCCTTGTGGTGTTTCCCAGGTGCCTCGTTGGAGACCCGGAGGGGAAGAGCTTTGGAGATGTGGCGTTCATGGAACATCATTCCCTGCTGCAGAACATAGAGAGTAAGTTGTTTACAGCACTCCTACCTTTTCATCAGCTGGGATTGCATTACCGTGGGGGGTGGATTGGTTTCTCTTGAAATGTAATTTAAAACAGGTGCTAATGGTGCACTTTTTGTAATGGGGTCCACCTTTGCCTTTCTGCCACTTTGTTGGTGGCCGCAGCATATGGGCGATTTTCAGGGTCTGTACTACTGCTACATGGAGACCTGCTGATGGGGATAAATGGCAGTCAGCAGTCGCTACAATCGGATTTTTGTTCTCAGTAACAGCCGCCATTTTTTTCATGGGGGACACAAGGAACTCCAGTAAATCTTGATTTTCTTATTCCTCTGTTCCCCCCCAAGTCTGAGGCCGTCCAGGTTAGGAGGACTGGCAGCCGGCAATAAACTGCATTCTCAGCCCATGCCGGTGCCACTCCATGAGCAGCCAGCAGAGGGTGCAAATGAGTGGTGGGCAACCTGCACCCACGCACATGTGCTTCCTCCCTGGCAGCAGAGCACATCACTTCCCCCATGTATCCAGTCACAGCACTAAATCAAGTTTTACATTTTAGAATTAAATAAAATGTTGGGGCTAGGTTGACAGCCAGTGGTAATGTGTTGTGCAACCACACTGCTGACCAGTGACCAGGGTTTGGGAGTGAGCTGGGGATGCTGGTCAATGAATGGCAAGAGATCAAGTACTGCCAGTCAGGTGGGAGGCACTGTGCCCCCACAGCATCAACAACCCCGGGGAGGGCCCTGGAAGCTCCTCCCAGGGACAGGGGAAGCTGCATGCTTAGCGAGGCCAGAACCCCAACAAAAGATGAAAATACAGACCTGGAACCTGCTCAGGATCCGTTTTATTAAACAATGCAGCACATGAACGTGTCACCATGATGCACTGGCGTTTCACCCGTAAGCTCCAGGTGCTTTGCCGGGGTGGCCTGTGCTATATTGTTTAATAAATGTTATCCTAAGCACGTTCTAGGTCCATATTGTCATCTTTTGTTGTGGTGAGTGCTCAACCATTTAGTTCTGGACCCGATATTGAGGCTCACAACACAGAGACTCCCAGAGCAGCTGTTTTTGTATTACAAATTATTAGCAAGATCTCTGGTAAGGTTGGGGGGGGGCTTGAGGAGAAAATTGGGGGTGGAAGGGTAAGACAAACACCCTTTTCTTTAGATGATAGTAGTCTATACTCTTGGGCAACACCGCCGTGTTGACCAAATAGGGATACAGCCCATCAAGATAGTGGCAGACGGGGGACAGAGCTGGGAGGTTGCTGGCTACACAAAGACTGGTCTGAAGACTGGGAGAACCAGCAGGGAAGGAGAAAAAACAGAATGAGGACAAATATAGCTAATGCTGTCTTATTGGAGAGTTAAGAGGTTTGCTTCCAACTGTTCTGAATTGTGAGAAACAGAAGCTGGTATTTTTTTTTTTTCCATACAAGTTTTTATCCCCTCGTCACCTCTGGCTCGACCCCTTCTGTCTGGTCCCCCCAGCTCCGTTACCCAGCTTTCCCGGAACTTACCTTCTCGTTGATGTCCTCCACTTGAAGCACTATGGTGGGTACCTGGTCACCAGTGTGGGGCCTATGAGGGATCGGACGTCATCCTGTGGCCAGAGGGGTTTTTTCCTTAGTTTCTCTGAGACCACACAAGTGCAATGATGTAACAGACACTTGCACCTCTGTGGAGATGTCCTCAAACATCCATGTGTGATCGTGTCTTCTACATGCCCAACTGTGCTACCACCTGGACACCTCCAGGTGGCAAAAAAATGACTTGTCACAGAAATCCCCCCCTCAAAGGAGGACAGCTGTTCTGCAGATGCTCACTCCCCCCCCCCGACTCTCCCCTGAGTGACCTGCATCTGTTCCTAACCGGGTCACCAGTATGGCAGGAGGCATGGTGCAACCACTTCAGTCCTCTACAATACTGGGCCAGCGAGATGCTGGTATTTTATTTATTTATTTTTTTAGCTATTACTTTCTCCCTGCTCCTGGTCGGCTGTACATCCTGACCGTCCTCCTGGATCCCACCCCCAAGATCAGGCAGACTTCCCCCGTATCCCCCATGGCTTACACTCCATGGCAGGGTGGTGAGGAGCTCCCCAAACCCAACTCACCTACACAGGATCCAGACTGGGAGAAGCGACATTCGGGGTTGGGCCGTGGAGGACAGAAGCTCACGCTGCCCAACCAGGAGCCCTTTTCCTTGTTTTATGTGGTCCCCCAAAGGTGGAGCTGCACGACGCCCAGCGACGTGCTTGGGTACATTCCTGCACGCTGCACCCCAACAGGCGTCTGTCCCACCTCTACCCTTGTAGATGGATGTGCAGTGATGTAACGGACAAGCTCTGCCTCAGTGGAGACGTCCTCAAACATCAATGTATAATCGTGTCTTCTGTGTTCTCAATTGCACTACCACCTGGACACCTTCAGGTGGCAGAAAATGGCTTGTCGCAGAAATCCCTTCCCTCGAGGGAGGAGAGCTGTTTTGCGAACACTCAGTCTTCTCCCCCCCAGGACTCTCCCTTGAGAGACCTGCATCTGTTTCCGAACCCAGGTTGCCGGCGTGGCAGGAGGTAAGGTGCAACCGCCTCAGCCCTCTGCACCACTGTGCCGGTTTGAGATGCTGGTATTTTAACAGTAAACACAATTTTTTTTTTTTTTTGATTTATAACTTTGCAGCCTGGCATGACCTCCCTCCCTCCCCGTGCTGACTAAGCCCCCTCCCCCAGCATCCCTGCCACTTATCCTTAGGGACTTTCAGCCCCATGAGATTGTCCCCTCATGGTGGAGATCAGCCGAGCTGGTACCAACCCTCCACCTCCTCAAGTGCTGTGGAGGCAGAGGCTTCCTGGGTGTCTGGAGGCAACAGTGGCTGGGGTTGGGGTCTGGATGTGCTGGAGGTTCATGTTGCATGAGACTCTTTCCCCTCAAGCCCCCCCACCACAATTATGCTGGGATGCTAGGTGGCACAAGTGTGTGCACGCTATGTGTGCTTCCATAGGCCTTGACTGACAACATCCCTCCCACATCCACTACCCAACTGCACTAGCACCTGTGGTCATCCAAGTGGCAGTCTTGCAGCAGTAGTGGCAGCCCTTCCTCCTTGGAGGGAGAGAGCATCTTCTGGGATGCAGGGTCTCTCTCTCCACCCCCCCCCGGCTGGCCTCTGGTGGCTCAAGCTTGTTCCTAAACTCAGGTTGCTGGACACATGAGCGGTACCACGAATGGTGCGCCAATGGGCTGACTTTAGTAAACAGTTATTCTGAGGTCTGATGGCATGCTATCAGTATGGGGCAAGTTTTTTCCATGGCAGTGAGAGTTTGTGAGGACAGCTGGACAGCATCAGGGTAACATGGAGTCGAATAACAAACAGGGTACTACGGAGAGCTCAGTCAGACTCCCCCTCAAGCACATTCCCTCCATAGTGAGCAGCGGGACATACTGGTTGGAGCAGAGAGCTGTGAACCCAGAGATCTCAGGCTGTAATCCCACCTCAGCCACTGGCTGTGTGCGACTGTGAGTCGGATACATAAACTTAATGTGCTTCAGCCCCTCCCAGCTGTACTGCAGGGTGAAAGCAGAACCTCTTCCAGAAACAAGATGGTGCATCAGAGTCGGGCTGCCCTCAGTAAACACAACTGTATCCCCCACTCAATGCCCAGACCGAGTGCTGGATTGTCCCATGTCACAGCATGCTGACCCCATGCCTACTGCTCAGTTTCTGTGTGCTACCACTGTTGGCCTGTTTTTGTTGGTTTCCTCTGCAGAGACTTCACTGTTCAGCCACTGTTTGTCCTACAGATTTGAAAGTTACCGGCTGGGCGAATGACTGGAACCCCTCGGATTTTGAGCTCCTATGTCCGGATGGAAGGCGGGTGCCTCACACAGAGTGGACGGAGTGTAACCTTGGGGCTGTGCCTCCTAATATCATTATGACCCGTCCTGTCATCACTACAAAAATCTACGACTTCCTCATTAAATCCCAGGTGCACATTGGTTTTATTTGGGGGGAGGGGGGTATGTTGGTGCTATCCTTTAAGTCTTAGCAAGACAGTTCGAGTTATTAAATTTTGTAACCAAGATTGTTTCAGCTGTAGCCCTTCATAATACAGGTCAGTATTTAGAGAAATACTGCATTCCTAGCCTACCAGTTGTCACTGTAAGTGTCTGCTCCCCATATTCAGTGCTCCTAAACCATTACTTATAGTGATTACTGTGGATAGTGGCTGGGGCCACTGTAGCTGTGAACTCCCCCACAGTCAGTGCTACTATACCATTACCCACAGTGACTCCTGCAGGGAGAGGCTGGGACTGCAGTAGCTGTGAGCTCCCCCTACAGTCAGTGCTCCTACACCATTACCTACAGTGACTCCTGCTGGGAGAGGCTGGGACTGCTGTAGCTGTGAACTCTCCCAGTCAGTGCTCCTACACCATTCCCTACAGTGACTCCTGCTGGCAGAGGCTGGGACTGCAGTAGCTGTGAGCTCCCCTACAGTCAGTGCTCCTACACCATTACCTACAGTGACTCCTGCTGGGAAAGGCTGGGACTGCAGTAGCGTGAGCTCCCCTTACGGTCAGTGCTCCTACACCATTATCTACAGTGACTCCTGCTGGGAGAGGCTGGGACAGCAGTAGCTATGAGCTCCCCTGCAGCCAGTGCTCCTGTACCATTACCTACAGTGACTCCTGCTGGAAGAGGCTGGTTTAGGAGAAGTTGTAATCTCCCCCACAACCAGTGCTCGTACACTATCACCTATAGTGACTTCTACAGGGAGAGGCTGGGACTGCAGTAGCTGTGAGGTCCCCCGCAGTCAGTACTCCTACACCATTATCTACAATGACTCCTGCTGGGAGAGGCTGGAACTGGAGTAGCTGTGAACTCTCCCAGTCAGTGCTCCTACACCATTACCTACAGTGACTCCTGCTGGGACTGCAGTAGCTGTGAGCACCCCCCCCCAACAGCCAGTGCTCCTACACCATTACCTACAGTGACTCCTGCTGGGAGAGGCTGGGACAGCAGTAGCTGTGAGCTCCCCCTACAGTCAGTGCTCCTACACCATTACCTACAGTGACTCCTGCTGGCAGAGGCTGGGACTGCAATAACTGTGAGCTCCCCCACAGTCAGTGCTCCTATACCATTATCTACAGTGACTCCTGCTGGGAGAGGCTGGGACTGCAGTAACTGTGAGCTCCCCCACAGTCAGTGCTCCTACACCATTACCTACAGTGACTCCTGCTGGGAAAGGCTGGGACTGCAGTAGCCGTGAGCTCCCCCCAGTCAGTGCTCCTACACCATTACCTACAGTTAATCCTGCTGGGAGAGGCTGGGACTGCAGTAGCTGTGAGCTCCCCCTGCAGCCAGCACTCCTACACTGTTACCTATAGTGGCTCCTGCTGGGAGAGGCTGGGACTGCAGTAACTCTGAGCTCCCACACAGTCAGTGCTCCTACATTATTACCTACAGTGACTCCTGCTGGGAGGGGTTGGGACTGCAGTAGCTGTGAGCTCTCCCACAGTCAGTGCTCCTACACCATTACCTACAGTGACTCCTGCTGGGAGAGGCTGGGACTGCAGTAACTCTGAGCTCCCACAGTCAGTGCTCCTGCATTACCTACAGTGACTCCTACTAGGGGAGGCTGGGACTGCAGTAACTGTGAGCTCCCACACAGTCAGTGCTCCTACACCATTACCTACAGTGACTCCTGCTGGGAGAGGCTGGGACTGCAGTAGCTGTGAGCTCCCCCACAGTCAGTGCTCCTACACCATTACCTACAGTGACTCCTGCTGGGAGAGGCTGGGACTGCAGTAACTCTGAGCTCCCACAGTCAGTGCTCCTGCATTACCTGCAGTGACTCCTACTGGGGGAGGCTGGGACTGCAGTAACTGTGAGCTCCCACACAGTCAGTGCTCCTACACTATTACCTCAAGTGACTTTTGCTGGAAGAGGCTGGAATTGGAGTAGCTATAATCTCCCCCGCAGCCAGTGCTCCTACACTATTACCTATAGTTATACCTGCTGGAAGAAGCTAGTATAAGAGTAGCTGTAATCTCTCTAACAGCCTTAATTTCTATTCAATTACCTACAGTGACTCCTGCTAGGAGAGGCTAGGATAGGAATAGTTGTGTCCTCTCCTACAGCCAGTGTTTCCTACACCATTACCTACAGTGACTCCTGCTGGGAGAGCCTGGGACTGCAGTAGTTGTGAGCTCCCCTTCAGTCAGTAATACCAGGGCTTCAATGTCTCTCCAGCTAGGAGGACATGTCTCCACCTAGGAGGACAGGGAGCAGCTGTCTTCAATGCAAACATAAATGGCACTGTGTGATCAGGCAGCAGGGGATACGTGAATGCTGGGCAGGTTCCCCCCAGAGTTGAGCAGCTCACCTTTGTGATGTGCTTGCCCTCGAACCCACCACCAGTATCAGGCTGGAATGAAGGACCTCCTGCCCCCACGTCCTGTGTCCAACCCGATTCTCCCAGTAGGCTGTGTAGAGTGCTCAAGTTATGCCACTGTGCTGATCTGGAAAACAAATGTTCAATTTTTTTTTCTACAGGAGACACTGCAGCTGCAACCGGAGTCAGAATTCCAGCTGTTCCAGTCACAGCAGTATGGAGAGAGTGACTTGCTTTTTAAGGATTCAACGAAGTGCTTGGTTCCTGCCAGCCACCTGGGCTACCGAGCGATATTAGGGGAGCCGTTCATCCAGATGGCCGAGGTGGCGGCTTAACTACACACTCAGGTAATGTGGGGCAGTGGGAAAGGCTCAATGTGGTAGGTAGGTTTGGGGGGGGCTGGGAAATAAAACTACAATCACATAAACCTTCTGGGTGACATTTCCCCAACAAGGGAGTTCCATGTGGTACAGAGTTACTGCTACCACATGAAAAACCTGAAAATCCTGTAAGCGATAACGCACAACCGGAGGCAGTGATGTTGCAATTACCATACGCACTTGGTGGGTTGTGGGCATGAGCTGCAGTTGAAAGCCTTCAGCAACTCAGGAAGTGTGGTTATTATGACAGAATCACACACCCAGGTGTGTGTTATTCCACTTATAAAATTATTTAGAAAACAGCCCCAGTTAAAGAGACATTCTGATTATCAGGGGCTATGGCTACACTGTATTAACAGCCCAGTCACAGTACAAAGTTTCTGTTGGAGTATATTAGTACCCCCTCACCTTACAGAGGAACAACTGTGCCAGCCCATTGGCGCAGTGGTAACCCTGCCACTCACGATGCAGACGACCTGGGATCAGAAATAAGCCTGGGTTGTCACAGGCTGGCTGGGCATCCAGCAGCTGTTCTCTTCTGGGGAGGGTGGGTTGCTGTCCTTGCTGCAATACTGCCACCTGAGTGACCACAGCGGGCAATGCAGTTGAGGGCACTATGGGAGGAACGGACACAGGTTGGAGGTTTAGCACAGCAGCACGCTTCGCATGCACACACACCTAGGGCCTCCCTAGTGTGCCTGCACCAGTAGGATGGGAGATATGAAGGAAAATAGCCCTACTGCCCAAAGGACAACGGACCCCGGTGGACCAAAGAGGACTGGTCCTAGACCCCACAGCTTGCTGCCTGGTGAGGATGACGTAGTCAGAGGAGTACATCCCCTCTTCCCTGCCCTGGTGGGGAGGGGGGGAAAGAGACAGCTGAGGCAGCATGGAGGTAGGGCAGCTGAAGAGGGACAGGATCCAACAGAACCAGACACCTTGGGATTCCAGAGAAAGTCTGGGCAGTGGGGAAGCAGGGGAGCAGAAACACAAAAAAAGAGGAGGAACAACTGACACAAAAATGTGTGCAATCCACAAGCTTTTAGCTATTAGCTTGCCTGATAAGTCAGGGTTTAAACAGTCCCAACGTTTAGCTCTTTTGTGCTCGAACTTCGTGTTGGGGAAGGGATTGTAAATCCTTGCATACAGTAGCTGGTCGCCAGATCCCTTCCTGGGTACTCTGCAGTGAAAGCTCCATCCCATGCCACCCCCGCACTCCAGTGTTTTGTGACATGGGAGTTTGTAAAACGTGTTGCTAGTCGAATGGTGGCATTGATTTCAACCCAGTGGACCTGTAAAATGTAAATAAAAACTATTTAGAATCCACCCCATAATAGAAGCGTGCCCCCGTACTCTACGAACTCGTGATACAAACCATCGGAGCGGGGGGGGAGGTGGCACAGGGACAGAACTTTCACTGCAGGATACCGGGAAGGGGAAGGGATCTGGTGGCCAGCTACTTAATACGAGGGTTTACGATCCTTTTCCCAAAAGAAAGTGTGAGCTTAAAAATGCCCAAAATTGGGACTGACGATTAAGCCCTTATCTGGTAAGCCAACAGCTGGGGGCTTAGGGACTGCAGTGGAACTGGTGCTTTGATCATGTGGCTGTGTCATTACTTTCCTGGCAGTAGACAGTAAGGTCACGGACCAAAGTGCTGGGCTTCATGTGGAAGGATACACGGCTGCAGCAGACTGTGATGGAAGCTGCGTTATGCAAATGTCCTGTAATAAAGGGAGGGAAAACAAAATCCTTAACATATGAAATATCATTGGAAATATAGAAACCTGCCACACATGTATTGAGTGTAGGGAACTTCCTTTCAATTTTCATAAGCATGGCAATAAAATACGTGCCTTACAAATGTAGCAATAATATTTTACCCAAAACATCCAGGACCTTTTCATGACACAAACACAGGTCATTACAGATTACAGAACACATATAGCCCACGAAGGAGCAGTGCGGATTATCACACTGTCACCAAGACATTTGCCCTCACCACTTATTACACAGGGAGATCAGTGCCACCTGTATGTACCTTTCAACTGTCCCACATTAGGAGGGCTACACCTCATTTTGCCCTTGGGCTCAGGGGTCACACCATCACTGATTGGATTTGTTCACACTGCTCAAGTTCCGGAGCAGAGAGCACATGCAGACTATCTGCCACTTAAAATTAGTAAGCAGATGAAAACCTTGATGTCGTTTGGATATAGATCTCCTACCTGGAGACTAATACCTGGCACCATCGATGTCGTTTGGATACAGATCTCCTCCCTGGAGACTAATACCTGGCACCATCGATGTCGTTTGGATACAGATCTCCTCCCTGGAGACTAATACCTGGCACCATTGAGCTGTTTTTTTTTTTTAATGCTCTTTTTGTCCCTCGGTCAACGGCTGCGAGGGAACCCCCTGCATCGGCTTGGTTACAGCACGCACTGCGATCCGGGCATCATGGGGCTCACAGAGAGGATTTCTCCATTTTTACGTGACCCCTGTGACCTGCTGGATCAGGGGTGGTCATGCAATGACCTCAGCGCATGGTTGAACATGCTGCAGCCCCCGACATGCAGAGGTCTGCTGGCCCCGCCTGACTGGCCAGACAGTGTGGTCTCAAACTGCGGTAACCCCGAGTCCCTGCTAGGGGTTGGTAAGTGCCAGGTCTCCTCCCTCCCCAGAGAAGGTGAGCAGTCCCTTGGATACTCAGCCTCCTCCCCCCGGCTGACCCTCTGACATCTGAGGTCCACTCCTGGACCCCTGGTCATCGGCGCCAGAGGTAGCACTACCACTGGCCAGTGGGCCAGCCATCATCGAGCTGATATTTGTATTTTAAAAAAGAAAATGTTTTCCCCTTTTGAGTTCCCCATACCCAGACTGTCATGTTCACCAAGGATACCCCCCCCCCTTAGGCCAGCACATCGGTGCACAGGTAGCACTACCACTCGTGACGATGATGACCCGAATTCAGAGATCTGCCTGGATCATTGGGAGGAGGATTGAGCATCCCAGTGGACAGTCTCCTCCTCCAGGGTGGGAGGGTGCCATCCTCACTGCAATACTGCCACCTGAGTGATCACAGGTAGCAGTACAGCCGAGGGCACCATGGGAGGGACTGACACGGGCTGGGGGTTCAGCATGGCAGCGCGTTCAGCGTGTACATGTGCCTTGGACCTCTAGAGCACAGCTGCATCAGAGGGATGGGAGAAATTAAGAAAACTGCCCAAAGAACAATGGATCCCGGTGGCCCAAAAGAGGACTGGTCCTGGACCCCATAGCTGGCCACCTTATGGGGATGAAGCAGCAGTTAGAGGGTTACATTCCCTATGCCCTGCCTGGGGGCACAGACAGGGCTACATGCAGGTAGGCAACTGATAGAGGGACAGGGTCCAGCAGAGGTAGGCACCTTGGGAATTGCAGAGGGAGTTGGGGGGAGGGCATAAACACAGACTTAAAAAATAAATAAAAGGATAAAATTAAAAGAGGGGAGATATGATAGATTGTCAAGTACCTTAGGGGAATAAACAGGGTACAGGTGGAAAGCATATTTCAGAGAAACCTGCACGAGAACAAGGGGGCATGATATGAGGCTGAAGGGTGGAAGGTTCAAGAGTAATGTTAGGAAGTACTATTTCACTGAGAGGGTGGTGGAGCTGTGGAACAGACTTTCAACAGAAGTGGGTGCGAAAACAATACAGGGATTCAGAAGTGCATGGGACAGACACAAGGGTACCCTGGAGATGTGCAGAGCAGGACAGCCACATATCGAATAGGATTTGGGGCTGTAGCAATGAGTAGGCAGACTAGGTGGTCCGTATGGTCCTTATCTGCCGACAGATTCTATGTTTTGGATGCACCATTCCGGCTGGGCGAGCAGCTCCCTTTGCAGGCAATGTCAATGATGCTTTTTCATCACCAGGGGGTGCAGGAATACCTGGCGGCCTGCACCCTCCTGTCTCGGGAGACAAGCGCCTCAGCTCTTCAATGCCCCAAGAGATTGCATGTAAACCCCGGACCCCCGGTGGCAGAACAAAGTGCTGCCACCATACCTTGACCCATCTTCTCATTTTTGTGGGAGTTGAATAATAACGGTTTCCATTTCTTTTTCCAGATATTCTTCACTTTTGTAACCAGGACGCCTGCAGTGCTCACTAGTGCTCATGGATGACGTGGAATGAACCAGCACCATAACCAACATCTGCACCGACGACTTCCAACTAATGAGCTGTCTACCTTCAGATACCGGCTACTGTACAAACGTAATGTTTCCTGGAACAGTGTTCCAAATTCCAAAACTCAACAGCTACCCAGTTTGCTTATAGAAAATGCACAATTACTTATTAAAAATACAATTTCTAAAGACTGAGCTGTACTGCTGTTTATTCACATTCATGCTTTACACACTAGTGCAAAGACACCCTGATGTGTGCGGCTGCGCTTTGTGCCACACATGCTGTGCAGTTACACAGAATAACTGCAGTGCACATTCTGTGGTACTGCTTTATCTTCCCCTTTTAATCCTCCTGCTCCCCCCCCAGTCAGATGTTAGCAGATGGGTGGGCTGCCCCCTTCTCCGGCAGTCATCCCTACCTCCTTTGCTAAGATCCTTGCCCCACACCTCCCTTGTCCACTCCGTGGTTGACACCCACTGCAACAGTGTTCCTCCAGGCAGCAGCTATCCAGGAAAGATGGAGCACACACTGTGGGCTGGGGAGCTCAGAGGGGGCCAATCCAAGGTATGGGATGTCTGATTCTTTCCTGCATGGCTCCCAACCCCCCCCCCGCCATAAGTCATAAAGGACAGCTGCGTAGACGCACAATTCCACAAGATCTTCCCGGAGGGAAGAGAACTTGTGCCATTGCACTCAGCCTTCAGGCCCAGACTGGGATGCTAGGCTTGGGAAATGAATCTGCCCCCCAAACACTGAAGACAGGCACCTTAACTACTATGCCATTGGGGAAGCCTCGTGTTTTTGATTACTCAATCTATGCACCATGTTGAAAGAACTTTGCTGATTTAGTTTCAGCTTTTGTATTTTTTCGTATCAGGCCAGACATTGCCCTTTCCCTGGCTACCTCACTCCTGTTCAGGGCAGCGCTGCAGACCTTGCACTGACTGGCTTTTGCAGTGCTACTGCTGCTGGTTCTGATTCCTGCTCAGCTGGCTTCTCATCAATTCCAGTTAGTAAGTATCGAGTTATTCCAGCAGCAAAACATAATGCCTTAACCCATTACTTCCAATGCCTCTGTATGAAGTCCAAACCACCCTCTGCTTAACCCGATACAAAATGGCCACCCTGGTGATAATGAGTTTTAATCAGATCTTTCAACTCAAGCGGTTCTCATATCCCAAGGTTACAAACTTCACAGGCACATAGAACAGCCTTTTTTCATGGCCCTAAACTCTTTTAATGCATTACCACTTTCAGTGCCAAGCTGCATGAAATTCAGTATTTTAAATTAGTCAAAATGTTCGTTAGTCAATTTCTATTTGCACATTTTGAATAATGCTTTTATAATGATCAGGTCTTCCTTTTTCCCATAGGGAAACCGTGGGGTAATTCACTGTTATAAAGGAGCTTTTATAATGGCAAACACGTGCTTGGTTTCCCTAGCATTGTGCAGGTGCCCCCCCGAAGCTCTTCCTCCTAAACCACTGGCCCCCTCGTCTTTCCCCCTGACACAGAACTGTTACTCGGACTTGGTGGTAAGTGGCAGGCAGAAACAAATTGAAACGATAAAATAAAAAAGCCTAAACATTTTGGCTCCACAAATAAATGAATTAAAAAAGTTTAAATAAAAGCTACAGCGGACTGTGTGCTCACACCTAAGTGGACCGCGGTCGCACAAGAAAATACAGTTACGTAAGAACTAACCATAACAGCAGAACTTCGAGAGAGGCTCTTGCAGTAGGTAATTGCATATAGGTCTGAAGCCGGCAGGCGTCAGGACCCCACGGAAATATTTCTAGCTAGCAGTGTCTGTCGGGGGACCGCCCCCACGTTAGGTGACCAACGTCAGTATAAAGGGGTGGTCCCCCACACCCACCTTCCAGTTTTTTCCCGCCAAAGGCCAAAAGGCAAGATGAGAGAGAGCTGATGTTTCCACTGGAAAAGGAGCTGAAAAAGCTTAGGGAAGGAGGGCGGAAGAAGAGTCATGCCGCAAGAGCCCTCTCGGAGATTCACTGTTACGGTAGTTCCTACGTAACTGTACCATCTTACTTCAAGAGGGCTCTTGCAGTAGGTAACTACATATAAAACTGAGTCCCAAGCAGTCTGGAACAAGAAGAAGCAAATGGGAGGAGGAAACTACCCAAATGTAGACCCTCAGGCTGTGAAGGTGTTAGGAAAGAAGACCTTGCAGAACAGCCAACCCGACGCCAGCTCTACGGCCAGAGGCAATGTCCAAACTGTAATGTTTCGTAAAGGCATGGACAAAAGTCCAAGTTGCGGCTGCACAGATGTCTGCTGCTGACACATTCTTGAAACAAGCAGCAGAGGCAGCGACCCCTCTGGTGGAGTGGCCTCTGACTTGACACAGCAGGGTCTTGTTGTACTTGTCATAACATAAAGTGATACAATGAGCCAACCATTTAGATAGGCATTGCTTAGTAACAGCATTGTCTTCTCTTTTGTGAGCAAAAGAGACAAAAAGCTGATCAGATTTGTTGAGATCCTTAGTCCTAGTGGTGTAGTATCTCTGTATTCTATGAACATCCAGAGTATGCAAGAGGTACTCCCCTTGATTGGAGTGCTGCGTAAAGAAAGCAGGCAGCTCCATGGATTGATTCAGCGTAGATTCTGCTACCACCTTAGGGAGAAACTTAGGGTTGGTACGCAGAGCCACACGTTCCTTGTGGAAAATCAAGTACAGGATTTTGCACGAGGGCCTAAAGCTTGGAAATCCTTCGAGCAGAAGTAATGGGCACTAGGAAGAGGGTTTTCCAAGAAAGGAACTTTAAGTCTGCAGAGGCTGCCGGCTCAAAAGGAGACAGAGTAAGCTTCTCAAGGATAAAATTTAAGTCCCAAGGAGGGGCAGGAGCATGAACAGGATGTCGCAAGTGGAGAACCCCTCTAAGGAAAGTCTTAGTCCTGTCCCCAAAAGGAACATAGTGGAAATGGCCCCCATGTGAACCTTCAGAGAGGAATGACTGAGACCCAGATCAAAGAGATGGTGCATGTAATCCAACAGCCGCCCAACAGAGCAAGAGAATGGCTTGAAATCTTTGGAAGAGGCCCAAATAGAGAACCGTTTCCATTTCATGGCATAGGTACATCTAGTGGAGGGCTTTCCGGCCTCCACCAGAATCTTAGCGACCAATGGGGAAACCCCCGAAACGAGCTTGAGCTACATCTGCAGGAGCCACATGTGCAACTGAAAGGACTTGAGGTCTGGATGGACCAGGGTCCCCTGATCCTGGGTCAGCAAAAGTTGTGACAGAGGAAGAGGAGGTTCCTCTGAATAGTGTTGCAGAAGAGAGAACCAAACTTACCTGGGCCAGAAATGAGCGATGATCATGTGAGCTCCTTCCGAGCTGAGTTTCTGTAAGACCCTTGGAATCAAGGGGATCGGTGAAAAGGCATAGACGAATCTTCCCTTCCAGTCTACAGACAGAGTGTCTCTAAAAAAAATGCCACGCCCTGGAGTGAGCGAGCAGAAGGCGAGAAGTTTTGTGTTGAGAGGAGACGCAAACAGGTCTACCTGTGGTGTTCCCCAACATAGGAAGATATTGTCTGCTACCCACTGCTCTAGTTCCCACTCATGAGCGTGAGCAGACGACCGACTGAGGTGGTCTGCCAGCGTGTTCTCAACCCCCAGGACGTGAATAGCCGTGAGGTGAAGGTTGTGCTGCACTGCCCATTCCCAAACCCACATCGCCTCCCTGCAGAGAGGGTAGGAACGAGTCCCTCCCTGTTTGTTGATGTACCAGACTACGCACATGTTGTCCGTCTGGACAGCCAGATGTCCGGGGAGCAGATACAGATGCAGAACCTGAAAAGCATACAGCACGGCCCGAAGCTCGAGCACACTGATGTGGAGAGATTTTTCGAGCTTGGACCAGGAGCCCTGGGTCCTGTGAGGCCTGAGATGGGCTCCCCAACCCTCACCCGAGGCGTCTGTAGTCAGCGTCTGGGGGGGGGGGGGAATGCAGAAGGGAACTCCCCGGCAAAGGTTCTCCTGAACCATCCACCATTGCAAGTCCCGAGCCATAGGAGGGGAGACCAGAACGACCTGATCTAGGTCGTCCGCCAGCTGATTCCACCGAGACCGAAGCATCCACTGAGAGATTCTCATGTGGAGCCAAATGCGAGGGACTGTCGGAATAGCAGCCACCATGAGCCCGAGGAGGTGAAGGACCGACCTGGTGCTGACCCACCTGCGGCTGGACAACAAGCTGACCTGAGCCTGGAGTGAGGCCGCCCTGTCCAGTGGCAGGAATGCCATGCCAGAGGTCGTGTCCAGGATCGCCCCGATAAACTGGAACCTCTGGGATGGGATCAGGTGGGACTTGGCCTGGTTGATGGTAACACCCAGGCAGGTAAAAACCTGCAGGGGGAAAGGAAGTGCAGGAGTTCCTCCCTGGACGAGGCCGCCAGGAGCCAGTCGTCCAGGTACGGGAAAACCTGCACCCCCCCCGGGTACGCAGGTAGGCCGCTACCACCAAAAGGCATTTGGTGAACACTCGGGGCACTGAGGAAAGACCAAATGGGAGGGCCTTGAACTGGTAGTCATCCCCCTGGAACGCAAAATGCATGTATTTGCAGTGGGAAGGGCGAATAGGGATATGCAGGTAAGCATCCTGCATGTACAGAGCGCACAGCCACTGTCCCGGCCAAAGAAGGGGCAGAAGACTCTGCAGAGAGAGCATCCTGAACCTTTTGTACTCCATTAACAAGTTCGGGGAGCTGAGGTCGAGAATTGGCCTCACATCTCTTGACTTCTTTGGGACCAGGAAGAAATGGGAGGGGTTAGGGTCTAAATCCTGTCAAATTCCCCGACTGTTGAAATCCGGTTTTTTTAATCCCAAAATTAATAATACCAACGCGCTTTAAAGACCGAACGTCAGCATCCAGACAGCATTTTACTTTTTACCTGTAGCATCATCCCGACCTGAGACTCTTAACACTTGCTCAGCAATAACTGTTGCCTGTAGCAGCATCACGACCTGACATTCTTACAGTAGCACAGCATTTGAGAGAATGCCCAACTGTCGATAGTTTTAAAGTTGGTTTAAAAACATATTTATTTAGTTTAGCTTTTACTTAGTCATGGTTGATACGTTTTAATGTTTGTAAAAATTGTCATTATGTATTTGTTTTTATGTACAGCGCCTTAGATTTGAGAGGCGCTATAAAAATAAAGTTGATTTGATTTTACTTTTACCAGTAGCAGCATCACGATAGCATAGCATTTTATTGCATTTAATGCAGCGTCTTTCGATACTAAACTAATAAATTAAATACAAGTAAACACATATCAGTTCTGCTGAAGTTCGCAAGAAAGGGTAGCGCACTACGGCGGTCATGCTACCGGATGCGCCTACTGATGACGTGTTTACATACGGCCATTGACCTTTACCACTTCTAGTGTTCAGTACAGCAGCATTACTAGTGAGAGAAAACAAGGTAACGAAATCAGCTTACCTTTAAAAATATTTTATTGAAAGCTACACAACATTAAAAAAGAGATTAAAACTTTATTATTAAGCAATCGGATCGTCTCTCAGTTTCCCAGTGTCTTCACAGGTGCAGATTGTGAGCAATGCCTCTAATATACTCAATATTGCTCCAACTGCTCCTTTCCTTTACAACATTTCCAATTTTGGTTTCTCAGTCCAGGTACTGTTTTTTCATTGGAGACTTAGACATCCCCCTGTAAATTTTTCAATTGTGCTGTTGGTCACCAGTTGCTCTTTTTGTAATTCTGCTACAAACCGATGTACCCCAATGTGAGCACTACCAATTAATGCCCCCAACCTCCGGTGCCAAGCTTCCACATTATTTTGGGTACGAGGGTACCTAAGCACCATTTGGTCATGTACTGACCAGAATGAAGGTGGAAACAGTGGTGGACTTTGTACAGTTGTGTTATTTCGCATACGGCGCCTAATTCTCCCCAAAACAGTTGTCTTCAAACCATTCTAACAAAGTAGCATTGTCGGCTGGCATTTCCACTTTAATTTCACTGTAGACTGCAGCTATTTCTTCTGCAGGCACGAAGGACAATGCTACCAGGTACTGCATTTTTAGGCTCAAATCTGCATCTGTGCCGTACAGTGTAGCCATGCCGAAACTTTGAATCTTCCACCAAACAATTTGTCCAAAATGGAACAGGCATCCCTTGTTCTGACAGTTAATAAATTCTGCTTTACATGCATTGATGGCTGCTTGTTCGAAGTCTGTGATAATCATGGCTGGTGTTAGTGTGAGACTGTACTCATCAGTAATGTCATTCAAATCCTGGAACAGTCTGATGTAGCACTCCTGTGATTTGGAGGCCATTAAGGCATATACAAGGGGTACAATGCATGCAGTTTCAGGGGTCCCAACTGAGGCATGGATTGAATATAGCTGGCGAAACATGGTTGGCACTGTTCTGAATGTGCCATCCATAATCAAAAAAAAAAAAAAAAAATCAGCATTTGCTAGTTTCTCCACATTTATTCGTGTGGTAAATATTTTTTCTTCACCAAGAGTGGATTCCCTAGCCAGGAATCTCTGCCCATTGACAGTTTGTAAATGTTCTGGGAAGTTCAAAGTGCCTAAAGACTGAGGCTCTGGTAGGGCATTTTGTCTGCGATCTCTTTTAACAACTTGCTGCAAAGCCTGCCGCGAAGGCATGCTCTGCAAAACTTCCTGTGAGACCTTAGATATCTCAGCTTGAATTAATTGGGCTGAACTGTCATGGGTCTCCAGAGCTCAAGATTTTAGTGAGGCCAGTGTTGCAGCTATAGGTAGGTCTGTTGCGTTTGGGGAGTGGTTGTGCTCACAATGCTTACGGAGGTGATGCTGTCCTCCAACCAGTACTGTGGAAGCTCTACCCAGACAGCAATGACTTTTCCGTGATTGGCAGCACCAGTAAAATAAATCCCCATGATGTCGTTCCTCTACATATAGATATCCAGCTATACATATTTTATCCTTGCCCTTCTGAGACTTCACAGTATCGCACACAACTCCAGCTTCTGCCATTCTGCAACTACAACTACAAAAAAACAGCCTCAGTTTGGTATTTAAATAAAGCTCGTATCACCTAATCATTTAATTAGTCAGCTGTGTCATGATTTTTTGCCATTTTACAGTCAGGACATGATTGGTTGACGTTTTGTCAGTAGCTGTCACATGTAATTAGTGAGAAAGCTCTTCTTCAGTAATTTGCTTTTAAATGGTAAGTCTGCTAGAAAGTTTTTACAACTGTAGCTGTCAGCTTTCGTTATTTTGGTCTTTCAGTACACGGTATTATTTCAGTCAGGCTATCAATGCAATCGGGATTTTTTCTGACGGGCTTTGGGATGTCGCGATTTCGTACGGATCCCAATGGGAGTAGTAACCCGTTCCCTGAAGATGGGGAGGAAAGGGCTCTATTGCCTCCTTCAGAAGAAGAGAGGATATTTCTTCGTGAACCAGAAGATGATGTTCTGGGGAGTAAGACTACCTGGGGGGGGGGGTGGAGTTTTGAGGAGGTTTCCGAAGAAACTCAATTGAGTGTCCTTCTGCGATCAGCTGGAGCACCCAAGTGTCTAAAGTGATCCTCTCCCAACCCGGTAGATGGAAGGAGAATCTCCCTCCTACCGATTCCTCTGGAAGGCCCAGAGGCTGTGGGAGAGGAAAGGAGTCAGGAGGTGTGAGGCAGCATCGCGGCTGAAGCCCCTGCTGCTTTTTTGGGCCGGGGGGGACTTGGCAGCCAGAGGGGCCTGACGTTTGTTGGCCCGCTTTCCCTGAGGTTTTGTCTTTTGTCAAGAACGTCTGCAAAAGGGACGACGCTGAGCCTGAGGGGGTCTGTACATGGAGTCGACAAACTTTAGTGCAGTACCCTTCTCCTGCAGATCGGTGACGATGTCCTTGACATCACCACTGAACCCCTGAAGGCTGCGTCCTGGATAGCAGACTGCACCTCTGGGACCAAACCGGACACCCCAGAGCCAGACATGATGCCGCAAACCCACGGTGAAAGCTGAGCTCCGACCGGCAGCGTCCACTGCATCGTATGTGGCATGAAGCATGTGCCGACTGGCCGAACGCACAGACCGGACTAGATCAGCCACTTCCTGCTTCGTCTGAGACTCAGGAAGGGAGTCCAATTTAGCCTCCAACGCGCTAAGGATCACCTTCTGTTAATCCCCCATATGACCAGCGTAATTCAGGCCCCTAACATCCAGAGTGGAAGAAGCATAGACCTTCGTCCCGTACTGGTACAGAAGGCAGGATTCCTTGTCGGGTGGTGATGAGCTCAAGTGCTTGGGGTTAGCTGTCTGGCTGTGAGCGGCGCCAATCATGACCAAATCCACTCGAGGGTGTGAACTTAAAGAGTCAACACCATCCAGAGCTTGATAAAGCCTGTCCGACTTCCTAGGAAGGGGGGCTAATGCCGACAGTTGCTTCCAAATAGTGAAAACAGGGTCGGCATGAGGCTCAAGTCAGGGTGGCACCAGGGTAGGAGCGGTCTCGGGCAGATCCAGATGCGCAGCGAGTTTCTTACGCTGTGGATCTGGCTCCAAGGAATGCCACTGATGAACTGCCTGGATTTTAAGCAACAACTCCATAAAGGAAGGATCCTCCAGAGGAGACTTTGGAGGAGTCCTTGGCCTGGGCTTGTCCGGAGTGCGTGGCTCGTTGTCTGGGTTGGAACGACCATTGGAGTCATCCGAGGAGGATGAAGAGGAAGAAGACTCCTCCTTCCGGAGCGGGGGAGGAACGGACCCCTTGGGAAGCCCTCAGAGAAGCATATCCTGCCCTGCCCTGGAACCGGAGGGCTCGCCTGTGGTATCCGGAGGTGGGAAGGGGGTCTCTGGTCTCCGATGTAGGGGGTCCAGGACCGGCATCGGAAGATGGCTATCTACCTACCTGATGAGCTGAGCCTTGGCCTCAGCCCACCAGGAAGCCAGAGTCTCCTTCAAGTCCACCGGCGGCTGAGGGGGCAGTGGAGGAGGAGGAGGAGGAGGAGGGGGATACGGAGGGTATTCGTAAGGCACGTATCCATATCCCAATGGCGGGAAGCCCAGCATCGGGTACTGGGGCACCGTGTACTGCAGCATCGGGTAGGCCGGCATCAGGTACTGGGGTGTCGGATACCCAGGTACCGGGGGGCTCTGTGGGAGCAGAGGGCTCCGGAAACGGCCCAGCGGGCAGGCCCGGAATGGGAGGCCCAGCGGGTGGCATCCGGTAATGGGATACTGTTGGACGTCGGGTAGACCGGCGTCCACGCCACGTCGGGTCATCCGGCCCAGCGGGAGGGAGACCCGATGGCAGCGTACCCACCTCCTCCGTGTTGCCAGGGGAAGAAGGATTACCATCCTCAGGATCCAGCAGAGGAGACGCTGGCGCCTCAAATGCAATGAGCGTTATGGCGAACTCGGACGACGGATATGTTGAAGCGGGTCCGTGTCGGCTCTAACGCCGAGCGGACGTCGGAGGAGCCGACATCTGTCTCATCGGCAGGATCCGGGCGGACATCGGAGGAGCCAGCGTCCGACCTATCGGACCCAGCGCCCAATGAAGGCTGCGAAGAAGGGGCGGCCTTGGTGGGTGCTTTGGGGGCCGTGAGCTGCCCTGGAGGGTCAGGCGTCTTAACGGCCTTACCTGGGCGAGCATCAGAGGAGCTGACGTCCGGCTTATCGGGGCCGCTTGAACCAGAAGGCCGCACGGCGGGCGACCTTACAGGGAGCAGCTGCCTTCTTAGACCCGGATGCTCCCGAGGGGCCCTAGTGTGAGCCCGACGGGAGGGTTGACGCCATCTTGGAAACCTCCAAGACGGCCGCCACAGAGCTGTCTCCTGGGGAGGCGTTACCTACAGCACCGCGACCCCAGCCGAGGCTGCGGCGACCGATGAGTCCCAGTCCCGGTGCTTCTTCTTGTGGTGGCCCTCCAGAGAAGTCGAAGCCCGGGGTTTTTTTCAGTTCCTTTTCCATGGAGGTCATTTTTTGTTTAAGAACGTGGGCCTCCAGGGACTGCTGCCTCCGCTTTTGGGTGGCCGCGTTAAACTGCTGGCAGAGCTGGCACTTCTCGACGGGATGATCAAGGCCTAGACAAAAAAAGGCACTGGGAATGTCCGTCCTTATGCAGGAGCTGGGCGTCGCAAGAATCGCACTTGTTTTTGTGCTCGGAGGGAGTCGGGGACGACATACACGGCAGCTGTAGGTAAGGCTGACGAAAATCAGGAAAAGTAGAAAATAGGCGGTAAAACTACCAACAACTGACTGTGAAGCAGTGAATTTAACCGCAAGGCGCTGCATGAGCTAACGGCGGGAAAGAACTGGAAGGTGGGCATGGGGGACTGCCCCTTTATATTGACGTCACCTGATGTGGGGACGGTCCCCCGCCAGAGACTGCTAGCTAGAAATTTTTCCGTGGGGTCCTGACGCCTGCCGGCTTCAGTCCTATATGTAATTACATACTGCAAGAGCCCTCTCGAAGTAAGATCTTTATTTTATATAATTGCTGTGACGAGAAAAGAAAACCCAGCAATTATATAAAATAAAATATGGGTCAGGGTGTGGAAACTAAGTTTACACACGCCCTCAGGGTTAGATGCTATGCATAAACCCCTTGAACTTTGCTCTCGGGGTTTATTTAGCATCTGACCCCTTGGGTGAGTGTAAACTTCTCATTACACACTCCAACCCATACTTTATTCTATATGTAATGGTTTGTCTGTAATTGTACTATTGTCTCTCTCCTGGTTGCCCATGAAAATGGGCAGTTACCTGTTCATTGGGCTTTCCAAGTGAACAAACAATAAACAACAGGTTACTCCCCTGTAAATGTAGTTCTGTTAGTGGTATCTGGTTCACATCCACACTCTGGCAGTTTTGCTGGAGGCAGTAGAGTCATCCGAAATCTTCAAGCTAAGCTCCTCCCACCACCCGGGTGGTATATCTTCCGGCTGCGACCTTCGATGTCAGATCTTTTGCAAACTGGAAGCAGGGATCCGGGTGCTACTTGCCAGGGGAGGTCAGGTGGGTTGTGTGGATGCGAGCTGTATACCACTAGTAGAAAGTACAGTTACGTAAGAACTTACCGTAACAGTAGATCTTCGAGAACAGCTCTTAACAGCATGTTACACCATTAGGACTGAAGCCGGCAGGCGTCAGGACCCCACGGAAAATTTCGAGCTAGCTATCTTCAGCGGGGACCGCCCCCGATGTCAGTCCGCCTCTGGCGTCAGACGTAGTACATAAGGCGGTCCCCTGATTCTCCAGTTCTCCCGCCGGAGACTTCCGCCACAGGCTGACATCGAAATGGGAGACCGAGGATCCACCGCCAGAAGTCAAAGGAAACAAACTTGAAAGTAAGGCGAAGCCATGCTTCCTCCAAGGGGGAAGATGGGCGGAAGGTATTACTGCAAGAGCTGTTCTTCGAAGATCTACTGTTACGCAAGTTCTTACGTAACTGTACTATCTTACTTCGAGACACAGCTCTTGCAGCAGGTTACACCATTAGGACTGATTTCCAAGCAGTAACGCTGCCAAAAATTCCGGGAGGAGGAAAATAGGAAAAACATTCCAGGTCCTGAATCTAGGACAGGAGACCCTGTAGCACCGCCAGGCCAAAACTGGCTCTTCACCGAGAGGCGATGTCCAGGCTATAATGCCTGATAAATGTATGCACAGAGCTCCAAGTGGCTGCAGCACATATGGCAGAAGTGGAGACGTTCCGGAGCGCTGCAAAGGAGGTAGCCATGCCCCTAGTGGAATGGCCCCGGACTGAACCCGGAAGGGGCTTCTGCTGAGCTCATAACAGAATGAAATACACTGGACAAGCCAGCGAGACAGGGACTGTTTGGATACAGGTTGGCCCATCATCCTCTCAGAAAAGGAAACGAAAAGTTGCTCAGAACTACGAAAAGGTTTAGTTCTGTTGAGGTAATACCTCAGGCTGCGGTGAACATCCAGGGTGTGAAGCAGAGCCTCTCCTCTATTCGAGTAGCTCGGGAAGTAGACCGGCAGGTCAATGTCCTGATTTAGAGTGAGTGACAAAACCACCTTAGGCAAAAAGTTAGGATTCGTCCTCAGGGATACTCTGTCCCGGTGGAAAACTAAATAAGGCTCTTTGCACATGAGAGCGTGAAGCTCAGAAATTCTTCTCGCTGAAGTAACAGCAACCAAAAATAACGTTTTCCACGACAGAAAACGTAGCTTGCAATCCGCAGCAGGTTCGAAGGGGGGGAGTGTG
Organism: Neoceratodus forsteri; assembly: GCA_016271365.2. Lineage (NCBI taxonomy): Eukaryota > Metazoa > Chordata > Ceratodontiformes > Ceratodontidae > Neoceratodus > Neoceratodus forsteri. Next base: position 321,559,156 of record JADMNL010000027.1, read on the forward strand.
AGTTGTTTCAGGACAAAGAGCAAATCCCATGGAGGCACTGGGTCCTTAATGGGTGGCCTAAGGTGTAACACCCCTCTCAAAAATTCCCCGGAGGCGTCTAATTGTGCCACTGTACAATGTCCCACTGGAAGGTGGTAGGCAGAGATGGCACAAAGGTGCACCTTGATAGAGGAGTAGGCTAGACACGAACGAAAGAGGGAGAGCAGGTAGTCCAACACCACTCCCACCGAGCAACCTAAAGGGGAATAGTCGCGTGCTCGCGACCATAAACAAAATCGGCGCCATTTCATGGCGTACGTCATATGCGTTGCCGGCTTTCTGGCTGCAGAAAGAACTTCCGCAACCTCTTGCGAGACCCCGTGACGCAAGATGGCTATGTCTCTAGGAGCCATGCATGCAGGTTCAATGAGCGTAAGTCCGGGTGGACCAGTGAACCTTCCTCCTGAGACAAGAGATGGAGCTGAACGGCAGGAGGCGGAGGTTCCGGGATAGCTGAATTAGCAAGGGGAACCAGATCTGTCTGGGCCAGAAAGGCCACTAGGATCATTGTTGCATGCTCCCTGCGCAGTTTGAGAAGAACTCTCTGGATCAACGGGAAGGAGGAAAGCGTAGAGAATCTGTCCGCCCAGGAGAGGGACAACGCGTCTCACCAGAAAACACCAGGCCCTGGATCTAGCGAGCAAAAATTGGGCAGTTTTGCGTTGGATGGGGATGCGAACAAGTCCAACTCTGGAGTTCCCCATCGAAGAAACAGATCCTCTGCTACCTCTTGAAGAAGTTCCTACTCGTGGACTCTGGCCTGGGAGCGACTCAGGCCGTCTGCAATCGTGTTGTCCACCCCGGGAACATGTACAGTGATCAGATTTGCGCCGTTTCGGATTACCCAATCCCACATCCTCATGGCCTCCCTGCAGAGGGGGTAAGAGTGTGCGCCTCCTTGTTTGTTGAGGTAATACATCACCGCCTTGTTGTCTGTCTGAAGCAGGAGGGTACTCGGCGGGATTTCTGACTGAAAGGCCTGCAGGGCATAAAGGACCGCCCTCATCTCTAGAACATTGATATGGAGATGAGCCTCCAGAGGGTTCCACGTACCCTGGGACTTCACCCCGTCCAGGTGTGCCCCCCACCCTAGACCTGAGGCGTCTGTGGTGAGGATTACCTCCGGGGACGGCGCTACAAACGGGACGCCCGTGGAGAGCGACCCTGGGTCTAGCCACCACTGCCAGTCTCGAATCACGGTGTTCGTGATTCTGACCGGATGCTGCATGTGGTCTTGCCTTTGATCCCATTGCACCTTGAGCATCCACTGAGTTACCCGCATGTGGAGCCTTGCGAAAGGGACGGTAGGAATGGCCGCAGCCATGTGTCCGAGCAAGCGAAGGACCGACCTGGCCGGGACGGTCTTGTTCGACTATAGCTCCCTGATGAGGGATCTGATGCGCTCCGCTCTGTCGTCTGGAAGAGAAGTTCTTCCCTGAACGGTGTCCAGTACTGCACCTATAAATTGCAGCTTCTGTGACGGTACCAGGAGAGACTTCTCCGTGGTTGATTAAGATGCCCAGAGATCGGAACAGGACCTGGGTGCTCTGTATCGCACGAAACAACGCCTCTCTGGAGGCGGCCATGAGAAGCCAATCGTCCAGGTACGGGAACACATAATGGCCCTGTCTCCTTAGAGATGCTGCCATGACTGCCATGCACTTGGTAAAGACCCTGGGTGCGGATGACAGTCCGAATGGAAGGGCTCGGAATTGAAGGTGGTGGTCGAGGAACTCGAAGTGCAGGAACCTCTTGTGCGCCTGAGCTATAGGGATATGCAGGTATGCGTCCTGCATGCCTAGAGACGCTAAGAAGGCGTCTTGTTTCAGCATGGGACTAAGACCCGGAAGAGTCGCCATGCGAAATCTCTTGTAGGCGACAGACACGTTGAGGTCACTGAGGTCCAAAATCGGACGGAGGTCCCCTGTCTTCTTTGGAACCAGGAAGAAGTGGGAATAATATCCTTGTCCTCTCTGGTTCTCCGGGACGTACTCTATCACTCCCTTTTGCAAGAGCGCGAGTACTTCTTGCCATATCAGAGATTTGTACTGACCCGGATATCGGGAGAGCAAAGGAGGCCTCGGGGTGCTTTTCTTGAATTCATATAGTGGCCTCTTCCGACCAACTGAAGAACCCACCTGTCGGTGGTTATAGCCACCATCCCAGCAGGAAGTTCGCAATCGACCCCGACCATGATTTCCCATTGATCCTGAGGCGAGGGCGGAAAGGAAGTCAGGCTGTGGCGGCTGAGGGGCCCGCTGGCTGGGCGGCTTAGGAATGCAGCTGGCCGGCCCGGGGCTGTTTCCCTGGGCTCTATAACCGGAACCCCTCTGTTGTGGGCGGGCAGGGACTGCTGCCTCTGCATCCGTCCACGAATTCGGCTTTGGTTCCTACAAAAGGAACTAAGCCTGGGTCGGTACATGGCCTGGACCGACCTCACCGCCTTCCCGGCCTCTTGAAGTCTGGTAATCTTCTCTGACGGTTTACCAAACAAGACTTCTCCCTCGAATGGAGCGTCCATGATATTCTTCTGGACGTCCGGGGTAAAGCCGGAGACGCGTAACCAAGAATGCCTCCGGAGGCATATGCCAGAAGCTGCTGCTCGGGCCGAGGAGTCCGCGGAGTCGTACACGGCTCGTAGCACTTGGGTTCCCATGTCCAAACCCGTACGGAAGAGCTGAAGCATCTCCTCCTTCTGCCCACCTTCTGACAGTTTTTCAGCCGCTTCCAGACCCTGCTCCCACAAGGCATTTTGGAACTGAACCATGTGGGTTAAATAATTCAAGGATCTGATGGCGCAGGTAGCGGAAGCATACGTGCGCCTACCCATAGCGTCCAACTGCTTGGACTCTGGGTCCGGTGGCAGGGTGCTCAGATGCTGCGGTCTCTGGGACCGGTCATGTGAGGCTGTGATGACCAGAGAGTCGGCCTGAGGCTGCTGAGTCAAGTACTGGTCTTCTCTAGGAGCCTTGTACAAGCGATCAGCTTTCTTCGGCATCGCCGGGAGCGAATGTGGACGCTTCCACGCTGCCTTGGTGACGTCCACGAAAGTGTCAACCAAGGGTGGCACCACCACAGGCTTGGGGTCCTTCTGCTGAAGATATTTGGCAAGGCGTATCCTTTTGGGGTCTAGCTCTTCCGCATCCCATCCCATGTTCTCTTGGATATGCCTCATAATATCCGAGAACGAAGGGTCATCCGGAGGAGACTTCGGCATCTCACGTGGGTCCGGAGAAGGGATGGAGAGGGGAGATGGGGATCTGGAAGTTGAGAACTCTGATCCCGTGGCCTCCGTCGAAGGCGATCGTCGGTGTCTCCTGGGTCTCTTGGGGCTGGGTGACCTAGAAGAGGATTTAGACGGAGGTCTCCGTTTTTCTGATCTCCCCCGGGAGGGGTTCCATGCTCCCGGGGAGGAGGTAAACAACCTGCCGACCCGATGGCGAGGGGTGAGGAACCGGGGTGTAAGAGGAGGAGGAGGAGGAGTGGGAACCATGTCCTTCTTTATGGTGTCCCACCAGTAAGTGAAGAGGTCCTTCACATCCGCTAAAGAAAGGCCCGACGACGGTCCGGGTGCCGGTGGATGGTCGTCGGGTCACGGCGTCGGCTCCACAGGGGGCTCGGGTATCGGCGAGGGTTCCCTGGGCGTCTCAACAAGACGGGGTCTCCCGTCTGGTCGCAGGCTGCGTCGATTCTTCCTCGGTTAGGTCTCTCCTGACGCCAGTCTGAGTCAGGGCTCTCTTCTCAGGAGGAGCAGGCACGTCCCTACTGGCGTCCGCTGAGGTGTTGGCTTGGCGGCGATGGTGCGTCTGGCGGCGGTGGCTCAGGGATGTATGGCGAGAAGGGCGATGGCGGGCGCACCGGCGTCTGATCCTGAGGTCTCTTCAAAGAAGTAAGCTCCAACGTCTTGCGGGGAGGCAAGGAAGCTGACCTGACATCGGGTTCCGAAGGGCGGGAACCCGACTTATGATGGTGATGGCGATCCCCAGACTTCACCAAGGCCCTGGAGGACGAAGATGAGGACGGCCTGGTGGACTTGGCCTGAGAAGAGGACTTCCTGACCACAGCCGGGGGAGGCTGAGAGCTGGCCCTGGAGGGGGAGCGGTCGGACCTGGAACTGGAGCTGCGAGTCCGAAGCCCTGGAGGGGACCTGGAAGGGCCTTCTCCCTCGTTTCTCAAGCGTGCTTGTGGCACTTTTAGTGGATTCCCCTTGGAAGACATGGTCTTTAGCTTTTCTTCAGTAAGAAAGCCTGTAGGGCCTTCTGACGTCGGATCCAGGTTCTACTGTTAAACCCTGGCAGAAGGACCAGGCCGGGTATAAGTGGTCTGGGCCTAGGCACCGGACGCAGGCCGTGTGGGGGTCCTTGAAGGGGATCTGCTTCCAGCAAGCATACTTGGAAGAGTGACCGGAGGTCTGAGAGGACATCAGCGAAAAACTTGCTTATAGAAATCCAATTTTCCCGTAGGAAAGAACTTAACCACGCGTCGCGCTCTAGAGCTGAACCGAAGGGTTGAGACATGCAAGTCGACGGTGGGAAAGAACTGGGGAATTAGGCGGGACCCATATGTACTAAATCTGGCGTGGGCCGGGACCGACAGCGGGGGCAGTCCCGCTGAAGATAGCTAGCTAGAAATTTTCTGTGGGGTCCTGACGCCTGCCGGCTTCAGTCCTAATGGTGTAACCTGCTGCAAGAGCTGTGTCTCGAAGTAAGATCTACGGTTACAGGTGAGTTACCTATATTCCTAGCAACGTGGATGCAGGTCACTATTCATACTGTGGCAAACTACAAGCAGTCCTCTGGGAGGTGGCAAGGCACTCACCCCGTCTGACAAACAGATAATGGAGGACGGAGGACCCAAAAGCAGTAATCCTGATGACTTGTGATGTCGATGCTGTAACGGGAGGTGAAGGTGTGCGGTTTACTCCAAGCTGCAGCCCTACATATCACCGCAATGGGATACCCCTGAAAGCAGCCACCAAGGCAGCGGTACGTCAGGTGGAATGAGCCTTAAGCCCCTTAGGTAACTCCCTACCAGCCAACCTACAGCAGAGGTTGAAGCAGGATGTACCGTATATACTCACTTGCAAGTCGACCTTGCATATTAGTCGACCGTCTCCCTTTACTTAGTCAATTTTTAGTAAAATTACAGACATTAATTTGCTGCCCAAATTGGATGGAAAAATATGTTCTGTGACAGACATCAGGCACGGAATCTGTCTCTGGCCAAAGCTGAACACAAATATCCGGTTACAAACCTCGCAAACAGGTCAGCCTCACAGATAAGTCGATCCCCCTTATTGGGGGGCCTACAGTATTTTTAGCATAAAAAAAAAAATGAAAGTTGCGCAATTACCTTAATTGTTGATCTTCCAGAATAGCTTCACCACTGATCCCCACTCATGGGTCTGAGTTGGAGACACCAGGACCCTGCAGGAGTAAAGCTTTTGCCAGGGGGGCGGACATGGCTACTGAGCATGGCATCTGTGCACTACTCCCTCCTTCGTGGTGCCATGTGCCAGCCAATAACCATTGCTGTCTCCCTCACTACTTTCAGTTCTGTTTGCCACGAGTGAAACAAAGTGGGGAAAAAAATAAAAGAGGGCTAAGAATTTTCCTAGCTCAAAGAGAAAGAGAAAGAATACGGGAAATATAAGCAACAAAATAAAGCCAGACTACCAACCTTTGAATAAAGAAAAAGGGGGCACACTAGGTGGCACCGGGGTAGTTGGGTTTGGAACTACAGCCTCAACACCAATAGCCAGACAGCAGATAGGTAGTGATTTCTAAGGCAGCAGCCCTGACGCATGGGGCTTTGACAGAACAGCAAGGGAGGACTGCTCAGAATTGGGACCCCCTTGCAATTAAGATGGCACAATGTACCAAAACTGGAATGAATCAGACTCCTGGAAAAACCAAACCCCATGCTACCTGATGGAGGAGTGACTGAGCAGTAGTCAAAATATGCCCACCCCCCAAAATCAGGAAAAAAGGAAGGAGTCCCAGGTGCATGTGGAACTGTAAGGCTGAACAGCTCAAAGGAGTCGAGATGTGTTCATCTCCCCAGGCACCCCTCAGATAGTGAGCCAACGGCCCAGCTGGCATAAAAGAAGAAGGACAGACCAGAAGCCAGCCCACTGTTGCAGTGGTAAACACAGAAACAGACATTGACGGCAGACAAGGACTGCTTTGCCCATCCAGTCTGCCCATTTCTCTACCTATTGGATAAGTTGCAGATCCTAGTTAACCAACAGCCTACTTCTTCCTACCCCCCCCCACCAGAATTGCCTTATGTCTGTTTCATGCATTCTTGAATTCCCCCACTGTTTTTGAGCGGTAGCACTATCGCTCATGACACCAACAACCTGGGTTCGGGAACGAGCGCAGGACATTGGAAGGCCAGCTGGGAGGAGGAGAAGGACGGAGCATCTGATGGACCACCCTCCTCCTCCTCCTGGGGGGGGGGGTTGGAGTCGCTGGTGTTCGAGTGGCCCCCTGCGGCAGCCAGGGTGCAACAGCCGGGACTAATGTTTGGGAAGCATGGCATATGTACGACTTACCATCCCCATGCCATTGCACATCACACCTCCTTGGGGAAAAAACAGGAAAAGGAGGTCCGATTGCTGCATGACATCCACCCCCATGCCGCTGACCCCACGCCACCGACTGGGCACTTGCTCTCATTGCACCGTTCAGTCTGTCGAGGGGGAAGGGCCTCCCCTACTACCCGTCCCTTTGAGGGTAAGCCAGGGGTCCTCAAGGGTAAGGTTAAGTCCTGGGGTGTGTAGCGATGCTGAGCCAGTGTGCGTGTATGTGTGGACTGATCAGGGCCAGTGGACAAGGAGGGGAAAAAGCATACTAAATAAAACAAATTTAAAAAATAAAAGGGCATACCAACCAAATGGATAGTCTGGCACAGTCAGGAAGAAAAAAACAGAGAAAAGGACCTACTTTGCCTGCAGCAACAGGGATGTACCCTGTATAAGAGCTAGTGTACTGATCCAATCCAGTGCACAGCACTGTTCCACACACAGTGCAAGTGGAATTAGACTGGAGAGTGCCCCGAGGCACAAAGTGCATTTAGCAACTACTAGGGATATGCCCCAGGAAAGGGATACACCCTGGGTAGGGAGGAGGAGGACAAGAAAGAAATGGGAGAAAGGGAGCTGCCGTCTCTCTCTCTTGTTTTGGGGGTTGGTATGAGGGCCCTTAAAGGAACCCTGACTCCAGTTTTGAGGGGCTTTTTGTGGGCATGGAAACCTAGCAATGAGTCTCAATCCTGTTTTATTTTTTAAACTACTCCATAGGGAGTACAACTGGGGAGGTGCCATGGCACCAGATAGTGCTGGCCACCCCTACCATGGTGAGCTGCCCAGTGGTCCTGGCTCTGCTAGAGTGGCGGATGGTGGGTGAGCGTGGTAGTCAATGGTGAAGACAGTCTGGAAGAGCAACAGTTAAGGTAAGTAAATAACTTTCATATCCTCCAAGAATTAATCTTCACCACTAATTCCCACTTACAGGTCCGAGTACCAAGCTTCCCTTCTTTTCTGAGGGTGCAGCTGGCTCACCCTGAAGGTAACAGATACCCTCAGCCCTCTGCATGGGGGAAGAGCACCAAGGGCAGGGGCTCCTTACAGGGCTGGTGAGACCTGAGACTGTTCAGGAGCAGGTGAGGCCTCATGTGGCACAGGAGCCGGAGGGTTCCCTGACAGTTTCCAAAGAAATGAGCCCCCTGGAAGTGCAAGTTAAGTACCTTGCACCAGGCCAGAGGTGCCACTTAGGAGAGGTAAAGTCATGCATGCAGCTGTGTCACTGGCTTTAGTAGTGACAATGGCTCACCAGGGCATACATCCGCCTGTGAGGCCTGAGGATCAGAAGGCTATGGGTTCAAGCCCCACACCAGGAACTTAGGTTAACTCCCAATACTGACACTGTAGTGCAGCATGAGGGGGGGTGCTACACTCCTGAGGTTCTGTCTTTCATCTGAGACATTTAACCGAGATCCCATCAGCCTATTCTGGTAGTTGTTCAGGTGGACGTTAAAGATCCCATGACACTTCTCAAAGAGAGACAAATACCTGAGAGAGAAATATTTAGCAATACAAACTCCTAAAAAAATGCCATAAATCCTATCACGAAGAGGAAGGGAGAATTACAATGGTTATAGAAAAGGAAACAAAAGTAAGGAAAACATAAACTTACACAGAACTCAAGAAAAATTAATTATAAGCAGTTAGAAAAAACAAACAAATGTCCGACTCCCCATCAGGATATGTTCTAATTTTCTAGCAGCAGCCCAAAAAAAAAAAAAATTCACAATTTTTCCACAAAGTTTGTACAGTGAATCTATCATACATACTGCCCGACATCCTGCATATATACTTGCCTAAATGTAAGTAGAACTTTTTTTTATTTCAGTGCATGAGGTTATTTCTGCTGCAATGTTCAGGCGCACCTGGCCTGCCACAGGTAGTATTTTAGCACAGCACACGGGATCTGCGATGTGCTAGGGCGAAACTTGAACCATGGGCCAGTGAATATGGTAAAAACAAATCCCTTACAGGGGAGACCCAAAAATAAAGGCTCCTGCCACGCATCTGCTAATGGCGTCCAAAAATCCTGAACACATGGAGAGTCGAACAACAGGTGCTCCTGGGTTTCCAACAAAGCTTGGCAGGAAGGTCTTGGGCATGTTCCGTCACTGATTTGCTTATGTTTACGAGAACTACGTCCTCCCAGCATCCCATGGATTCTCAAGAACAGCACACATCCCATACAAATGTGGGCATTCTGAGATTAGTCAACTCTCCAAGTACCAGGTTCCTATTGTCTGAAGGACAAAAAGGAAAACTTAACTCTACAGAGAATGAATGATTCAATTTATAGTAAAATATAACTGCTGCCTGGTTAGTCAGAACGTGATTGTATGTCAGCTGCCATTTAAGGAGGACATCTTCACGTAATATGGAACATAAACCTTAAATCGAGTTATGTGCGGAGGTTACCCATTTGCCAGGATGGAAGATATGGCAACAACAAGTCCTTTACAGTAGGAAACCATTGTTTGTGTCCCGGCTTTAAGGCCATACTGACGTTGTAATATATAAAAAAATACAAAAAACCCCCAAAAAACTAAAAGGTAAATCATGCTGGTTTATAAGTAATTTCTCTTTAAGGAGATGAGGAGACTACCCCACAGGGCCTGAAAAAAACACACTATATAATGTAGCCTCTGTGTGTATAGGGGTGGGAAAACATGGCTTATGTGTAACAAAATGGGGAGAAGTACAGTTTTCATTAAAGTTGCACACTTCAAGTTTGAGACTTTTTTTCTTCCAGAGGTTAATCTTTGCACTAGCTGTATGTAAATAAGACACTCAATTCTTAGATGCCAAGTCCCCAGTACAGAAAATAATACCCAAGGTCTTTACAAACATACAAAGAAGCCAGCAGAATATGGCCCCTTGGTCCATCGAGTCTTACACTGCAGGGTCTACAGCTCAAGCTACTGCCCCTGCCACCAATCCTCCCTTCCTTTCCATCTACCCCTTACTTTCACCTTATGTTTATCCCAGTCTCTCTTGAAGCTGCCCACCGTGTGCAATGAGATCACCTCTACTGGCAGCGCATTCCAACTGGCCATCACCCCTCTCTGTGAAGAAGTGCTACCTGACCCCCCCCCCCAGCTTAAGACTATGCCCCCTCATGTTTTGGCTCCACTTATCTTAAAGTAACTCTTCTTATAGAAGTGTGATGGCAGAAAAGGACCGACAAGGCCCACCGAGTCTGCCCATTTGTTCAGCTATTTGCTTGGACCTGCCCCCCACCCTCAAACACTCCCCTGTGGTTGTCCCATGCCCTTTTGAATCCCTCCACTGTTTCTTCTCCAACGACCGCCTCCGAGAGTCTGTTCCACTTGTCTACCACTCTCTCTATGAAATAGTGCTTCCTAATGTTACCCCTGAACTGCCCCCCCTCCACTTGCAGGCCATGCCCCCTTGTCCTCTGATTACCCTTCATCTAGAAGATGCTTTCCACTGGCACCGTTTATATCCTTAAGGTACTTGAAGGTCTCAATCATGTCCCCCTCTCCCTCCTCTGTTCCAGAGAGTACATGATCAGATCTTTCAACCTTTCTTCATAGGATAGGTGGCTCAACCCTTTTACCATCTTTGTTGCTTTCCTCTGAACTCGCTCCAGCCTCCCCGCATCCTTTTTGAGGTATGGCCTCCAGAACTTGACTCCGTATTCCAAATGCAGTCTAACCAGATGGGTGTCCAAGGGTACAATCCATCTTATTTATCACCTTCCAAGTCAATGAAGGTCTCAATCATGTCCTCTCTCTCCCTCCTTTCCTCCAGGGAGTGCGTGTTTAGGGCCCCCAACCTCTCCTCCCATGATCCACTCTGCTGATCCACAATCATCTTCACTGCCCTCCTCTAGATCACCTCCAGCAGGTTAATGTCCTTTTTGAGGTGTGGGCACCAGTACTGACTCCATACTCTAGATGCGGCCTCACCTGCGACCTGTACAAGGGCAGTATAACCTTCTCTCGCCTACTGCTGATCCCCCTGGCTACGTATCCCAACATCTTATTTGCCCTTGCTGTTGCTTTTCTGCACTGTTTGGAGTGCTTCAGTTTGCTAGTGATCAACACTCACAGATCCTTCTCCTCCTTTGATACAGATACCAGGACCCCTCCCAGGTAGTACTCTGTCCTGGGATTCCTAGCTCCAATGTACATAACTCTGCATTTCTTGGCACTGAAACCAAGCTGCCAAATCCCAGACTATTTCTCAAGCTTTTTCAGATCATCCTGTAGGTCCTGTATCCCTTCAGCCATGTCCACCCTCCCACAGAGCTTGGTGTCGTCTGTGAATAGTCACATTTTGTTCTTAATGCCGTCTCTAATATCAAAGATGAAGACACTGAACCACACCGGCCCCATCACCGAAACCTGTCGGACCCCACTGGTGAACTCCCTGGTGCTAGCTAACTCTCCCCTCACCATACTCTCTAGGTCCTGTTCCTCAGCCAGTTTTCTACCCATCTGGTCATCTTCTACCCAACTCCAAGATCCACTGACTTCCTGATTAACTTCTTGTGGGGTACAGAGTCAAAGGCCTTTATTTATTTATTAAAATGTTTCAACAGGAAAGCACACTGAGCAACAAGCCACTCGTCTCCCGGTGCGAGCTGGGGGAAAGGGGTACAACAGGAATGAGACATTAAACATTCAAGTTGCAAGATCAACATTAACATACAGTTATAAAGGCAGGTATTACAGTGTTACAACAGTGTTACGCATAATAGGTAGAAAGAGTGGACAATAATAAGTGCCAGGTTAGTAAGTAAACAAGTGCTTACGTGAAAGAAAAGGGGATTAGGTGAGGGGATAAGGCAGTGTCTCAGACAGACCCCTTCAGGATGTGGGGAACCCTGCAAGGTGGCTGTGGGGCTAGATAGAAAGGGGGATAAGGCTGTAGGGATTTAAAGAGAGAGAGAGAGAGAGAGAGAAGGAGGAGGTGGTGCGACTTAAATGCTAGGAGGGGGAATAGGACATAACCCAAGAGAGGACCCTTCAGGATGTGGGGTACCCTGCAAGGGGGTTGGGGACAGTCAGTAGATAAGGATTAAGGGAACGAGTGAGTGAGAATTGAACCCTAGAGGAGAAGATAATTCGTACCTTTGGAGGGGATGGGGCCTAATCAATAGTCCATCAGGATGCAATTGGACCCTGCTAGTAGTAGTCATGGAAAGCCAAGACAGTGGCTAGACAGAATAGGAGAGATAGGCTAAGGCTCAGTTGGACCCCTTCAGGATGCTGAGAACCCTGCAAGGGGACTGCGATGGGGAGGGGAAGGAGTGGAGACAAGCCTAGGCATAGTAGGGCCCCTTCAGGATGCTGAGAATCCTGCAAGGGGACTGCAAAAGCTAGGGGGACAGGTAGATGGGGGAGGAGGGGAGACTAGCCTAGATGCAGTAGGACCCCTTCAGGATGCTAAGAACCCTGCAAGAGGACTGCAAGTTGAGGGAGATAGGAGGGATGGGGGGAGTAGATGAGAGATACAAGCCCCTTGGGGGGGGGGGGGTAGGAGAGGGACCCATGGAGAGCATTCAGGGTCCCTTACATTCTGAGAGAGATCAAGGGAGGCCAGTAAGGGGGAGCAATCTGGAGGAAGGGGAGGAGAGCTAGAAATTTTTGGGTTTTGAGGGTGCAGAGGGTAAAATGAAGGTGACAGTAGAGGGGCAGAGTTTGTCCAGGGCTTAGAGGAGGGAATTAGGGAGGGACATGGCAGGAGCACCTAGGTGCAAGGTAATTATTGAGGGCAGAGCTGATGGAGTAGGCGGAGGATGGGTACTGGATTTGAGGAGAGAGGGAATTCCACATTTTTGGGAGGTGGTGAGAGTAACCGGATTGGCAGATTTGGGTGGATCTGTGGGGGACTACCAGGGTGCAGGAAATACAGGTTACTCACCTGTAACAGGAGTTCTAGGAATGGTATATGTTGTTCATCCACACTCATTGGCAGGTATCCTTGCCGCTTTAAATCTTGCGGAAGGTCTTCAAGCTTGCTCCTCCACCCACCGGGTGGTATAACTCTCGGCTCCACCCATGGCCTCAGATCTGGCCCGCTGGAAAGCTCAGGTTGTCTTGTCGAGCCGGGGAGGTCGGTGAACGTGTGGATGAACAACATATACCATTCCTAGAACTCCTGTTACAGGTGAGTAACCTGTATTTCTAGGGACATGGATATGTTGTTCATCCACACTCATTGGCAGACTCCTAGCAGTTCTCCGGGAGGAGGGAGGCAAGACGCACACCCCCAATACTTACTTGGGAAAGAGAGACTGGAGAACCGAGGCCCCAAAACCAGCATCCCGGCGTGACTCAAGGTCGATGTGGTAATGGGTAATGAAGGTGTTTGCTGACTTCCAGGTAGCAGCCCTGCAGATTTCCTGGATAGGGACGTCCCTGGAAGCAGCCACCGTTGCAGCAGTATGGGCGGGTAGAATGAGCTCTTATCCTCTGGGAGCTCCATGCCGCCAACTTATAACAGAGATCTATGCAGGAAGTGACCCACCTGCTTATCGTCCGCTTGCTGCAGGGTCTGCCAGGTGCGGCTTCAGCGTGGGTGACAAACAGCTGGCGAACCTCTCCCGAATTTCAGCCGTGCGCTCCTTATAATAAGCGGCGCCTTCTAGGGTCCAAAGTATGGAGCCTATATTCGGCCCTCGAGGTGTGATTGGGGTAGAACACCGGCAGAGTCAACACCTGGTTAAGGTGAAACTCGACACCACCTTTGGAAGGAATTTCGGGTGGGGGCGCAGGACAACCTTGTCCCTGTGGAAGACCAGGTAAGGAGACTCGATGGAAAGCGCCTGGAGCTCTCCCATCCTTCTGGCTGACGTGATAGCCACCAAGAAAGCGGTCTTCCACGACAGGTGAGAGAGAGCACACCTGTGCATAGGTTCGAATGGCTTGCCCATGAGCTTTGCCAGTACCAGCAGTAGATCCCACGGAGGTGGGGGTTCCCGCACTGGAGGGAAATGTGATCAAGGCCTTTGAAAGCGCCAGACCACCTTCTCCTGCGCCACCCGACTGCTTCCCGCCCGCGCCCGGTAAGCAGAGATGGCTGCCACAGGTGCACCCTCAGGTCGCCGACCTAAGCCCTTGATTAGAAAGGGACCATAAATAGTCCAAGATGCTTGCCAAGGAACAGGAGGAAGGGTCCAAGCCCTTGCCCTGACACCAAATGGAAAACCTTTTCCATTTGAAGGCATAACATTTTCTGGTCGACTCTTACGGGACGCCTCAACTACATTGAGGACCCGTCGGAAAGACCCAAGGCCTGGAACTCTAGCCGCTCAGGAACCAGGCCGTCAGGTGCAGGGATTGAAGGTCCGGATGGAACACCTTCCCCTGATTGACTGAGAGCAGGTCCGGGCGAGCTGGAAGCTGCCGCGGAGTCCTGGAGCGGAGACTGAGGAGATCTGGGTACCAGAACTGGCGAGGCCAGTCTGGGGCTATCAGAATCACCTGCGCCTTGTCCCTCCTCGCCTTGAGAAGCACCTTGTGGATCAAGGGAAATGGGGAAAGGCGTAAAGAGCCGGGGTCCACTGCCTCGAAGGCATCCCCTGCAGCGAGCCCTGCTGAGGCGGGGCATGGAACAGTCTCAGCTTCGCGTTCTCCTGGAGGCGAACAGGTCCACCTGAGGTGTGCCCCAATGGGAGAACAGATGCTGTACTACCTCCGGCAGGAGAGACCACTCGTGGGATGCAGCCCCTATCCGGCTCAGGGCATCGGCCAGGGTGGAGGCTCCTGCCACATGAATGGCTAGGAGATCCGCCTCCAGGCTGCGCACAGTGACAAAATACGGAGAGCTTCCTTGCATAGAAGCATGGCGCGTCCCCCCTGGCGGTTTAGATAGAACATGGTCGTGGTATTGTCCGTCTGGACTCGGACCACTTGACCCCGGAGGAACGGAGCAAAGGCGGTGAGAGCTAGGCGGACCGCTCGGAGCTCCAGCAGGTTGATGTGGCATCGGGACTCCAGCGGGGACCAGAGGCCATGAGCCAGTGTTCCCCAGATGGGCACCCCAACCCATCAGAGAGGCATCGGTCGATAGAGAGACGTCGGCTGAAGGCGGACTGAACAGGATGCCCTCCTGCAAATGATCTGGAGCGGTCCACCACTGGAGGCGTTCCACATCCCTAGTCACCGACACAAGCTGGTCCAAGGATCGCGGCGTTGTGACCAGTGGCTGGCCAGTCCCATTGAAGGGGCGCATATTCCAGCGGCCCAACGGACCATGCTGGTGCAGGCATGAGACCCAGGAGGCGCAGGAAGTCCCGGGCAGGGCGCAATTGCCCAACCAGAAATGATCGGGCAAAGGAGGAAAGAACCCCGGCCCTGTCCGCCGGGAGCCGCGCTCTGGCTCGAAGAGAGTCGAGCTGCGCCCCAATGAATAGAATCACCTGCTTTGGCTCGAGTTCCGACTTGGCCTCGTTGATAAGGAGGCCCAGTTGAGAGCAGACCTGGAGGGCCAGATCTCTGGACCACTCCGCCTCCTTCCTGGAGGGAGCTGCTATCAGCCAGTCGTCCAGGTAAGGGTACACCCGGACCCCTCGGCGCCGAAGGAATGCTGTCACCACTGCCATGCATTTGGTGAAGACCCTGGGAGCTGGAGACAAGCCGAAGGGCATGGCTTGGAACTCGAAGAGGGATCCTTCCGCTCGGAAGCGAAGGAATCTCTGGTGAGACGGACGGATAGGGACGTGAAAAAACGCGTCCTGCAAGTCCAGAGAGCAGAACCACACGCCGCGTTCCAAGGATGGTATAATCTGAGCCAGAGTGACCATCCTGAAGGTTCGAGACCTTAGGAACTTGTTTAGGTCGTGTAGGTCGAGAATAGGCGCCAACCCCCGTCCGTTCGGAACCAGGAAGTACCTGGACACAAACCCTGGGTCTGAAGGAGGGTCCGCCACCTCTCTTATCACCTCCTTCTGGAGGAGGAGGCGATGTCGGCTCGACGAGCCAAGTGAGCTGGGGACCCCGAAGCCCCGAGGCGGCGGCTCTGAAGGAGTGGTGCCTGCTCGAATTCCAGGAAGGCCTCTTCCACCACCCAAGACCCACCTGTCCCGTGGTAACAGCGGACCAGGCGAACGGAAGTGCGGGCCGTCCCCAGGGGACCCAGAAGTAAGGTGGCGGGAATGGGCGACACCCCTCAGCCTGTCACTGGGCAGGCTTGGAGGAGGGACCGGCCGAGGGACCTCCTGGGCCTTTTCCTCCCTGCCTCCTGTTAGAGGAAGCCGGCGGCTTGGGTTTGGGATGCCAAGGCCAAGCCTGCTGGCCCTGACGTTGCTGGGCCGGGCGCGCCGGGGGCACAGAAGGACGAAAGGGCTTAGGCTGTGGCTTGCGGCCTTTGTCCTTCTGAGCGGAAGGGACCGAGTCCAAGGTAGCATTGGACTTCTCGATCCTCTGCAGGTGACCTTCCACCCCAGGGCCGAAGAGGTCAGTCCCAAAAAAGGGAACATCCGCCAACTTGTGCTGGGTATCCGAGTAAAGGTGGATATCCTCAGCCAACCCGTCGACGCATAACACCACTGCGCCATCGATCTGGCACATGAGTCCCTATATCCAAAAGCAGTCTGGAGCTGCTGTTTGGCCACTGCCCTGCCCTGGTCCGCACCTGCTTAACCGTAGTCTGCAGATCGGCGGAAGATGAGGATGACCTCATCCAGGGAGCCCAACAGGGCATGAGAAAAAATGTGCCATGAGGACGGCCGAACTGGCCTGGCGAAGGCCGAGAGACGCCCAAGTAGACTTTTCGCCCGACATAGTCCAATTTCTTGGACTCCTTGTCAGGAGGTTTGTCCACATCCCTGGCGTTGCGGGGCGCGGAAAAGCTGTCAGTAACCAACCCCTCAGCAGAGGGGTGTTCCGAAAAACCGGACAAGGAACCGGTAGGGACCGCATACTTCCTGGCCGAAGGCGCAGGGCAGGAAGCAGGGCGCTGCCAAAGCTCCAGTGCCGGACCCACTATGGCCTCGGCCACCGGAAAGGCCTCCGTCGGAGAATCCTCTCGGTCCAGAATCTCCGTGAGGGGATACCTGGCCCGTTTGGAAACAGGTTCGAGCTCCATCCCGGTGGACTCAGAGATGAGCCGAAGCAGTCCTAGGAAGGACGACGGGCTATCGTCCATTGACTGACCTCCTGAAGACTCCAAGTCCAGTCGCTTGGAGAAAAAGGAGGAATCATCTTCGGACTCGGAAGAGTCCTCGAAGAGCTGCCTCTGGCCTGAGCCACCCTTCACCTGCCGAGGTCGGTCGGGAGTGAGGGTAACTGACAGCCGATGGGGTAGACCCTTAGCCGACCGAGAATCCTTGGTCGGAGCCCCAATAGGTGGCTGTGGAGGCGGAGGTTCCACCGGAATCGGTGGAGCAGCTGGTTTTGGCCGAACAACCGGCCTGGGTATAGGCTCCTCGGATAAGTCGAGGGGTTGTGTCGGCCGCTCCGGTGACAGCCACTTAATGGCCGGGGAAGGCGACGGGGTCGGCTTACTCCTGGCCAGGAGGAGCTGTTGCAACATGAGGTCCTCGTACCGTCGACGTAATTTACGCCGAAGCCTCCCTCGTCGAGGAGGAGGGCGAGGACGGCAGCGACGCCGCTTACCGAATGCCGAGACCCGAGACCGCCTATGGCCGGTGGGATCGGCTGGACCGCGAAGAGGTCCGAGACCGAGAGTCCCGGAATTTCCGAGGTCGGTGCGGGGAGGTGTCGGCCGGAACCGGCACTCCCTTCGGCTCGGATGGTCCATCCGAGGGCTCCGGAACCGGAGGCACAGGCGAGCCCACGGGATCCCCAACTCCTCCCGGGGGAACCGGGGAGAGGGGAATCTCGGCTGCTAAAGGCGACAGCCCGTCCAACGGGTCGAGAAAAATCTCGACTTCGTCGGTGGGAGTCTCGGTCAACTGACCTGACGGGGACACCGTGAGGCCAGTGGCCGAAGCCGCGCGGTCGACCGAAGCCGACGGTCGACGACTCGGGGAGAGGGACCTTTCCCGCTCCCAAGAGCGTCGACGGAGGGACTTACCCCTGTCCTTCTTTTTGGACCGAGAATAAGGTCCAGCAGACGTAGGCCCTTCTCCCTTAGTGGAGAGGGACAGACAAAGCTCCTAAAAAGAAGCCGTGTAGGAAGAACCCAGAAGGCGGGACAAATGCAGCGGCCGAGGAAGATCTCGACCAGCGCCGCCTCCTCTTGAGGCGACCATCCGCTCGAAACTGATCCGCCGAAACCCGCCGCGAGACTCGCTTGAATCGGGCCTCTTTGGACTTTCACCGGAGAGAACGCTTTCTCGGACGCCCTAGTTGCAATCGGCAGCACTGGTCTCAGGACGTAGCCGAAAGATGAGCACAGGTCGCAAGCCTGCGGTCGTGCTCAAGGCCTAAGTAGCAGACACGTGAGTGTGGATCCGTCCGAGACATCTTCAGCCCGCATGGGCATCTCCAAACTGGGAGTCGATTGTCCATCGCAGCCGGCGAGGGATCAAGACTGAAGTCTTTTTCAAGAAATTTATTTTTAAATCCGCAAACGGAGAAATAGGAACCAGTCTCAAACGCAGAGCGTTAAGGAGGGAACCTGAGCTTCCAAGCGGTAAGGAAGATCTGGCGTCATGGGGCGGAGCCGAGAGTTATACCACCCGGGTGGGTGGGAGGAGCAAGCTTGAAGACCTTCCGGCAAGATTTAAAGCGGCAAGGATACCTGCCAATGAGTGTGGATGAACAACATATCCATGTCCCTAGAATCAGTTGATCTAAGGGAATGGGAGGATGGGTGTTATAAAGGAGGAGGTGAAGTAGGAAGGGAGCATGCCCAACCAGTGCTTGGAGATGAATTTGGCTCGGTGGGAGAGTCGCCTGTTTGTAAGAGAGGGGAAGGATAGGGCACGATTAAGATCACAGTGGTGGGTGCAAGGGGGGGGGCATCTAGGGCAAAGCGGCAGAAGGAATTGAAGAGGGTGTCCAGTCTGGTCTGGGAGGACTTGGGGGTAGCACCATACACTACATCACAGTAGTAAAAAATGGGAAGTATTATCTTCTGAACAAGTTCACGCCTAGCCGTAGGAGGGATGCAACTATGATTCCTGAACAGAACTCCAAGCTTGGGAGGTTATTTTTTTTTCTGGATGGTGTCAATATGTCCAGAGAAGTTTAGGTGTTGGTTCAGCCAGACACCTACGTACCTGAAGGAGGATGTGTCATCAAGTAAAGTCCCATCAAGGGTGTGGAAAGTGGGTAGGGAGGGAAGCCTAGAGAGTCTCTGCCTTGTGTCAAAGGTCATGGAGACGGTCTTCTTGGCATTGAGGAAAAGCTGATGGTTAGCAAACCAGAGCTGAACCTTGTCGAAGTCTTGCTGTAAGTTGGTTGTAACCTCAGCCGGACAGGAGCCAGATGCATACAGGACTGTATCATTGGCATACATATGTATAGCAGGGGAGGGGGAGCAAAAAGAGGGAAGGTCATTTAAGGAGATGGAGAATAGGAGGGGCTCTAATACAGAGCCCTGGGGGACACCAGTGCTAATTGGGAGGGGAGGGGCAGTGGCGTCCAAGACCTTAACTGATTGGGTTCTGCCAGTAAGGTAGACCTTGAACCAGTTTGAGGAGGAGGGAGATAGACCAGCTGCCGGGAGTGAGTCGAGGAGAAGGGAGTGAGAGACGGTAGCTGCTGAAGTCCAGATAAAGGATGTCCACTGCTTGGCCCATCTACTGTCTTAGTAACCCAGGCAAAGAAGTCAGATTCATTTGACACAGTCCCCTCCCATAAACCTGTGCTGCCTCGCATCCTGGAGACCATATTCCTCTCGACACTCGAACCTTTCCTGAAGTATGGTCTCCATGAGCTGGCACATGATTGAGGTCAGACTGGTCTGTAATTCCCTGGGTCATGCTTGGGATCACTCTCATGGAGGGGCACCACGTGCCATTTTCCAGTCAGGTGGTACCTCACCCAACTCTAGTGAACTATTGAACAGGCCCACCAGTAGTCCCTCAAGCTCCCCTGCTAGTTCCCTTAGTACTCTTGGACGTATGCCGTCTGGGCCTGGTGATCTGTCCACCTTCAATGCTAAAGTACAGTTACGCAAGAACTTACCATAACAGTAGATCTTCGAGAGAGGCTCTTGCAGTAAGTAATTACATATAGGACTGACGCTGACAGGCGCAGGACCCCGCAGAAAATTTCTAGCTAGCAGTCCTGAGAGGGACCGCCCCACGATCAGGTGACCGCGTCAGGAGACGTCGGTATAAAGGGGCGGTCCCGGACACCCGCCTTCCAGTTCTTTCCCGCCACAGGCCGAAAGAGGCTGGATGAGAGAGGAGCGGATATTTCCCTCAATGGAAAAGCAGCTGAAAAAGCCTAGGGGAATGGAGGGCGGGAAGGTATTAACTACTGCAAGAGCCTCTCTTGAAGATCTACTGTTACGGTAAGTTCTTACGTAACTGTACTATCTTACTTTGAGAGGGCTCTTGCAGTAGGTAATTACATATAGGACAGAATCTCAAGCAGTCTGGAACAAAGAAAGGCACCGGGAGGAGGAAAACTATTCCAAGAAGCTGTTCTAGCCATGCAAGCCTCAAGATAGGAGGCCTTGCAAAACAGTTAGCCTGAAGCCTGCTCTACGGTGAGAGGCAACATCCAAACTGTACTGTTTCGTAAAGGTATGGACAGAAGTCCAGGTGGCGGCAGCACAGATGTCTGCCTCAGACACATTCTTGAAACAAGCCGCAGAGGCAGCTACTCCTCTTGTGGGAGTGGCCTCTGACTTGACCAGGAGGTTCTTGTTGTATTTGTCATAACAGAAAGTGATGCAATGAGCCAACCACTTAGACAGGCATTGCTTGGAAACAGCATTGCCTTCCCTTTTGTGAGCAAAAGAGACGAACAACTGATCAGTCTTTCTGAGATCCTTCGTCCTGTTGGTGTAGTATCTCAGAATCCGGTGAACGTCTATAGTATGGAGTAAATATTCCCCTGGATTAGAGTACTGCGTAAAAAAGGCAGGCAGCTCTATGGACTGATTTAAGGTAGACTCTGCTACTACTTTAGGTAGAAACTTAGGATTCGTGCGAAGAGCAACTCGTTCCTTGTGAAAAATCAAGTAGGGGATTTTACACATCAGGGCCTGGAGCTCGGGGATTCTTCGAGCCAAAGTAATGGCCACCAAGAAGAGTGTCTTCCACGAAAGAAACTTCAAATCCGCAGAAGCTGCAGGTTCGAAGGGAGGAAGGGTAAGTTTCTCAAGGACAAAATTCAAGTCCCAAGGTGGAGCAGGAGTACAGATGGGGGTCCTCAGATGGAGGACCCCTCTGAGAAAGGTCTTGGAGACCTCCAGTTGAGCAAAGGCCTTGTCCGCAAAGGGAACATGATAGGCTGAAATGGCTGCCATGTGTACCTTCAGAAAGGAATGGCTGAGACCCAGGTCAACCAGATGACGTAGATACTCCAGCAGAAGCCCCGCTGAACAGGAGAAAGGTTCCATGTTCTTGGAAGTGGCCCAAATAGTGAATCTTTTCCACTTCATGGCATAAGTGGATCTGGTGGAGGGTTTTCTGGCCTCCACTAAAATCTCTGCCACTTTGGGAGACACTCCAAAACGGGATTGGGCTAGGTCTGCAGGAGCCATGCATGTAGCTGAAGGAATCTGAGGCCTGGATGGACCAGGGTCCCCTGATCCTGGGTCAACAAGCCTCGAGATAGAGGAAGAGGAGGAGGATGATACTCTGAAAATTGTTGTAGAAGAGAGAACCAGACTTGCCTGGGCCAGAAAGGAGTGATCAGAATCATTCACGCTCCTTCTGAAGCCAGTTTCTGCAAGACTCGTGGGATAAGTGGAATTGGGGGAAAGGCATAGACTAATCTGTCCTTCCAGTCTAGAGACAGAGCGTCGCTCCAAAAAGCGCCTTGCTCTGGAACGAGCGAGCAGAAGACTGGAAGTTTTGCGTTTAGGGGTGATGTGAACAGGTCGACCTGTGGTGTTCCTCAAAGTTGGAAGCTATTGTCTAGGACTCTTTAGTCCAGTTCCTACTCGTGAGTCAGAGCAGAAGAGCGACTTAGCTCGTCTGCCAGGGTGTTGTCGACTCCCAGAACGTGAATCGCTGTGAGGTGAAGGTCGTGTCGTGTTGCCCAATCCCAAACCTTCATCGCCTCCCTGCAAAGAGGCTAGGACAGAGTCCCTCCCTGCTTGCTGATGTACCACACCACGCACATATTGACCGTCTGGACGGCGAGGTGGCCGGGAAGGATGTATTGGTGAAGGGCTTGGAGAGCGTACAACACTGCCAGAAGCTCGAGCACACTGATGCGAAGAGCTTGTTCTAGCTTGGACCAGGAGCCCTGGGTCCAATGAGGGCCTAGATGGGCTCCCCAACCTTCGCCTGAGGCGTCTGTGGTTAGAGTCTGGGAGGGGGGGGGAGGATGAAAGAAAGGAACTCCCCGAAACAGGTTCTCTCGAAACATCTACCATTTTAAGTCTCGCATCATCAGCGAGGAGATCAGAACTGAGTGATCTAGGTTGTCCACTAGCTGATCCCACTGAGAGCGTAGGGTCTACTGAGAGATACTCATGTGGAGACGAGCGCGAGGTACTGTCGGGATAGCAGCCGCCATGAGCCAGAGAAGGCGAAGGACCGACCTCTCCGAGACCATCCTGCGGTCGGACAACAGACTTATTTGGGTCTGAAGGGTGGCCGCCCTGTCCAGAGGCAGGAAGGCCTTGCCCATGGTCGTATCGAGGATCGTCCCAATAAACTGTAGCCTCTTGGATGGGTCCAGATGAGACTTGGAATGGTTGATGGTTAATACCCAGGCAGGCAAAAACCTGCTGGGTAAGGGAGAGGAAACGCAGGAGTTCCTCCCTGGACGAGGCCGCCAGGAGCCAGTCGTCCAGGTACGGGAAAACCTGCACTCCCCTGGTACGCAGGTGGGCCGCCACCACCACGGCCAGACATTTGGTAAAGACTCGGGGGGGCCGAGGATAGACCAAACGGGAGCGCCTTGAACTAATAGTGGTCCCCCTGGAACGCAAAACAATGGTATCTGTGATGAGGTGGACGAATGGGAATGTGCAGATAAGCATCCTGCATATCCAGAGCACAAAGCCATTGACCTGGCCGGAGGAGGGGCAGAAGGCTCTGCAAAGAGAGCATCCTGAACCTTTTGTATTCTATGAAAAGATTCAGGGAACTGAGATCCAAAATTGGTCTGAGATCTCCTGTTTTCTTTGGGACCAGGAAGAAATGGGAATAGTAACCCATCCCCTGAAGATGAAGGAGGACAGGCTCTATCGCTTGCTTCAGCAGAAGAGCCGAGATTTCCTCCTGGAACAAAGGAAGATGTTCCTGTGAATCCCACGACTTGAGGTGGGCGTTGGTTTCTGAAGAAACTCTATGGTGTCATCCTGCTATGAGCTGGAGCACCCAAGAATCAGTCGTTATCCTCTCCCATCCCGGAAGGTGGAGGGAAAACCTCCCTCCTACCGGTTCCTCCGGGGAGTCCGGAGGCAGTGGGAGAGGAAAGGAGTCAGGTGGTGTGGGGCAGCGCCGCAGCTGAAGCACCTGCTGCTTTTTTGGGTGGGGGGGGCTTAGCAGCCGCGGGGGCCCAGTGTTTTGTGGCCCGCATTCCCTGGGGTTTCGCCTTTGGCCAATTCCGTCTGCAAAAGGGACGGCGCTGCTGCTGATGATGGGGATGGTACATGGAATCAACTGACTTCAGAGCCGTCCCCTCTTCTTTACAATCGGTAATGATGTCCTTGACATCACCCCAAAACACCGACCCCTGGAAGGGTGCTTCCTGGATAACTGATGCACCTCCGGGACCAAACCTGACCAGCAGGCCACGCATGATGCCGTGAGGGGCCCACAGTGAAAGCTGAGTCTACCAGCAGCCGGCCCACTGCGCCGTATGTCGCACGTGAGCATGTGTCGACTGGCCGAATGAGCAGAGCGGATGAGATCAGCCAACTCCTGCTTGACTTGGGAGTCAGGCAAGGAGTCCAGTTGGCTTCCGCCTGAGTCAGGATGGCCTTCTGGTAGTCCCCATGTGGCTGACATAGTTCAGGACCCTAATCCCCAGTGTGGAGGAAGCGTAATCTTTCTCCATACTGGTCCAGAGGCGAATTCCTTATCAGGAGGTGTGAGCTAAAGTGTTTTGGGTTCGCCGACCGGCCGTGAGCGGAGCTAATCACAACCGAGTCGGCACGAGGGTTAGAATCCAGGAAATCAACACCCTCTGGAGCCTGATATAGCCTGTTTGCCTTCCTAGGAAGTGGAGCTAAGGCCGACGGCTGTTTCCATATTGTGGTAACAAGGTTGGCGTGAGGCTCTATCCAGGGTGGCACCAAGGTAGGAGCTGTCACGGGCAGATCCAGATGCTCAACGAGTTTCAGACGCTGAGGATCTGGTTCCAGGGAGTGCCACTGATGAACCTCCTGGATTTTCCTAAGCAACTCCGTAAAAGAAGGATCCTCTGGAGGAGACTTCTGAGGAGTCCTTGGCCGGGGCTTTGACGGAGAGCGAGGGTCGTCATCTCTCTCGGAGCAGCAGTCGGAAGAGTCCGAGGAGTCCGAGAGTGAAGAGGAAGATGAAGAAGAGAAAGACTCCCTTTCCCGACCCGGGGGAGGAATGGATCCCTTGGGGAGTCCCCGGGGAAGCGTGTCCTGCCCCTCTCTGGATCCAGATGGAAGAACCCTGGAGTCCAGAGGTGGTAAGGGAGTGTGCCGCCTGGGGCGAATGGGAACCTGGGACGGCACAGTCGCCGAAAGGTGGCTCTCAACCTCTTTGGTGAGCTGAGCCTTGGCCTCAGCCCACCAGGAGGCCAGAGTCTCCTGCAGGTCCACCGGTGGCTGCAAGGGCGGTAGAGGAGGAGGTGGTGCGGGATAAGGATACGAGTTATACCCGTATGGAGTGTATCCAAAACCCGGCTGCGGGTAGCCCGGCATTGGGTATTGAGGCATCAAGTACTGCGGCGTTGGGTACTGTGGCGTCGGATATTGCGTTTCTGGGTACACCGGCGTCTGATAAGACGGAGGATACCTGGGAGCCGGGGGTGCTGCCGGAGCAGACGGCCCGGCCGGGAACCTCACAGGCAGGTCCGTAGTGGAGAGCCCGGAGGGCCCGATGGGAGCAGAATATCTCCCGGAGTCGGTAAGGCCAACGTCAGGTCCGGCGCTCCAGATGGAGGAAGGACTGACGGAGGCAAAAGATCCCCAGCTTCGCCTGGGGACAGAGGGGAAAAGTCCCCGGGGTCAGGTTGGGGAGACTCTGGTTCCCCAGATGGCAGCGAAGGCTGCGGGGAACCGGGAACGACGGACGTTGGGGGATCCGTCGTCGGACGAGCTGACATGAGGCTTAGAGGCGAGCTCTCGGCGGGCACTGGAGGAGCCGACGTCCGACTTACGAGAGCCTTCACCAGAGACAGGCCGAGAAGAGTGATCGGCCTGGTCCGGTGGAGAGGAGGCCGCGCGTCGCCCCGGAGGGTCGGACATCTTACCAGCCCTCTCCGGGCGGACATCAGAGGAGCCGACGCCCGGCTTACCGGAGTCACCCACAGTGGTAGGCCGCGAGCCTTGCGGCCAAACCAGGGTCGGAGGGCTTCCAACTGCCCGAGGCGCCTGCATGGCCCGCCTTGAGCCAGGCAGAGGCGGGCGCCGCCCGCCTCAGAAACCTCCGAGGCAGCCGTCGAGGAGCGATCCCCCGGAGGGGATGTTACCTGCGTCCCAGTGACTCCCGAGGGAGACGCGGTGGAGGAGCCTTTGTCCTGGTGCCTCTCCTTATCCTTCTTCCGATGGCCTTCGGGGGAAGTGGATGCCTGCCTCAGTTTTTTAAGCTCTTTCTCCATAGAACTCATTTTCTTCTTTAGAATATGGGCTTCCAGGGACTGCTGCCGCCTTTTTCGAGTAGCCGCATTAAAACTGAGGCAATGATGGCACTTCTCGACCGGGTGAGCGGGGCCTAGGCAGAACAGGCACAGGGAATGGCCGTCCTTGTGCGGTAGTTGGGCATCGCACGAATCGCACTTATTCTTGTGCTCGGAGGGTGTAGGGGACGACATACACTGACGCTAGTACTGACGTTAGTCGAAAAAATAGAGTTTTTCGGTAAAAAAAACGGCAAGGAAGGGCTGACGAAGACGAACTTTCTGGCAGCTGCAGCCCTAACGGCGGAAAGAACTGGAAGGCGGGCGCCTGGGACTGCTCCTTTATACCGACGCCTCCTGACGGGGCAGTCCTCACCAGGGACTGCTAGCTAGAAATTTTTCTGTGGGGTCCTGCCACCTGCCGGCGTCAGTCCTATATGTAATTACCTACTGCAAGAGCCCTCTCGAAGTAAGATTAGCCATTCCCTCACTCTATCCTCTACCACATCTGTGCCCCGCAGGCACAGAGTCTTTCTCCCTGGTGACGACAGAAGTATTCGTTCAGTAAGTCTGCTTCCCCCATTCTTTGCCACCCACTCGTCCCCTTTCTGAAGTCCAACAATTCCACCCTTCTTGTCCCTTTTCTCGCTTATATAGTGAAAAAAGGTATTCTCCCCTTTCTTAATTCCCTCAGCTATCTGTAGTTCCTTCTGTGCCTTAGCCTGCCTGACTACCTTACTAGCCAACCGTAGGTAATTCTCCACATCCTCCTCTCTCTTGGTCTTTCTGAATTTCCTATAGGCTGACCTCTGGTCCCTTACTGTCAGGGTGAACTCCGTACTGAACCAGCTGGCACTTGGCCCTAGAGTTCTTTCCCTTGAACCCAATGCACTCCCCTGTGGCAACAATTATTTCATCCTTAATGATGGTCCACCCCTATATCTGCTCTGCTGTCTGCCAGGTGCCATCTTAGCATCTTGACAATGTACATGAAGTCTGCCCTCCTAAAATCCAGGATTCTGGTCTTAGTTACAATGTTTTCCCTGCACATATCCAACCGGAACCACACTGTGTGATGGTCACTTCTACGCAGGGGTTCCCTGACCATTATTTCTTGTACATGCTCCCCATTCATGAGCACAAGATCAAGGATTGCCCCCTCCTTGGTTGGTAATGTGACACCCTGAGTCAGGAACCCACTCTGCAGCACTTCTAGGTTAGAGGAGGAAAACAAAATAAAAAAGTTAAATCTGTAGTTGTCCTTGCAGGAGAGCCAGAAGTCTCCGATAAGAAGTTTAAGTGACTGCTAAAACCAAATCAACAGGGCAGGAAGAAAAAGTTACTTACCATAGTAACCTTGTTTCTCCCAGGGGATACTCCAATATTCAGAACTCTTCTGCAGTGTGCCTGTAGGTCAGATCTGCCCAGAGACAGAACGTTATGCAAACGACAGAATCATTAGCATGAGCCACTTTTCAAATGCTGCCACCTATCAACCGCCTACATTCTAACCCTCAGATTTGGTGATTGCCTGGAAAGACGGGGCCCAATATTTAAGAATATAAATAATTTTGTTTTAAATTTCCCACACCCAACCTCCAACTGGAGGAACACTATAAATATATATGTATTGAACAAAACACACAAACTGCTATGTCAGAATCACCTGAAAATGAGAAAAAGACAAAGAATAAGTTCCAGTAAAAGCAGAATGTGGCATAAATATTCCCAGGTACATTATGGAATGCAGAGGCCACTGGTTCTTAATAAGGAAGGCAGGGTGGGAGAGTTATGAATATTGGAGTATCCCCTTGGAGAAACAAGGTTACTGTGGTAACTTTTTCTAGGAGTGTGGATATGTTGTTCATCCACACTCTTCGGCATGTTCCCTTCCGCTTTAAATCTCACCGGAAGTCTTCAAGCTGGCTCCTCCCACCCACCAGTGTGGTATATACCTCAGCTCCGCCCCATGACGCCAGATCTTTCTTTCCACTGGAAGATTCAGGTTGCCTCCCTCATGCTCACGCATCTTGTAGGCCCTGGCTTTCAAACCTTCGGTTATTTGGAAAATTTGCATTGTTTACGTTAGCAATCGCAAGTTTGCTGCTTCGATCATGGAAGACAAGTCTTCCCCCCGATTTCGGCAGTGCCCTTGTGGCCAGAAAACGTCGCACACTGATCCCCACACCGTGTACGTCGATTGCCTCGGTGTTGACCAGGACACCTCAAAATGCGATATGTGTCTCACTTTCATCCCAACGTCCTCGACTACTGTCTTGCATGCCTGAAGCTGGGGAGGCCGGAGAAGAGGAACCCTCCAGTGAAATCCAAGGAGGCTCAGTGGGCAGTTCCCTCGGCTGCAGGTTCCGTCGAGCAATTGGAATGCATGCAAGCGTTCGAGGAGGAAGCGGCTCGTGTTGCAGAGATTTCTCAGAGCTTCTTCGTTCTGCTCAACCTGGGCTCCACCTTCTCAGGTTCCTTCTGAGAATTGTGCCAGTCTCTCCCAAGGGAGAGGCACCTGCGGGCTCGTACTCCTCTCGATCCCGTAAGCGGGAAAAGGATCCGGGATCGTCTTCGTCTCAACGGAGACGTTCTTAGGAGCAGGAGAGATCTCGATCCCAGGAACATGCGGTCTCGACTTTGGTCGAGATTGCTTCTTCGGCCGCTGGCTTTTCAGCTTTGCCGTCCGGTCAGTTGACCGAATTATCGATAGATGATGTAGAAATCGTGATCAATCCGATATGGCAGACTCCAATCAATGATTCCCTCGATCAAACCCCTAATCTGGTATTTCCAGATGATGAGACCCAACCTACTGGGACTCCTATCAAAGAAGTGGTCCCTGATCCCAGGAAATCACTGGTCCTGCCGGTGTCTCCCGAGCGACCGAGTCGGCCCGTACGATCTCGATCGAGGTCTCGGACCCCCTCGACCAACAGGCCGAGGAAGAGCCATAAACACTCTAAAAAGAGGTGATGCCATCGGTCATCTTCGTCCTCCTCGGAAACTCCATCGGCGCTACGAGGACCTCGTGGCAAACAGCTAATTTTGACTGGGCTCACGCCGACTCCAGCTTCTACACTGGCCATTACCAGACTTTCGCCTTCTAGGCCAAAGCCAACTCCTTTGGAGCAGATTAAATTGGTTCCTCAGCCCTCAGAGCCATCACAACCACCAGTTTGGCCCAAAACGGTCTCTCCACCAATTGTGGTGGAACCACCACCCAAACAGCCTGTGGGAGGGGCTCCTTCCAAGGAAGGTGGACCAGACACCGGGCTTCCCCGGTGATTGTCGGTCATGGTCACCCCAGACCGCCCTCGCCGAGTCGGAGGTGACCTGGGGGGTAGGCTGTTATATCCGGATTCCTCGGATTCGGATGTCACCAGCTTGCATTCTCATTCAGGTGATGATGAATCAACCACTGGCTTAGAGATGGAGGAAGGTCCCTCGTCTTTTCAAGGGATTCTTCGCTTCATCTCTGAATCCACAGGGATGCCCCTGGAGCCAATCCAGAAAAAGGCAGAGTACCCTCTTACAGAAATCTTTAAGAGGGGGATACCTCGACGGAGGCCTTTCCTGTGGCTGAGGCTACTGTTGGCCTGGCCCTAGAACTCTGGCTGCACCCTGCCTCTTGCCCAACTCCATCTGCCCACATGGCCCACAAGTACGCGGTGCCCATGGGGTCCCTGGCGGGGCTCACAGAGCACCCTTCAGCCAAGAGCCTGGTGACCGCCTCTACGTTTAGCTGTACTGGCAGTTCTGCTGACACTGACTGACCTCCTGATAAAGAGTCCAAGCTTCTGGACCATTCAGCCAGGAAGGTCTATGCGGCTTCCTCCTTGGACCTTCGTCAGGCAAGTTCGGCAGTCATCATGGCACACTTCTCACACGCCCTTTTAGGGTCGCTGGATGAAGTCCTCCAATATCTCCCTGCGGACATGCAGACCACGGTCAAGCAGGTCTGGGATCGGGGCCGAGCTGTCCCTAAACAGTAGCTTCAAACGGCCCTGGACATCGGGGATTCTTGTGCCCACTCGATGGCTGCCGCAGTTGCCTCTCGTCGCAAGGCTTGGCTGAGGCTCTCCTCCTTTCCGGTGGATATCCAGCACAAACTAGCTGATGTGCCCTTCCTCGGGACCGACTTGTTCGGACCAGGAGTGGCCGGTCACCTTCAGCGCACTGAGCAGTCCAATGCCACCTTGGAAGTTACTTCTGCCAAGGATTCTTTGGGTAAGAACCAGCAGAAGAAAAAGAAGCTTTTTTGTCATTCTTCCCCTGCGGCTCAGCAGTCCCCCTTCCAAGGTGGACAGCAGCACCACCAACAGCAGCAGATTCAAGCTTGGCGCCCCCAGCCCGGACCTCAACAGGCCCGTAAAAGAGTCTGAGGTTCAGGTCCTGGATCCTCCTCCTCCTCCGAGCCTGCTCAGTGACAGGCCGGGGGCTGTCAACCCCTCTCCCGTCACCTCAGCTCTGGGTCCTCAACTTCCTTTCTGCCTGGTCTGTTGTCACTTCAACAGGTGGGTTCTCCAAGTGGTCGGTCAGGAACTGTCTCTGGAATTCGAGCAGTACCCTTCCAGCTGAGCCCACGCCCCTTGGGAGGAAACAGCATCCACTCAGACTCAGTCGGCTCTCTGAGATGACATCGCTCAGCTCCGCCTCAAGGAGGCTGTAACTCCAGTGGCAGATCCTCCAGCAGACCCAGGCTTTGTCTCCAGGTACTTTCTGGTGCCCAAGCAGACGGGGGGCTGGCGCCCCATTCTAGATCTGCATGACCTGAATCAATATCTCGGGTGACGCACCTTTCAGATGGTCACTCTGTCCCAGATCATACCATCCATCTTTGGAGCGAAACATGTGGTTCTGTTCACTGGATCTGCAGGACGCGTTCTTTCATGTCCCAATCCGTCCGTCCCATCAACGGTTCCTCCACTTCAGGGTTGAAAGGACCCTATACGAGTTCCAAGCCATGCCGTTCAGCCCGTCATCGGCCCCACGGATCTTCACCAAATGCACTGCAGTGGTAGCGGCCCATCTCGGCATCTTGGGGCCGGATTTATCCTTACCTCGACAATTGGCTCCTAGCAGGATCCACCCAACAGGAGGTGGAAAGGTCCAGGGACCTGGCACTCCAGACCTGCTCCCAACTCTGCCTCCTGATCAACGAGGCCAAGTCAGAACTTGTGCCTTCTCAGGTGATGGGCTTCATTGGGGCAGAGCTCAACTCTTGTCAAGCCAGAGCTCAGCTCCCAGTGGAGGTTCTTTCCTCCTTTGCACCTTCAGGGTTACATGGCGGTGTGCACCCCAGTGGTCTGTTGGACCCGGTTGCACATGTGCCCCCTCCAATGGGAGCTGGCCACCCAGCGGACTCAGCGCCACGGTCATTTTGACCAGCTGATCACTGTAACCCAGAAGATGTGGGACGCTCTCCAATGGTAGACTGCCCCAGACCGGTTGCAGGAAGGGATCCCATTTGTCCGCCCTGAGCAGACGGTCATCCTCATGACCGATGCCTCTCTCATGGGCTAGGGAGCCCACATGGGGGACAAAAGGAACCATGGGCTCTGGACCCTCAAGGAGTCCTGATGCCACATCAACCTGATGGAGCTCAGAGCAGTCAGACTGGCACGGTCAGCTTTCGCTCCTCAGCTCTGGGGTCAAGTGGTTCAAGTCCAGACGGACAATACCACGACCATGTACTACCTCAACAAACGGCGGCACACACTCCCGTCTGCTGTGCAGGGAGGCGCTCCACTTCTGGACCCTCGTGAGCCGATTAGAGGCAGATATCCTAGCCATCCATGTGGCAGGAGCCTCAAACCATCTGGCGGATGTTCTCAACCGCTTAGGCCAGACATCCCACGAGTGGTCTCTCCATCCAGAGGTAGCTTACAGCCTGTTCTCTCACTGGGGCAAACCAATGGTGGACCCGTTTGCCTCCAGGGAAAACACCAAGCTGAGGCTGTTTCATGCCCACCCACGTCAGCAGGGCTCACTGCAGGGGGATGCCTTCTCGAGGCCATGGACCCCAGGCCTCTTCTACGCCTTCCGTCCACTTCTCTTGATCCACAAGGTGCTCCTCAAGGTGAGGAGGGACAAGGTGAAGGTGATCCTGGTAGCCCCAGACTGGCCGCGCCAGTCCTGGTATCCAGATCTCCTCAGCCTCACCTGCAGGCACCCGGAGCGGCTTCCAGCATGCCCGGACCGGATATCACTCAATCAGGGGAAGGTATTCCATCCGGACCTTCAATCCCTGCACCTCACAGGCCTGGTACCTGAGCGGCTAGAGTTCCAGGCTTTGGGTCTTTCCAAAGATGTCTACACCATGGTGGAGGCATCCAGAAAGGAATCAACCAGGAAATGTTATGCCTTCAAATGGAAAAGGTTTTCCATTTGATGTCAGGGCAAAGGCCTGGACCCTCTGTCCTGTCCGATGGCTAACATTCTCGACTACCTTTGGTCTCTCTCCAAAGGGGTCATTGACCCTTAGGGTGCACCTGGCAGCCATCTCTGCTTAGCAGGCACGGGCTGGTCAGCCGACGGTGGTGCTGGAGACTGGTCGGGTGCTTTTTCAAAGGCCTGGATCACATATCCCCTCCGGTGCGTGAACCTCCACCTCCATGGGATCTACTGCTGGTACTGGCAAAGCTCATGGGCAAGGCATTCGAACCAATGCACAAGTGTGCCTTGTCACACTTAGTCGTGGAAGACGGCCTTCCTGGTGGCTATCACGTCTGCCACAAGGACAGAGGAGCTCCAGGTGCTTGCAGTGGACTCCCCTTATGTGGTCTTCCACAGGGACAAGGTTGTCCTATGCCCCCACCCGAAATTCCTTCCGAAGGTGGTGTCACAGTTTCACCTCAACCAGGTGTTGACCCTGCCAGTATACTACCCTAATTACACCTCAGAGGCAGAGTACAGGCTCCATACTTTGGACCTGAGATGAGCTCTCTCTTATACGAAGGAGAGGATGGCAGAAATTCGGGGAGAGGTTCGCCAGCTGTTCATTACCTATGCTGAAGCCACTTCTGGCAGACCTGCAGCCAAACGGACTATTGCAAGATGGATCACATCATGCATAGGTCTGTGGTACGAGTTGGCGGGCAAGGATCCTCCCATCGGGATAAGAGCTCATTCTACCTGCCATACTGCTGCATCGGTGGCTGCTTCCAAGACATCCCTATCCAGGATATCTGTCGTGCTGCTACCTGGAAGTCAGCAAACATCTTCATCACCCACTAGCACATCGATCTTGAGTCACGCCAGGATGCTGGTTTTGGGGCCTCAGTGCTCCAATCTCTGTTCCCCAAGTAGGGGGTGTACGCCTTGCCTCCCTCCTCCCGGAGAACTGCTAGGAGTCTGCCAAAGAATGTGGATGAACAACATATCCACGCTCCTACAAAAACAGGTTACTCACCTGTAACAGTAGTTCTAGGAGTGGTATATGTTGTTCATCCACATGGACCCACCCAATCTCCTGGCTGCGGATGTACAACACCTGGCTTCCAGCAGGCTAAGATCTGGCGTCATGGGGTGGAGCTGAGGTATATACCACCCAGGTGGGTGGGAGAAGCCAGCTTGAAGACTTCTGGTGAGATTTAAAGTGGAAGGGGACATGCCAAAGAGTGTGGAAGAACAACATGTACCACTCCTAGAACTACTGTTACAGGTGAGTAACCTGTTTCTTCTCACCCCAGGAATACTCCAATATTCCTAACTTCTGCAGACTAAAAAGCAGTACCTTTGGAGGCAGGCACAGAACCTATTTTGGAAACCGGCTCTGCAGGACAGCTGTACCAAACCTGGCATCAGCTCTAGCCTGCATATCCAAGCTGTAATGCTTGACAAAT
Source organism: Neoceratodus forsteri (assembly GCA_016271365.2). Classification (NCBI taxonomy): domain Eukaryota; kingdom Metazoa; phylum Chordata; order Ceratodontiformes; family Ceratodontidae; genus Neoceratodus; species Neoceratodus forsteri. Next base: position 321,592,455 of record JADMNL010000027.1, read on the forward strand.
GTGTGCACTGTTTGCCAGGTCGCTGCTTTGCAAATATCCACCAAGGGAACATCTCTTGCAGCTGCCAGTGTGGCACCTGTACTCCTCGTGGAGTGGGCTCTGAGCCCAGCTAGGCCTTCTTTGCCCACCTTTGAATAACAAAACTGGATACATTGAACAATCCAATGAGAAATGGACCTTTTAGATGCTGGATTTCCCTTCCCCACATCCCCATAAGTGAGGAAAAGCTGTGTCCTGTTCTGCCTATGGGGCTTAGTAGCTGTCATGTAGTAGCTCAAAGTTCTCTCGACATCCAGGCTATGAAGCCTGCATTCACCAGAAGAATGCTCGGTGAAAAACACTGGTAAAGTGCTAGACTGGTTCAGATGAAAGTCTGAAACCACTTTAGGAAGGAACTTCCTATTGGTCTGTAGGACCACCTTATCTCTGTGAAAGGCAATGTAGTCCTTTTCAGTGCATAAGGCCTGAAGTTCACAGATTCTTTTAGCTGAAGTGATGGCCACTAGGAACACCGTTTTCCATGTGACATACATCAAGGATGCTGAAAACATGGACTCAGAAGGAGGAGGAGCCATAAGTTGAGCAATACAAATATTAAGGTCCCAGGTTGGCACTGGTTCCCTAACTGGTAGGTACGTATGAGATAGGCCTTTAAAGAACCTTTTAAAAATAGGGTTCGATGCCAAAGAAAGTCTTACCTGCTGAAGTACAAGCAGAGACTGAAGCCAAATTAATCTTTAGTGTAGCGAGCTGCAAACCTAAAGAATGCAGATAGACCAAACAGTCCGGCACCAGTGGCACCCCTGCCTGTGCTGGCACTATATCTCTGCTAGAACACCACATAGAAAACATTTTCCACTTTGCAGCATAGGTTTTCTTTGTAGTAGGTTTCCTATACCTCCTTAAAACATCCATGACTCCTTCAGAGAGATGTAAACCAGCATATTCTGAGTCCTCAAGAGTCAAGCTTTGAGTCTGAGTGACTTGAGGTTCGGGTATAGGATCTTCCCCTGATTGGAAGTCAGAAGATTGTGCCTCCTGGGAAGATCTGTTGGTTTTTCCACTGACATGGACAGAAATATAGGGTACCATGGCTGTCTGGCCCATTCTGGGGCTAACAAAATCATTGTGGCTGGTTGAAGCCCGATTTTCAATAGCACTCTGTACACCAGAGGGAATGGGGGAAATGCATACAGGAATCTCCCTGACCAATCCAGAATGAGAGCATCCAGAGGGACTGATCCCACTGCTGGAGGCCTGCAATAGTACTGTGGCAAGTGATGGCTCTGATGTGAGGCAAAGAGGTCTATTTCTGGAGTGCCCCACCTCCTGAATAAGGTCTGCACCACTTGCTTGTTCAGTGACCATTTGTGATGGGCCTGACTGATTAGGCTTAGGGCATCTGCCAGAACATTGTCCTTGCCTGGCAGGTGAATGGCTTGCAGCAAGGATCCTAGAGAGTAACCCAAGGTCCAAATTTGCATTGCCTCTGTGCAAAGAAGGCTTGGCCTTGTTCCTCCCTGCTTGTTTATGTAGTACATGGTGGTGGCGTTGTCTGTTCTGACTTGCACTACCTTCCCCTGTATCAGTGGTGTGAAAGCTTGCATTGCCAGAAACACTGCCCTGAGCTCTACCAGAGTGATATGTAGAAGAGCCTCTGCACTTGACCAAGTGCCCTGGGTAGTGTGCTCTGCCAGATGAGCCCCCCCATCCTAACAGGGATGCATCTGTTGTGAGAACCACTGATGGAAGCTCCCTTTGGAAGGGGACCCTTTCTCTGAGGTTGGCTTCCTCCCTTCACCTTTGGAGAACCTGAATGAATGGTTTTGTTACAGGGATGAGTTTTGAAAGGGAATCATTTCTCTGGCACCAGGCTTTGGGTCTTTCTGCTAAAGATAACGGGCAAGGTGCTGCCTTTCGGGGTCGAGGTCTTCAGCATCCCACCCCATGTTGTCCTGGATGTGCCTCATGATCTCAGAGAAAGACGGATCATCTGGAGGAGACCTGGGAAGGTCATGTGGGTCAGGTGATGAAATGCTGAGTGGAGAAGGAGAGCTGGAGTAATCCGAGGTATCCGATCTGGAGTCCTCCCCCGGAGTATACAGACGATATCTGGGTTGCTTGGGGCTGGGAGACCCTGATGGAGATCTTGAGGGAGGCCTTCTCTGATCCTTGGATCTACCCCTGGGAGGTGGAGTCTGCTCCTTAGGGGTTGGTGGTCATCCTGCTGGCCCCTGTGGTGGAGGAGGGGGCATAGGAGGTGGAGGAGGAGGAGGAGGTGGTTTTACTGGGACCATGTCTTTACGGATGGTGTCCCACCAGAAAGTAAAGAGATCCTTTACCTCTTGTATATTCATGCCCGATGACAGGCCTGGCGCCGGTGGTCTGTCGCCGGGTTCGGGCGTCGGGTCTGCAGTTGTCTCTGGGGTGGGTGAAGGTTCCCTCGGAAGCCCGGCATCCTCTGTGTCGCCCGCCTGGTCTTCAGACAATGTGGTGTCCTCCTCCATGGAGTCCCTGTGATCGGTGTCCACCAGTGACTGGGGGGGCGGTCTTCGGCTCCGGTGAAGCAGACGTCGGTCGCTTGGCCGAAGACTTCGGGTCCAGCGAACGCCCGGCCAGCGTCTGGTGCTTGGCCGATGTCCTCGGCTCCGCCGAACGCCTGGCCGACTTCGGGTGCTTGGCCAATGTCAGGTCAGTTGTCTGCTTGAGGAACGTCAGGTCCTTTGTCTCCCTGGGTGGTGGACCCAGGCCCCTAGGGGGCTGGGAGACCGACTTGGAGTCGGGATCCCGACGTCAGGTGGATAAGAAAGACTTGTGGCATTCGGAGGACTTAGAAGAGAAGAGGCCCGAGAGGGAGTAGAGTAAGCAGAGGGCCTGGAAGTCTTGATGGACTGAAGAGTCGAAGGACTGCTGGAAGCCCGGACTTTAACCGGAGGGGACTGAGACCTAGCCCTGGAGGGAGAGCGGTCCGATCGGGTGGAGCCTGAGCTCCGTGAGTCCGAGGCCCGGTTCGGGGATCTGGACCTTGCTTTCTCCCGGTGCTTGTGGGCCTTGGAGGAAGTTTCTTTGTCCATCCTACTAAGTTTTTCCTCTAACAGGTAAGCCTGAAGTGCCTTCTGACGGTGGATCCTGGTGCGGCTGTTGAACCCTTGGCAAAATGTGCAGGCCTTGGTGTCGTGGTCTGGGCCTAAGCACTGCATGCAGGAAGAATGAGGATCCTTGAAAGGGATCTGTTTGCCGCAGGCAGACTTTGAAAGGTGTCCCTCAGATGAAGGAGTTGGAAAGGACATTAGTTATGTAGAAACTCGAAGTTCTAAGTCGTCGTGCGCTAGGTAGAGAGAGGGGCCGATGCTGGCAAGTCGACGGCGGGAAAAGAACTGGGGATTCTGGGGGACCGCCTCCTTATGTACTATGCCTGATGTCGGGGGCGGGAGAGACATCGGAGGCGGTCCCCGCTGAATACTGCTAGTTAGAAAATTTTCGTGGGGTTCAGTCCTAATGGTGTAACCTGCTGCAAGAGCCGTTTCTGGAAGTAAGATTCTCGGTTTACTGGAATCCCGTTAGGGATAGAGGCATGGAGAAGGTCCTTCCCTCTAAACCCCCGACGGTTGAAACCACCCATCGGTAAGGATCCCCCCCCCCCCCAATAACAGTTTTCCAAAGGAAGAATCCACATGGTTCAAAGGGAAGGGGAGGAGAGAAGATCCCACCCATCAATGTCTCCTTCCTGTAGGGGAAGGAGACAGAGGAAGAGAAATATAAGAAGGGGAGTCCCCATCAGCCCCAGCCCGGGGGATCTGAAGAGCCGGCACACCTCGATGGGGTGGGCTGACCCCAGAGATCGTACCTAGGACAAGGGGGAGGGCCCAACAGAAGTCCCATACTGGGCTAGTAGGAAAGCCCTACTCACTCTCCTCCCAAAATGTTTTCCAGTCACCTCCTTGGATAAGGAGGGCTCCAAGGAAAAAGGGGGACCCAACGGATCCTCAAGGAGAAGGGCGAGCAGGAAGGGGGCATCGCCCAGGGACTGAGGCCTTGTGAGGGGAAGGTGGATGGGATTCAGTGATGAATAGTGATGATGCACAGAAAGATCAAATTACAGTAGGTGCGTTATTTTCATATCTTCCTTGTGTCAATCTTCACCATTCATCACTGTTGGGCGAGTACCGATCCCCCCCGAAGGAGGCCCAGTATTTCCTCAAGAATAGCATCCCTCAGCACCCTGTGGGGGAAAGAGACCCTCCACTGGCTAGTTAGGCCTGGAACGGGTCAGGGCGAGGCGGGGTCAACCATTCCCTGGGAGAAGGAAGGCACCCTGCAGTTTCTGTCTCACCCTGTGGGAGAAAAGACAGGTCCCCAGGAAGGAGGAGGCCATCACCCGGGCCAAGGGTGACAGCCGTTTGCGGCGAAGCCAAGCCGTCCGCCTAATGCAGATCGCTGTCCCTGCAAGTCGTGAAGCAATGTCATTGGCATCATAAGATGCCCTTGACCGGTACCTTGCCAACTCCAGACCTATGACTTGCCAGGTAGCCTCCGAACTGGGCAGCAATGCCAGTGCGTCGTAAGCTCGGTATTGCAACGGGCCAAACAGGAAACATGCAGGTCCCTGACCAGCCTCGCCAGGAAGCGATAACACTGGGCTTGATCTGCATCAGAGGACAGGTGGATAAATGGCTCCTCTTCCTCAGGGGAGGAAGACAAGGAGGCCAAGGAACCTGCAAAGTCAGACTCCGACTGCGGAGGGGGAACTGGGCAAAAGACCCGTTCGTCCATGACCTTAACGTACTAAGTCTACAGCCTGGGATCTGAACTGTTCCCAGGTCGAAGGACAAACATGGCCTGGGAGAAGTGGGGCTGGACACAAAGGCACGGGGGAACTGGCCACCGTATGTGGCGTGCCTCTGCCAGGGCTAGAAGACCCATCAGACAATCCTGGAAGAACAGGGAATCCGTAGGTCTACTGTGTCACCGTCCTGTGGAGTAAAGTAAAACAGTCGGGACTGAGCTCTGTGGGGAAGCTTCCCTATGAGGGGACCGGGCCTGCATGGATCCAAAAGGGTGGTCCCCAGCCCCACCCAACGAGGACTCTCTTGAAGGAAACGAGGGAGAGAACTTGGTCTCAGCACTGAGGCTCCTCCCCAAGCCCTGGAAGGCTACAGAGGAGTGCCGCAGCCCCTCACCCCATCCTCAACCCTGACTCAGAGGCAGACCTCTTCCTCAGACCCTGGGCCAAAGGATCCCCTAACTCCGTAGGCTCCCCAAGGAGAGAAGCAGAGGAGGGAGATCCAGTCCTGGCCTTGAGAGGGGGCAGCAGCTGACCTTCCACACCAAAGCCGGACACCCCACCTGTAATGGGGCTGCCGTCCGCACCCCCGGCGCCATGGGCCCAGGAGGTTGGCGCTAGCTGCAGTCACTGGGGGACACGACACCTGGGGAGGTGCAAGGTGCTGACCCCTGGAGAACCTCTGATTCCGGAGTCAGGCTGCCAGTCTGGGTCAGCCTCCGGATCATCTGGCTCCGGAGAAGAGGAGATCCAGAGGAGCTCCGGACCAGCGACCCCAGGGGCTCTCCTGCTGACTGTGCCGCAGGCCGGCCCCACACCCCTTGCAGCGCCACCCTGATCAGGCTGCACCGGAGGCCTCCTAAAGAAGGGGTGGCATAACTCTGAAGTGCAGAGGTTGGGAGGGTTGAGAGAGAGCTGAAATCACACTGTGTGTCTATTATCTATTTATTTTTGCAAGTATTTACAATCAGATTTTATTTTGAAAATAAAAAATACTCACTGAAGTTTTTTGAAGTCTGGAGTGCTGGTTTTTACTTTTAATATTCTGCATTTTTCCAACACCCACTTTATCCTGGGAACACGCCTGATTTTGTAGTTATGATGAGAGAATAACAGGGTCCTCTGGCCCAGTGCAATAAAAAAATAAAATTCCAAACACGCCATGAATGAAGCAGCCTCTTTGAATTTATCTGAAAAATGTTTATTTGTCATCTTTATAAATTAACACACACACACACATATAAAGCAGTGAGGAGCTCTGACCTCTCAATCTCAGGTATAGAAACAAACTGAGAAGGAACCAAACCTGTCACAAATGCATGATGCAGGCAGACCAACAACACTGTTTTTTACATGATATTACATGGTATTTACAGGACATCTCAAAAACAAACACATCTACAAACATGGCTGCTTGGGGGCTTCACAGATCTCTTCCTGTGCCATGTTATCTTATTTTGGGTGGAGGGGGGGGTGCTGTCTCATAATGTAGTCCTCCAATGACAGACAGAGACAGACTGCTTCCCCAGGTGGCAGAAGAAGCAAACAGCCATTTAATCCCAACACAACTGAACCAGACGAGAAGGGCCAGCCCTCTGAAACCGGCCAAAGAGGCCCCCGGAACAGGGAGGGGCACAACAGGGCACCTACGGTTTGAGGCCTCCCCAGACTCAGAGGCACTGACATATTAAGGCTGTCAAATCTTCTGCCGAGCCCACAGACACACCTGGCAGAGTATGAAGAGCTAGGGAAAGCAGGGTAGGCACACCTCCATGGCTGGTTCGGAGGCTGAAGCACCACAGAAACATAAGTAAACAAAGCTAGCACTCAGCTTTACAAGATTTGGAGGGGGAGAGACTGCAGAGAGGTGGTGCAGGAGGAAATTAAAGCCATCTACCAAGGAAGAGTCTTGCACTTTACCTGGGTTGGGGGGCAACAAGACAATCAAGTAAGATTAAGGTCTCCAAACCAATTGGTGGTAAAAGGGGAACACTGTTTAACCAGGAGTAGCACACTAAGCCAAAGCTTGTTTCCAGAAGTGACCTGGGAGCACAAGGAAGTTAAGGGACTTTCTCAGGATTACACAGTATGCACCAAGGCTGGTCCATCTTCACAGTGGCTGCAGTGTCAATTATGTTAGCGACTTTGGTTTAGGACCAGTGGCCAGTGTACAAGACTGATTTTTGCTGGTGGGTGGGAGTTAGCATCCCAGAGAATGCTCTCTTCCCCCAGGGAGGCAGGTTGGCCAAGTTTTTTCTCTGTTACTCCCACCTGGGTGACCACAGCTAACAATGCAAGCTACAGAAGCAGGTGGGTGGGCGCAGACAGGCTCTACACCAAGGCACTATGCACATGTGCTCTGAAGCCCTAACCACTAGTTTCTTGAGTTGGAGAAGGCGGGAAGATTAGGAAAAAAGGGAAGAACACCACAAGAGGTCCAGGATGATATCTAGGACTCACTGGCTCTGCGCCACCCCCCTGGTCCACTGAACAACCTTCCTGAAGGAGAAAGCCTCAGCCCACAAAGGTTCCAGCACAGGGACATTGTGTGGCAGGCAGGAGACAAGTCCCAGGTAAAGTGATGTCAGGCCTAGGAGGTGGGTCCATGATAAAAGGGGACCCTGTGAAAGGTTAAAGATTTAAAGACTAAATGTTACCAAAAATCCTCGTAAGGAACTGGATAATGTTTCACCAGCACTGGGAGGGTATCCCTCATCTAGCAAACACCAGAATGCTCCAGGTTTGATGAATATTAAAGTAGCAAACGCAGAAGGATAAGATTACAAGATGACCAAGCTTCTCCAAAGGGTCCCACGGATGTACAGAATGAACCAAAGTCTCGGTAAGAGGTAGAGCTGCTAGCAAGAGATGGGTATCCAAAGCAAAAACTGAAGGACGAGCAAGAAACGGGCATATGCGGCAACAAATGAAGGACAGATCATACGCAGTGACAACTGAAAGACAGATGGGCATGCAGTGACAACAGAGGACATAGAAAGACTGGCATACATAGTGAGAAATGAAGGACAGATGGGCATACATGACGACAACTGAAGGACAAGTGAGACAATGACATACACGGTGACAAGCAAGACAGGCATACACGGTGACAACCAAAGGGCAAGGAAAAGAAGGGCATACACGGCGACAACTGAAGGACAATGACATACATGGTAGCAACTGAAGGAAAAAGAAAGAGGGGCATACACAGTGACAGCTGTAGGAACCAAAAGCAAGAAAGAGGCCTTTCCCCAAATAGGACCAAGAAGGCGAATGAAACAGAAAGCAGAGAATGGCCTCTGTTACTCCTCAAGGAAGCCACTGGTGCCAAGAAGGATGCCCATTTGGTCAGGCTCCTAAGTTTTTGTGATATTTAGTCTGTGGCTGAAATAAAAGTAGTGACGTCTAGGGGTCCAAACATCAGCCTGGGCACCAGATCATCGTAGGTTCAAAGCCCGCTACAAGAGTCTGATCTGCAGCAAGTCACTTAACCTTGCTGCTCCAATTCATTCAGCTGTACAATGGGCAAAAGCAGGATCCCACTGCAAATGAGAGGTTGCATTTTTGCTGGTCTAGCCTCAGTGAATGACTTTTTCATAGAGGCCACCTGTTGGCCCGGTGGCAGCTTGCCATTGGCACAGGTTCAGGAATGGACTCTGGGTGTGTCATGTGAAGGGCCATCAGGCTAGGTTCAGGAATAGACTGGTAGTTCGGCGTGAATGGCCAGGCTTGGGAAGATACTGCTGCCATCTGCCCATGGAAGCATGGGGTCACAGTTGGTGCCACAGAAACACCTTGTGATGGGCCAGGGACCCTGTGCCCCCAGTGGCTCCACTGCAGCTACCGATGCTTCCAACTGGGCTGGGACCACCATTCGGTGGGTGGAGGAGAGACAGAACAATGAGTACAAACCCCTGTGCCGTCTTGATGGCAGCCAGGGTATCTTCGGGCCCCAAACCATGGATCCTGCTGCCAGTCACAAGGAAAGATGCGGAGAAAGCAGACAGTGAGCTAGCAGCTGACCTAACCATATGCAGTAATGTGCACAGGTAAGACAAAATTACTCACCTTAGTAATTGTGTTTCTTCCAATGGAGTCTTGCTGTATTCTGACAAATATGCAGTTAGCCCCAGCACTTGAACTGCCCTGGAGAGGAAAGTGTTAACTCTATGCAGGAAGCATAGAACGTTGAGCTCGAGCTCGATTTCAAACATCTGTCTGCAGTGCTTCAAAGTGTAACCGTCAGATTCTTATGAGCTACTACCAACTATACTCCTATAGTGCAAACTGTAAAGGAACATAAGCCAACAGGCAACAGATTGGGTCCCCCAAAAGACTCAAGTCGAGAACCCAAGATAAATAACCAGGTAGTGAACCAACATATAACTATAAAAAACAACATAATAACCCACCCCCCCCCTTAGAAAGGAGGGGTGCCAAGCACACTTCTGAGGTGCAACACTGTACCTGCCAGCCCACTTCCCAAAAACAGGTTCTGAGAGGGGAGGCAGGGAGGGAGGTCAGAATACAGCAAGACTCCATTAGAAGAAACACAATTACTAAGGTGAGTAATTTTTTCTTCAAACATGAAGTCTTGCTGTATTCTGTTATCTTGAACTACCAAGCAGTACCGCCATGGGGGTGGGGGTACCAAACCTATTTTGGGAATAGACTCTGCAGTACTGCTGTTCCAAACCGAGCATCACTCCTAGCCTGGATATCCAGAGAATAATGCTTGATGAAAGTATAGACAGTTTTCCAGGTGTCTGCTTTGCATATCTCTAGTAAAGGTATATCCCTGGTAGCAGCCAGAGAAGCAGCTGTAACCCTAGTCAAATGAGCCCTCAGGCCTGAGGGAGGTGTTTTGCCTAGCTTGTCATTGCAGAATTGAATACAAGAGACAATCCACCTGGCAACAGTTCTCTTAGTAGCAGGCCTACCTTTTCTCACTTCACCATAAGTGAGAAACAATTAGACACATTCATTCCTATGTGCCCTATTATGCTCAATGTAGTAACTAAGTGCCCTCTTAACATCCAAACTATGTAATCTTCTTTCTCCTGAAGAAGAATGATCAGTGAAAAACACAGGAAGAGACATGGACTGGTTCAGATGAAAATCTGAGACCATTTTGGGTTAAGAGTGTCCTGTTGGTTCTGAGGACCACCTTATCTCTATGGAATGAGATAAAATCTGGCTCCATTGAGAAAGCTTGTTAACGAATACGCCTGGCAGAAGTAATAGCTACCAGGAACACAGTTTTCCAGGTCAAATACTTGAGTTTGGCTGAAGCCAGAGGCTCAAAAGGGGGCTGCATGAGCTGAGCAATGCAAACATTAAGATCCCAAGCAGGGGTAGGGTCCCTAAAGGGAGGGTTGGTATGAACCAAACCTTTAAAGAACTTACAGAAGACAGGATGAGATGCCAGAGAGGGAACCTTCCCTGCTGAGAGGAATGCAGATACAGCTGCTAAATGAACTTTTAAAGTGGCTGGCCTGAGGCCTTGGCCATTAAAATGAACCATGTAATCCAGAACTGTAGCCAGATCAGCAGTGTCCGGTAAAATATCCTTATGGGAACACCAAATGCTGAATCTCTTCCATTTGGAATTATAAGTTTTTCTGGTGGCAGGTTTTCGAGAGGCCTTGAGAATATTCAACCCCGAGACAGGTGCAGACCTGCATACTCTAACTCTTCAAGAACCAGGCCTTGAGGTTGAGAGACTGAAGGTTGGGGTACCAGATTCTTCCCTGAGAGGAGGTTAGCAGATTGTGTCTCTTGGGAAGATATGGGGACGATGGACTGCTAGGGACATCAACAGGGGATACAAAAGCTGTGTGGCCCAGTCTGGAGCAATCAGGATCACCGTGCACGGTTGCGACCAGATCTTGACCAGGACCCTGAATAACAGGGGAAAAGGATTGAAGGCATGAAGGAATTTGCCCCCCCCCCAATCCAGAACATCCAGGGGAATTGTGCCCAGCACTGGAGGCCTGCAACAGAAGAGAGGAAGTTGATTATCTGGGGCTGCAAAGTGATCTATCTCTGGAGTGCCCCACCTGGAGAAGATTACTTTCAGTATGAAGGGGTCTAGGGCCCATCTGTAGTGGCCCTGAGATATTCTGCTCAGGGCATCTGCTAGCACATTGTTCTTCCCTGGTAGATGGGCTGCAACCAGTGATGCTTGTAGGGCACAAGCCAGAGACCATATCTTCATAGCTTTCGTGCACAAGGCCGTAGACAGAGTGACTCCCTGCTTGTTGATGTACCACATGGTGGTGGTGGTGGTGTCTGTCCTGACCTGAACCACTTTGTTCCTCACCGAGTCAGAGAAAGCTTGGAGGACCAGGAATACTGTCCTGAGTTCCCGAAGACTGATATGAATTAGAGACTCCTGAGGAGACCAAACGCCTTGTGCTGTAAGGGCTCCCAGGTGGGCTCCCCAACCCAGGAGGGAGGGAAGCATCTGTGGTTAGCACCACTGAATGAGTCTGACTGATGAATGGGACTCCTTGTCAGAGTGTCCTGATCCAACCACCACTGGAGAGCTTGGACCAGTGTCTGAGTCACTGGAATCAATTTGGTAAAAGGATATTTTTTCTGGGACCAAAAGGACCTTAGGTGGAACTGAATGCCCCTCATTTGAAATCTGGCTCCCTGTACCACCACAGTGGAAGCTGCCATGTGGCCCAGGAGCTGAAGAATATGTCTTGCTGGTCGAGAAACCAGAAGGCGGAAAGAAGAAGCAAGATCTGTAAGGGCCTTCAGCCTTGCTAAGGGGAGAAAAGCCTTTGCCTGCACAGTATCCAACTCTACCTCTATGAAGGTGAGGAGTTGCACTGGTTCGAGAACAGACTTTAGCAGACTGAGAAGAAAACCTAGAGAAGTGAGCAGCTGTTGAGTAACTTGTAGGTCTGACTTGACTTGGTCTGGAGATTGCCCCACAATGAGCCAGTCGTCCAGGTATGGGAATATGGAGATCCCCTGCCTCCTGAGAAGGCCACTACTACTGATAGGCACTTTGTGAACACCCTTGGAGCCGATGTTAGGCCGAAGGGCACTGCTCCGAACTGATAATGGCCTGAAGGCAACTCAAACCTGAGGTACTTTCTGTGGGAGCACCTGATTGGGATGTGAAAGTAGGCATCCTTGAGGTCCAGGGAAGCTAGCCAAACCCCTGGCCTTAGAGAGGGAAGAATTACGCCCAGAGTCACCATTTTGAATTTTGGTTTTAAGATGTGCTTGTTTAGATATCTTCGGTCTAGGATGGGCCACCACTCCAGTCTTTTTTGGGGTAAGGAAATATCTGGAATACAGACCTTTACCCATGTGCCGAGTAGGAACTCTCTACAGCCCTGAAGGTTAGTAGAAAGGAAACCTCCGCTTCTAAAGTAGTGGTCTCGGAAAGGTTTGCAGGTGGAAAAGAATCTGGCCCTCAATTTTGGGAACTTTGCAAAACTGAGGGCCAACCCCAGGCTTACTACCTCCAGGACCCACTTGTCTGAGGTAACAGACTTCCAGGCCTGGAAGTAGTAAGCCAAGCCTGCCTCCTACTGGGATTGGGGAGTCGACCCAGCCTGACACATCAGGGTGTCTGCTTGGCAGGAGCCTTGGACTAAGAGAAGGATGCAGCCCTGTTCATCCCTCCTCCCACCTCTCCCTCTGAAGAACCTCCTTTGTAGAAAGGAAGAGGAGGCCTGTGAAAAGGCCTGCCCCTAGACTGCTGCTTTTGAGGAGTTGCTTGCCTTTCCTTGGCCTGTGCAGTCCTGTAGGTGGTCCGATACTAGTCCATTTTCTTCATGTAATTCTCTGTCTGCTCCCCAAACAGAATTACCCACCACAGGGGAAATCCATGGCCTTAGCCTGGGTGTCCTGTGAGAGGCTAGTACATCTAAGGCAAGGAAATCTAAGGGACACAGATGTAGCCATGACTCACGATGCCACATCATTAGAGTCCACAGCAGCATGAAATTGCACTTTGGATGCCTCAATCCCATCAGCAGCCACCTCCTCCAGCTCTTTGGCTAGCTTGGGAAGGGGAAGAGACTGTTTAAACAGCTCCAGAACAGTATCCCATCTACACTTTTGGTACTTGGCTGAGTAGGCCATATAATTAGCCTGCCTCAGTCCCAAGGATGACGACAAGTACTGTTTTTTTGCCATAGCATCAACCTTCCTAGAGTCTTTATCTTGGGTGGGTGGGAGTGAAGCCAGGGGTATGTTAGCCTTGTTACAGGCTGCAGCCTGCACTATCCCAACATAGCTGCACTGGTGGAACAAAACTCTGTACCTGAGCCTGAATGAATATACCTCCTGTCCATTCTTTTATCCACAGGAGGTAAAGAATTTGGAGTTTGCAGAATTTTTTGTGTCCATTTCCCCAAGGATTTATGGATGGGAATAGACAACCTCTTGGACTCTGGGATGTCCATCATCTCCACAAAGTCAGGCTTCTCTTGTTCCTTGACAGCTTTAACCAAGGAAAGCTGGAGGGTATCAGCCACCTTCTTGTAGAACAAATAGTGGGATGGGGACTCAAAGCCTGGGAGGGTAAACATTCGAAGGCCTGTCTGGGGAGATGTCCGGTTCAATAGGCTCATCCAGACCGCAGTAGTCGTCATCATCATGTTCTTCCTCCCCCTCCCATTATGGTTCATAAAATTCAACGTATTCTGGAACTGGTGAGACTGACCGAACCAAGCGCCTACAGAGGTGCGCTGGATCAGACGGAACCGGATGGAGCGATTCCACAATACTTATCACCCTGGCTATTTCTTTGGTGGTTGGATTATGCGGTTCTGGATCCGAACTGGCAGACTTCCTTTTGCGTTTCGACAGAAACAATTCCTCAGGGTCGGATCTCCTCTTGCCCGAGGGAGTATCGCCCAGGTCAGTAGGCACTCCCTCAGGTTCGGTAAGAAACGAACCGGGCTAGCCATCCAGATTAGCGGACTTCTCGGCCTCCTTTTCCTTGAGCCTACCCAACCTCTTCTAGGGTGGCCTTTGGGAAATGTTTACAAATTTGGCAGTCTGAATCGAGGTGGTCAAACCCCAGACAATAAACACAAATGGTGTGAGGGTCTGCCTTAGCAAAGGCATCCCCACATTCACCACAGTGTTGAAACCTAGTGAGCTCTTTTTCTCCCTTGGGTTTCTCAGACATGGCCAGACTACAAAACTTACCCATTACATCTTAATTGCCAGGTAAGACACTATCTGTTACCAACCGTGTTATGGGTCATGGAAAAAAAAAAAAAAAAGAAACTTGTAAAATGAGTTTTTTTTTTTAAACCGATAGGAACCGGTACCTCACACGCCACAAAAGAGATAAAAGAAACCCTTCAAACAATTGGTTCCGAACTGATCCACAGGTTTTACAATTTCCACAGAATATTTTATTTCAACAATACAGTCCCTATCTACTACCACGTACTGCACCGCAGACGGTGATCTGAAGCCGAAAAAACAACAGATTGGTTGAATAAACGGACTGATTCTTAACCAAATCAATCATGCGAAGGAGCAATCTCTGGAGCTACTGAACAGTTAGGCGGAGTAAAGAATCTGACGGTTACACTTTGGAGCACTGCAAACAGAGGTTTGAAACCGAGCTCGAGCTCAACGTTCTATACTTCCTGCACAGAGTTAACCCTTTCCTCTCTGGGGCAGTTCAAGTGCTGGGGCTAACTGCATATGTCAGAATACAGCAAGACTTCATGTTGTTTGAAAGGGAGAAACAGCGAAATAAAACAGAAAAAAATAAAACAGATCCAAGAGGAGATAATGGTTTGCTGAAGAGCCAAGTTGCAGAATCAGTACAGGCCCCTATCTCACGAATTAAATCAATTGCTTCCAAAAGTGGTAGAAAAAGGCAACAAAGCTGTGTAACCCCAGCACAGACGACCCTAAAGAAGGAGGCCAGCTTTCATAAATCATCTAGCTGAACAGGCCTTCAGAACAGGAGGTGGCAGGACAGGTTACCCATAGAGCCAAAAGAGCAGGATATCAAGGGCACCCTCCAGTCCTAAGCCTTGTACAATGGAGGAAGTCTGGAGTAAACCCACTACCCCTCTCCCAATTTCAGTGTATAAAGAGGCAGAGATACATGTGCAAGCTGGATATACAGGGCAAGCACCGCAGGTTGCTAGAACCCCCCCCCCCCATTTGAATGGGACAGTGAGCGTTACAGGGAGACATCCTATACAGCAGAAAGGTCTTCATGTACAGGATCCACTAAAAGTAGGCATACTCTCGATTCAAAATTCGAAGCTGGATTTGAAAAACCTTTCAATTCACGGGCTTAAAGCAATGGCACGGAAAGCTCTCTCCTAGGCCAGCACCATGATGGAGAGCAACCCCCCTAACGAGAAGAACTGTGAAATTAACAACACACACATACGGTGCTCATAAGCTGCCCCACCTACACGCACATATCACACATCTTTCTAAAATAAATATTAATTTGATCATTTTATTATTTCACTCTATTTCCCGTGTTTGTGTTCTTTTTCTTACAATGTTTTAATTCTCTTCTCCGATTGGAAACTTATGTCCGACTTAACTGCAGGACTTTCGAAGAGCATGCAAACAAAACCCACCACCCAACACTTCATTCATCTTTTGTATTGCATCTCAAAAACAAAAACAGAACCATCATTCATGACTCTATGTACCGGATAAAATGTTTTTGCAGTCACCATGAGGAAATTAAAAAAAGGAAAAAATCCACACAAGGGACCTTTGTTACAGGAGCTGGAAATCTGTGGTTTCATTTTTGTTTGTTTTTAATTGACTGAGCAAGAGGAAGACAGCTAACTCCATCAGGTACATCTAATTAGTAATGCGGACTGCAGATTATTTTGTACTGCTGTACTAATGCAGCACCGTTACAACAAATGCGTACTTGTGGGTTGGTTAATGGGGTTCGATTAATTTGTTAGTCTCTGTTTACAGTTATACCACAAAAAGTTACCAACTAGTCTCCGATCTGACTTAAAAAGGTAAAAATAACACAGCAGGGACAATACTTTCAACAGTATATTTAATAAGACCACCACTGTACGAGTGTGTGTTTGTGGGGTAGGGAATGCCTGCAGATTCAGATCTCCGGGGAAGCACATTTACAGGCTCGGAGTCTTGCTCCAAGCTTACAAGAAACTGTACACTTCAGATGAAACTGCAGAATTTTGAAATCCAGTGAAAGTGTGCGGGTGGGGGGAGAGATATGACTGATAAAAAGTTAGTTTGCGAGATGTCTCTTGGCCACTATTTAGAGTTCCAGAACTGCAAAGTGAGCCCCAAGTCACAAGATGACACACTTGAACAGCTGAGACACCCCTTGCGAACCCCTTTTACTTATAACAAGGAAAGCATCGCACAGAAAGTAATAAATATTAGTGATAATCAAACACTGCCTGGTTTACACAGGTCATTTCTTTTACTGGTCAACTACAACGACTACCAAGCAAAAGCTTGGCGTATGCCTTGGTTTCCCAATTACCCTACTGGTCCAAGAGCACCCCCGAATCATGGTACTATGCTTTCTAACAGCAGCAGCACACCTTGCTCACACACCTGGACTGGGTAAAGAAAAAGCAGTCACAAAAAGGCACGGAGTTGGAGAAAGAACATTGAGGGGAGGCCCTATACCTCAATAATTCTGCAGCTTATTGTTCTGGTCTCTAAATTAACCTGTGATCAAAGGCCGAGGCACTGGTGGGGGTGGGAGAAGAGATGAATTAAAGGTACCATTCCCAAAGTTAAAAAATATATACTTTATTACAGAAATGTCAAAAACCTTATGAAATCAAGACCTGAACACTGACAAGAGGACAGCAAAATCCAGCTTCACTAAATGTAAAATGAATTTCTCCCTAAGAAGACTACCACTGCAAGGTAGCCCACGGATATCATCATCTTTATTTCTCCTTGTGCCAAGAATGTGAACACAGAACATTTCCTAACAAGGCCATCAAGGTGAAGACCCACATCACACAGCAACTCTCTAGAAACCAAAGCACCACAACTATCTTCTGAATCATTTTCAACATAACCCCCCCACCCCCGAAACTGTGAACGCCTAACTTAGTGTTTTTTTGATTTTATGCAGAAAAAGTGCACCCAGTGTCTAGCATTAAACGTCTATAGCCTCCCTCTGACCCAGGGTGGGGGTAGGGTGTATGGCTTCCTTTATAAACGAGGGAACTGCCAGCTGTGGCATGCCTGCTATCAGTGCTTCTGTTCAAGCCCCCCAACCCCTCCCACCTGAGCATCTCATCTCTGTGAATAACTACCCCTTGCTGGCCCAGGTCTGAGAAGCTAATGTCTGCCTGAGCCCCCGCATCGCTTGTGATGGCATGAGCGATACCAATGTGCCAGCCACAATGTTATGTCTGAATATGGAGACAAGGAGTGTCCTCAGAGAGTGCCCTTGTAGGCCCCATGCTACACAGCAAGATTAGAGGGGCTGCCGGCAGCCAGAGGGACTAACAGGCAGGAAGTGAAAGGGCTGGACAAGTACAGCACTTCCCTTCCCTCCTACATAAGCAGCTGTACCATGCCAAATGACCAGCGACTACTGCCCATCTAGTCTCTCTGTTACCAGCTAAACAGCCCCTGTCTGCACTGTGTGCCAAGAACAACAAGGTAGCCATGGACTAAAAGCTCTCAACTTTTCACAGCAGTTTCGTGCAGGTTAGTGTGTTCAAGAGTGTGCGTGTGTGTTTGGGCGGGGGGGGGTCCAACTGTGCCATCAGGGTCCTATAGTTCAGCTCTGCACTCAACAGTGGCAGCTTCTGCAGACAGCTAGAACAGTAGCATCTCTCTTCCTGGCGGGTCTGCATACGTTCCTCTTTCACAGTATCTCCAAGCGTCGAATCTCTATTCTGAAATATCTCAAGACTCGACAGTTGGTAAGGGGTGGGGTGCTGGTAGTGCAAATGTCAAAGAGCAAGTCTCCAATCCCCCCCTGCGATACTTTCAAGGGACAACCAGCTCACATCGATGCAGGAAACAGGGTGGGGGTGTCCCTCCAATCAGCATCACATGCCTCAACATTTGAGCTTTCTAAGCAGACAACAGTATCACAGGTGCCAAAAATCCTGCTAACACGGTTTGAAACTGGGGGCAAAAGAATAATAATGATAATAATAAAAAAAAAAAAAAAAAAACTCAATTTGAGTGAATAGCTTACCATTCCATAATGTTTCATGATTAATGCTATTTGACAAACTATTTCTTTGGGGAGGGAGGTGTCAGGTTGGGTTCGGGAAAGGTGATGTTGAGGCCTGCGTCCCATCCCACTCGTGTCCTTGCTGTGACTGAAGTGCATCTGGGTAACTTCGGATCAGTCCTATAAGGACAGAAGGTCCACCCCTCCCCCCCAAAAAAAAATAAAAAAAAACCTACTATGTCCAACCTCCAAGCAAGTTTCCTGCTTGAAGGGTCTCACATGAGGCGCATCTGACCTGAGGCTCCAACAAAACGTAACACGAAAATAGATAATATATTTATAAATATATACAATTTTGTTTTGTACACAAGTGCAACAATTCTTGGGCAGAGAACACTAGATTGTTGGAGTACAGGTCTAGCAGCCCACATTTCAGACAACTGCGGCCCGGGAGCTCCGGAGCGGGAAACTGCAATCAGAAACTCCAGAAGGGCCAGGATAAGAGGAGCCAGTGTTGAAACATACCTGGAGCTATGAGTTGAAATGTTTATCGGTGTATAAATACCACAGGCAATCGTGGATAATTAACACTATGTCTCATAAAGGAACAATCTGCATTACCCTTACTGAGGTGGCAAAACCAGCAATGCTCCCCGAAATGGAATGGGCACCAGGTAGGTAAGGAAGAGAATCGCCGGAGAGTGGTGGCAAGTAGCACCAGCCAACATGTCTGTGCACGTCGGCATGCAATATGTCTATGGGTTTAGAGAGAATACAGGTTCCATTCTGTAACTAGGAGAATTCCACCTCCTGCTTCTGTGGTGCAGGAAGCTCCAAGACTGCCCCATCAACATTCCCAGTTTCCTCTTCTGCAAAGAAGTTCTCGAGGTCCGTAAGTTTCTGGATGAGGAGGGCATCCAGCGTCACGTCATGCTGGGCCGCTTTCTGGCCTCGTGTTCGGCCTACTGTCACCTTTACCCCAGAGCGTGCCCTCCTTTTCCTTGGGGTAGTAAAATCTTGGAAGTCCAGAACCCTTTTCCTCTTCTGCTGGCTGATGCAGACCAAAGAGCCATTCTTCTCTTTAGGCTCCTCAAAGATGGTTTCAAGGCACCTGGGGAAAGGATGTGAAGAAAGCAATCACTCAAAGTGGTTCATGATGCCATTATTTGTCAACTAAACTAAAGGTAAAAAGCATGCTTACAACCAGGACTTCAGTTAGGCACTGCAACTCTGAAGTGCTTTAGATCACTGTCAACGTAATGTTTTATCCAAATTACAAACCCCTTGGGCTTCAGTTAGAATGAAGATAATCCATCAGGAGCCACCAAGTTATCCAGGGCAGCTCCACCATTCAGTGCCTTGCAGCCATAACAGGGATCACCTCCTCCTTGCTGAGACCCACCATCGCCTCAAGAAGCCTGGCTAGAGAGGAGGAGAGGTTGTGCAATAGATGGAAAGCATCACGGCAGACCTCTGCCTGCAGTAAGATGCATTTTTAGGTCCACGGAAGGAGAGGAAGGTGTATACAGGGGAAGCAATCTGTCTAACAAATGGATGACCTGGGAGGTCACATCCAACCCTCTAGTTCATATGTTACAAACATACGAAATTTGCCAGCAGAGAAAGGCCTAGAGGTCTATCAAGTCTGCTCGAATGTGCAGCTAGCACCCATTATCCTGCAGCTGCCCTTCCCTTCCACCCTTCCCCTTGTCCTGTCCCATCCTTGTTTGAAGCAGTCCACTGTTCTTCTGCATACCACTTCAGCAGGTAACGCATTCCACTCAGCCACCACCCTCTCTGTAAAAAAGTGTCTCCTCATCTCCCTCCTGAACCTTCCTCGCTCCAGTCTCATATCATGGCCCCTGGTGGCCCTCCCCTCCCTTACTTTGAACAGCCCCTCTGTACCCGTCTTGTTTATTCCTTTCATGTATTTATTTTTTTTTCCATTTTGCTTTTTCTTTCCTCCTAGCTGTCGGTCGTCCAGAGTATCAGCCCGGTCACAGGTGATAAGCCTCCACCCCCAGAATGGCCTCGGGCCCTCCGATACCCGTGGCTTACCCCCACGGTGGGGCCTACGGGATGCGGTGAGCTAACACCCGCAGGCCGTGTGATAGGTCGGAGGACGGCCTGGGGGCTAATCAAGCTTGTGGCCGGGCTTCATGAGGCGACGGCAGCCGTCCATTTTCCGCTTTTCTGGGAGGCGGGACGTGCAATGATGCATGACGTCCTGTCCCGCCTCCAAAGTGTCCTCGTGTGCCGGTAGCTGTGCGACTCCCAGCCTCCGCCGGGGGTCACTCATGCACCAAGCATCAACCCACTTTCCCCCCTGGAGAAGGAGAGCAGCCCATAGGGCGCTCTATCCTTCTCCCCCCGGCCGACCCTTCCAGCGACCAGAGTCCGTTCCCGAACCCGGGTTGCCGGCGTCGCGAGCGGAAATCCCACCACCGCGCCCGGACAGGCCGGACCTCCTTTCATGTATTTAAAGGTTTCAATCATGTCACCCCTGTCTCTCCTCTCCTTCAGTGAGTACATGTTCAACTCCTTCAACCTCCTCTCGTATGATAAGTCCGCGCCCTTGATCATCTTACGCTCTGCACTGCACCTCCAGTAATTTAATGTCCCTCTTCAGATACGGACGCCAGTACTGCATGCAGTACTCCAGGTGTGGTCTAACTAATGACCTATACAGTGGCAGAATCACCTCCTCCCTCCTCGAGGATATAACCCTTGCAATACAACCCAGCATTTTGTTGGCCTTTGCAGCTGCCTTCCTACATTGTGCCGAGTTGTTCATTGACCCTGTAATGAGCACACCCAGATCCTTCTCCTCCTCCTCTGTCTGGGCTAGCTGCACTCCCCTTAGCTGGTAACTCCTCCTTGGGTTCTTCATCCCAAAATGCAGCACCTTGCACTTTTTGGCATTAAAGCCTAGTTGCCAGGTGTCTGACCAGGTTTCAAGCTTTGCCAGATCATCCTGCAACCCCTGCCATCCCCCTAGGTCATCCACCACCACGCCTACCTTGGTATCATCAGCAAACAGACTGATCTTGCTCTTGATGTCCCATGATATGTCTGCAATGAATATCCCAAACAACACTGGTCCCAACACTGAGCCCTCTGGAACACCGCTTGTCACTGCCCTTGGGTGTGAGAGCTCCCCACCCACCACCACCCTCTGTTGCCTTCCCTGCAGCCAGTTTCCTACCCATCTCACCAGCTTTGCACCCGCCCCGTGCCTACTAACTTCCTTCCCAGCCTTCCATGTGGCACTGACTCGAATGCCTTACTGAAGTCCAGATACAGGACATCCACTGCATGGCCCCTGTCCAGTTGCCTAGTTACCAGTCATAGAACTCGACCAGGTTGGTTTGGCAGGATCTGCCACGTATGAAGCCATGCTGTCTGCTGTCCTGTAGTCCTTTGGCCTCTAGGAGGGCCACCAGCCTCTCCTTCAGGATAGTCTCCATTAGCTTACCCACGATGGATGTGAGGCTCACTGGTCTGTAGTTTCCGGTTCATCCTTGGGGCCACTCTTGTGGAGGGGCACACATGAGCCATCCTCCAGTCCTGGTACACACACCAGATGTAGTGAGGCATTAAATAGGTCTGCCAAAAGGTCCTGCAAAGACCTCTGCCAGCTCCTTCAGTACCCTGGGGTGGATGCCATCTGGGCCTGGCGCCTTGTCCACCCTCGGTGCCTTCAAACCCTCTCGAACTCTGCTCTCCATGATTTCCCCATCTGTCACCACTTCCCACCCTGCTTCTGCCATTTCTCCCACCTTGGGTGTCACCCCCCTCTTCTCTTTAGTAAATACTGAGCAGAAGTACTCATTTAGTGCTTCCGTCTTATCGCACCCTGCTTCCACCCAACCCCTCTCCTTCCTAATCCTTACTATGTGGTCCTTACAGCTCCTTTTCTCCCTGATGTACTTAAAGAAGTCCTTCTCCCCCTTCTTAATGCCTTGTGCCAGCCTGAGTTCCGTAGATGCTTTGGCTCCCCTTACTGCCCTTGTCACCTCCTTCGATTCTGTCAAGTACTCCTCCCTGTCCTCCCCCCTCCCTGTTTTCTTGTACTTCCTAAAGGCAGCTCTTTTCCTCCTTACCTTTTCCATGACCTCCTTGCTCAACCAGATCGGTTTCTTAGCCCTAGCCTTCTTGCTCTGGGCTTTGCAGCAAGTTTTGGTTGCCTCCACTATCCCCAGCTTTATGAGCTCCCACCTCTGGTTAGTGTCCATACTAGATTGAATTCTGGCCAGGTACCCTTTTACCACTTCCCCCATCCTCCCAAAGTCGGTCCTCCTGAAGTCCAGCACTATTGTGCCAGATTCCACTCCTTCCTTGCTCATATCCAATGTGAGCCATACTGAGCGGTGGTCACTCCCTGACAGCGGTTCCTCCACTGTAAGTTCTCTCACAAAGTCCCCATTTGCCAGCACAAGGTCAAGGGTATTTCCTAACCTGGTTGGTTCACTGACCATTTGCAGCAGAAAGCTGTCCTGGAAGGCATCCAGCAGTACCTGCTCCCTTCTGTTCCTGGTTGTTGGGGTGCTCCAGTCCACTCCTGGCATGTTGAAGTCCCCCACAATCACCACACTACCCTTCTCGCAGGTCCTCCTGATCTGTCCCGCTAGTTCCCTGTCTAACTCCTCCGTCTGAGATGGTGGCCTGTACACCACTCCCATTCTAAGAATCCTATTCTTGGAATCCTGGATTTGCATCCAAAGTGACTCCATCACCCTCCTCCCCTTCCTCCCTTACACACTTCAGTCCTTCCTTCACATACAGTGCCACCCCCCCTTCCTTTCCCAATCACCCTGTCCCTACAAAATAACCTGTACCCTGGTACAGACAGGTCCCAGTCATTGTATTGGGTGGCCCATGTTTCTGTGATGGCTGCAATGTCCACCTCTCCTTCTGCCATGAGAACCTGTAACTCTGCAGTTTTCCTCCCAAGGCTCCTAGCATTAAGGGTAACCACCTTCCACCCTTCCCCCTTCCCATCCTGCCCTCCTTTCCTAGCATCACCAACAGTACTTGCCATTTGTCCTCTGCCACTGTTATGGGGGGTAAGCTCATATGGTTTCCCAACCTGTGGTCTCTGCATATCTCTTCCCCAACTGCCACCCCCCACTCCTAGTTTAAATTCCCAACTTCCTCTATGTACTCCTCCATCCTCTGTTTCAACACTTTCTTTCCCTCCTCACTCAAGTGTAGTCTGTCCTTGGCATAGAGACTACTGTCCTCCCAGGTCCCTCCCTTTGCTTTATACCAACGAACAAGCATGGGATATATGATATGTCATTAAGCTGCATGCAGGCAGAGAAGGATATCTGGATGTGGAATTCCTATTCTGGGCAAGGGCAGATTCTTAAACACTGATGTATGCATTTTGGTTTTGTAAAATAGAGTTAATTATAAAATGGGTCTCGAAAATCCTGTAACCTCATTGTCAAAATAAGTCACGTGACCGTGTGTAACTCCACAACTGGTAAAGATCCCGGTAATCAAATGTTTACTTTCTTTGAGCCCAGTTCATTTTTATTTGAATTTTTAATAACAGAGATGCATTTAATTATCACAATAATGCACTTCAGTGTGTGTGTGTGTAGCAGTGGGATTTACCAGCTTGTGTGGTTAAAGTTAGTCGGCTGCACCTCGTGACACACCATACAAGGTGTGTGTAAATTCCACACCACCACATGCCTGGTCGTGCATTATTGCTTACATGTAGCTGAAGAAAAAAATACTCACCTTAGTAATGTTGTTTCTTCTAATGGAGTCTTGCTATATTATGACATATGCAGTATAACCCCAGGTTAGAACTGCTCCGGAGGTGAAAGAGTTAACTTCCATGCAGAGCATGGAATCTTCAGCGCGAGCTCAGTTGAACACTGTCTGTTGAAGCTCAAACTTAAACTGTCAGATCTTTACGAGCAAAAACTCACTAAGGTTCTGTGTGGGAGCCGTAAACTTACACTAGCCGTTGGCTACTAACTACAAAAACACCTTTTTGATCTTGATCCCAAAACAAAGACTCAAGTCGGGGGATTCAAGAAGAAACTTAAGCATAACACCCAAGCACCCTAGAAGGGTGAAATAAAGTGGGCATCAAAGAAGTGCCAACATTGACTGCCCACCCACATCCAAAACAGAGGTTCTGAGAGGGCAGGCTGGGGGAGGTCATAATATAGCAAGACTCCATTAGAAGAAACAACATTACTAAGGCGGTAATTTTTCTTCTCAAACAACATGAAGTCTTGCTATATTATGACATATGCAGACTACACAGCAGTACCTCCATGGAGGAGGACAGAACCTACTTGGGAAATAGGCTCTGAAGCACAGCTGTGCCATCGAGCATCACTCCTAGCCTGGATATCCAAGGAGTAATGCTTAGTAAAAGTGTGAACTGTTTTCCAGGTAGCTGCTTGACATGTCTCTAGGATAGAATGTCCCTGGCAGCAGCCAGAGGCATAGCTGTACCTCTGGTAGAGTGAGCCCTCAGGCCTGAGGAGGAACCTTACCCAGTTTTAAGTAACAGAATGGATACAAGAGACAATCCACCTGGCAATGGATCTTTTAGTGGCAGGTTTCCCTTTACCAACCTCACCATAAGTGAGGAACAATTGGAGGGATTCGAACCTGTGACCCTTGGTACGTTCTATATAGTAACTAAGGGCTCTTTTGACATCTAAACTGTGCAGTCTCCTCTCACCAGAGGAGGAATGGTCAGTGAAGTACACAGGAAGAGACATGGATTGATTAAGGTGAAAGTCTGAAACCACCTTAGGCAAAAACTTCCTGTTAGTCCTGAGGACTACCTTATCTCTATGAAAGGAGATAAAATCAGGCTCCACTGACAAGGCTTGTAGCTCACTTATGCGCCTGGCAGAGGTGATGGCTACCAGAAACAGTTTTCCAAGTCAAGTACTTCAGCTCTGCTGAAGACAATAGCTCAAAGGGGTTGCATAAGCTGAAGCGATGCAAATATTAAGATCCCAAGCAGGGGCAGGATCCCTGAGCAGGATTGGTGTGAAGCAACCCTTTAAAAAACTTGGAGAACACAGGGTGAGCTGATAAAGAAGAGGGCTTACCTGCTGACAAGAAGACAGACACAGCTGACAAGTGCACCTTTAGGGTAGCTGGCCTCAGCCCCAAGGAATTCAAATGCACCAAATAATCCAGGATCGTGGGCACACCAGCAGATTCTGGGGAAATATGTTTACCAGCACACCATATGGAAAATCACTTCCATTTTGAATTATAGGTAGCCCTGGTGGAAGGCTTCCTAGAGACCTTCAAGATATCCAATACACCTTGAGAAAGGTGTAGGTCAGCAAACTAACTCTTCAAAAGCCAAGCCTTGAGATTGGGAGATTTGAGGTTCGGATACCAAACTCTCCCCTGGGCACAGGTTAACAGGTTGTGATTCCTGGGAAGGCATAGGGGAGGGTGGACTGCTGAGGACATGAGGAGTGGGTACCAGGGCTACCTGGCCCAATCTGGAGCGATCAGGATCATCTTGCAGGATTGAGATCTGATTCTGACTAGCACTTTGAAAAGAAGGGGGAAGGGGAGAAAGCACAGAGAAACTTCCCTTCCCAACTGAGAAGGAAGGCATCCAGAGGGACTGAGCCCAACACTGGGGGCCTGCAACAAAAAAGGGGGAGTTGGTGATTGTCTGGGGCTGCAAAGAGATCTATTTGCGGAGTGCCCCATCTGGCAAATATTACCTCCAGTACTAGGGGATCCAGTGCCCATTCGTGATGGCCCTGGGAAATCCTGCTGAGAGCATCCGCTAGGACATTGTCCTTGCCTGGAGGTGAACTGCCGTAAGGAGGCGTTCAGAGAATATGCCAGAGACCACAACTTCATTGCTTCGGTGCACAAGGCCGTAGACAGAGTGCCCCCTTGCTTGTTGATGTACCACACTGTAGTGGTATTGTCTGTTCTGACCTGAACTACCTTGTTCTGAACAGCTGTGGAGAAAACCTGAAGTGCTAGAAAAACTGCTCTGAGCTCCAGCAAATTGATGTGGAGCAGAGATTCCTGAGGGGACCACAGCCCTTGGGTGGAAAGGTTGCCCATGTGAGCTCCCCACCCCAAGAGGGATGCATCTGTAGTAAGAGTCAAGGAATGAGACTGGGGAGTGAAGGGAACCCCCTGTCTCAGATTGTTCTGATCCTGCCACCACTGGAGGGCCTGGATCAGGGTTCGAGTCACTGGAATCAATTTGGTTAGAGGATCCATCCTTTGACACAAAAAAAGGCTCTCAAATGGAACTGAACGTCCCTCATCTGAAATCTCGCTCCCTGCACTACTGCTGTAGAAGCAGCCATGTGCCCCAGGAGCTGTAGAAAATGCCTTGCTGTTCGAGAGACCTGCAGGGTGAAAGAGGAGGCCAGAGACACCAGGGTCCTTGCTCTCTCCAGAGGAAGGAAGGCTCTGGCTTCTTTTGTGTTCAGTTCTGCGCCTATAAAGGTGAGAAGCTGGACAGGCTCCAGAACTGACTTTGGAAGATTGAGAAGGAAACCTAGAGATGTAAGCAGGTGCTGGGTTACTTGTAAATGAAGTTTGACCTGTTCTGGAGACTGGCCTACAATGAGCCAGTCGTCCAGATAAGGAAAGATGGCAATCTTTTGCCTTCTTAAATGAGCAACTGCTACTGTCAGGCATTTGTGAACACCCTTGAAGCCGAGGAGAGCCGAAGGGCATTGCTCTGAACTGGTAATGGCCTGAGGGCAGTTCAATCTGAGGTACTTTCGATGGGAGCTTCTGATGACAACATGGAAGTAGGCATCCTTGAGGTCCAGGGAGGCTAGCCAGTCCCTGGCCTTAGAGGGTAAAATAATCCCCAGGGTCACCATTTTGAACTTTGGTTTTAAAAGGTGCTTGTTTAGATACCTGAGATCCAGAATGGGCGCCATTCTCCTGTCTTTTTTGGGGTAAGGAAGTACCTGGAGTACAACCCTTTGCCCTGGTGTATGGGTAGAACCCTTTCCACGGCTCTGAGAGCCAGGAGGGCAGAAACTTCTGCTTCCAGGGCAAGTGCCTCGGATGGGTTTGCAGGTGGAAAAGATCTGGCTCTCATCTTCGGAAATTTTTTGAAGCTGAGAACCAGTCCCTGGCTTACTACTTCCAGGACCCACTTGTCTGATGTTAAAGACTTCCAGTCCTGGACAAAGTAAGCCAGCCTGCCCCCTACCAGTAGTGGAGAATCGGCCCTGGCTACCCCATCAGGGAGCCTGTTTTGCAGGGGCTTTGGGTTGAGGGGTAGAAGCAGGCTTACTAGAGTCCCTTCTGCCCCTTCCTCTAAAGAACCCCCTCTGGGCATAAGCAGAAGAGGAGGCCTGGGCTTGGTAAAACGGCCTATGAAAAGGCCTGCCCCTGCCATGCTGCCTTTGAGGAGTGACTTGCCTTTCTTTGGCCTGTGCACTCCTATAGGTGATCCTATACTCATCCATTTTCTTCATATAATTCTCTGTCTGCTCCCCAAACAGAGAATTTCCCACAACAGGAAAATCCATAGCCTTAGACTGGGTATCCTGTGACAGGGCAGTACATCTGAGTCAGGCCATTCTGCGAAGAGACACAGATGTAGCCATAACTCTAGATGAAACATCATTAGAGTCTACAGCAGCATGAAATTGCACCTTGGATGCCTCAATACCGTCCGCAGCCACCTGCTCCAGCTCCTGGCAAGCTGTTCAGGGCCTGTTTTGCTAGGGCCAGGACAGTATCCCACCTGGATTTCTGCACTTAGCTGCGTGAAGCCATATAATTTGCCTGTCTGAGTCCCAAAGATGCTGCCATGTACTGCTTTTTGCCATGGCATCCATCCTCCTGGAATCCTTTTCAGGAGGGTGAGAGGCTAGGGAATATGTAGCTCACAGGCTGCAGCCTGCACTACCCCACATGGCTGCACTGCTGAGATAGGAACTCCGTATCACAGCCTGATAAAGCATACCTCTTGTCCATCCTTTTATCCACAAGGAGGATAGAATGAGGAGTTTTCAGAATTTTACTGTCTGTTTCCTAAAAGATTTATGCAAGGAATAGACAGTCTCCTAGACTCTGGAATATCCATCATTTCCACAAAATCAGGCTCTTCTTGATCATCAACAGCTTCCTCAACAAGGAGTTGCAGAGTGTCAGCAACTTTCTTGTAAAACAAAAAATGAGAAGGGGACTCGGATAGCCTGGGAGGGGATACTCCTGAGGGTCTGTCTGGAGAGATGTCGGTTCAATGGGCACATCCAGACTGTCAAAATCACACTCACTCTCCTCGTACCCTCCTCCCTTCCCTGGTTCATAAAAATCTTCAAAATCATAATCTTGAACCGAGGGAACCGACTGAACTGGGCGCTTGCCCAATGGTGCCGGTTCGGACGGAACTGGGGAAAGAGACTGGACAATTTGGATAGCTTTGGCTATTTCCTCAGCGGTTGGAGAAAGAACTTTTGGCCTCAAACTAGCTGACGACCTAGCCCCTTTAGTTGGAACCGGCTCCTCAGAGCTGGCTCTTAGTTGGCCCGAGGAAGCATCACCCTGGTCAGAGGGCACTCCCTCAGGTTCGGTTGGAACCGAACCGCGCTGGCCATCCGGGTCAGCGGACTTTTTGGCCTCACTTTCCCTGAGCCTACCAACTCTTTTTTCCACGGTTGGCAGCAGGAAAATTCTTACAAATCTGGCAGTCTGCATTGAGATGGTCAAACCCCAGACAATATACACAAATGGTGTGTGGGTCAGCCTTGGCAAAGGCTTCCCCACAGAGGCCACAGTGCTGAAACCCAGTGGGTCCGGTTTTTCTTTTGGGTTTCTCAGACATAGTGCCAGCCTAACTAAAACTTGCCCGTTAATGGCAATCCACCAAGCAAGACTCTCTTATCGGTTTCCAACCATGTCACGGGTCATGGAAAAAACCGTAACAAAATCTGTTTTTTTTTTTAGAACCGATAAGAACCGGGAACCGCACTCTAAAGGGCTAGAAAGTAATTTTTAAACCCCTCTGATCGGTTCAAACCGAACCGAAAAAGATGTTTACAAGTTCCACACAGAAGAAAAAATAATAAATAAGCCTATCTATTACTTACAATACCACAGACAGAGCTTGAACCAACAATTGCAGTTAAATTTCAGTAAAATAAACAGAGAATTACACTTTAAAACCAACAAACAAACCAAGCAGCAGGAGGAATCTCCGGAGCGGCTGTTCAGTGAGGCGGAGTAAAGAATCTGACAGTTTAAGTTTGAGCTTCAACAGACAGAGTGTTCAACCGAGCACGCGCTCAAGATTCCATGCTCTGCATGGAAGTTAACTCTTTCACCTCCGGAGCAGTTCTAACCTGGGGTTATACTGCATATGTCATAATATAGCAAGACTTCATGTTTGAAAAATGGAATTGGACCAGGGCGTAATCATATCAGATGACCTTAAGGTTAGCAAGCAATGCGAGAAGACAGTAGGGAGGGCTGGGGGGTGGGGATACTGGGATGTATAGGGAGAGGCATCTCCAGCAGAAAACAGGAAGTTATCCCTCTATACAGACAGTTGGCGAGACCCCATCTGGAGTACTGCATCCAGTTCTGGAGACCCCATCTCCACAAGGACATAGGATGGAGGCAGTCCAGAGGAGGGCAACTAAAGTGGTGCAGGGTCTGCAAGAGAAGCCATACGAGGAGAGACTAAAGGAACTTAATATGTATACCCTTGAGGAAAGGAGGTAGAGGGGGAACATGATAGAAATGTTTAAGCACCTCAGTGGAATCAACAAAGTCCAAGAGGGTAGCATCTTTCAGAAAAAGATGAGGGGCAATGTGAAGAAGTATTTTTCACAGAGAAGGTGGTGGACACATGGAACAGCCTTCCTGAGGAGTTTGTGGGGCCAAACTGTGGGAGAATTCGAGAATGCATGGGACAGACATAAGGCAATTCTTGTTGGGGGGGTAGGAAGAAATAGGCTGTTGGTTAACTAGGATCTGCAGCTTATCCTGTAGGTAGGGAAACAGGCATACTAGGTGGGCCAAGCAGTCCTTATCTGCCATCAAAGTCTGTTTCTTTGTAAGGACGACTGTACCTTGCCTTGCAGACTCCCAGCATCACACTGTTCTGCCAGTTCTGGACCTCCTGCTGGCCACCTGGATCACCCACGTGGTACTGGAATGTACTGTGCCACCAGGCAAGAACTGCAGCTCCAAAGTACTTTGGAGAATTCTCACAAAAACATTTTTTTTTGTGTGTGTGTGTGTGTATTTTTCACCCCTCATGCCCCACGACCCACCAGTCCTTCGGGCTGTGTAGGTCCTTCATCCGCTCTGCCTGTCCCATCCTGAGCCCTCCACGTGCTCCTCGCAGCCACCCGAGGTAACCCGGACACAACCCTTGCAGGGGGTCCCCCTCCTCAGAGGGAAGGCACCGGGGCACCCACATACTTGGCCCCGGGTGCTGATGCAGTGGAGGGGCTCTTTCAGGGCATCGGCAGTAACGGAGGACCGGCAGCCATCATCCGGTCGGTCGAGAGGCGGAGTTCAGCTTTTCTATGCTGTTCCCACTTGCGTCTTCTGCAGTGCTCCTGGTCTCCACCAGAGGCCGCTGCAGAGAGACACCAACCCGCTACCCACCCCAGGAGGGGAGAGCAGTCCCTACGGACGGTCGATCCTCTCCTTCCCCTGCCAGCCCCCAGCGTCTCGAGTCCGTTTCCGAACCTGGGTCGCCGGCATAGTGCGAGGTGTGGCGTCCAGCACCACAACCTACAGTGCCACCGAGCTGGCGGACAAAAGCATTTTATATGACAAAACAGTTTTCCAAACTACAAACTGTTTGCTGGCTAACCAAATCCTATGTACCTTACACCTCTCCAGAAGTCAACTGCCTCTTCTCTGCCATGCTTGTGACCCCCTGGAGCCCCCAAGGCTGGCAGGTTTTTGAATTTCATTGCCCCAAGAGAGCCCAACCAGGGTTAATGTAAAATGTGAGAACTTCAAAGCATGAAGACAAGGGTTATGCAACAGCACAGCAAAAGAAATGCAAGTGTGACTGCACAGACCCTACAATGCAAGAGGCATCAAGAGCAGAATATGCACATCAGGAAGGAATGTAGCTTGATATCTACTTGAGGCAGAACAACTAGGTGCCAAAATATCTCAGACAATCTATAAAGGCACAGACTACCCATACTGCCTTGCATAGGGTGTATCTGTGTATTTCTTGAACACTTGGCATTAACCAATGTATGCTGTGTCTATAACACAAGCATGTTGTGTATATAAAACTTTACAACCAATGCCGATTTTGTACTTATAACCAATGTGCTTTCTGTGTATATAACCAATGCATGTTTTGTTTATAACCAATGCCCATTTTGTGTATATAGCCAATGTGCTCTGTATATGTAACCGATATGCGTTTTGTGTATATAACCAATGCCCATTTGTGTATATAACCAATGTGCTTTCTGTATATAACCAGCGGCCCCCCGTGACTGGGGAAAGCCCTCGCTCCACAGCCGACACATCCCAGCAGTCGGGCGGTGATTCCAAAGCCACCGACCATGCCGCCTAGCCCGGATTCACCTCCTATTAAGGTATGGCACCATCACCAGCCTATCTGAACTCGAGCACCTCTCGCTGAGTGGCCCCGATTGGCCAGGAGTCAAGAAATTTCAAACTGGGCTTTTTTTCCACCCAAAGAAATGAAAATTACGTACCTACCGTAATTCTTGATCTTCTCTTGTATCTTCACCATTCATTACTGCTTGGGTGTATGGCCGGGCGCGCACCGATCACGGAAGCCTTTTTTTTTTTTTTAAAAGCTAGTACTATGGCGCCGCCCTCGAAAGTGGCGTCATCGTCACGTCATGCGAGGGGCAGCCGTTAGTAGCGACAACTCCCCTCCAACTCAGTTCTGTGAGCCGGAGAGGCAAAAAGCGAAAGCATAGAAAAGAGAGACAGCGAGGCAAGGTAGCCAAGGGGTAGCAAAGTAAGGAAGAATGAACTGAAAAAGGAATAAGCCGATGGAGAAAGGACAGAGGAGATAAGAACATTCCTAACCTAGGGATCGCAGGGCCTCCTTACCTGGGCGACTCTAGGAGGAGAGAGAAGGAAGGAGAAGGAATGAGGAAGAAAGAAGAAGAAGAAGAAGAAGAAGAAGAAGAGGAGGAAGAGAAAGATGGGATGTTGAAGAGACCAGAATGCCCAACGAGCATAGTTAGCTGAAAAGCTTAAGGCTCGATTAGCAGGGGAGCAAGAATCCCTGGTGATAGAGCTGAACAGAAGGTTCACCGAACCCGCTAGACAGACTCAGAAGGGCATAGTTCTTGACCTCAACATGCCATGGTCCTTGATCCTAACCTCGGGCTCCTGGCCGAGAAAAGGCCTTTAACTGGAGGACACCCGAGTAGGAAAGGATAAATCCTAGACAGCATGTAAGAGCTGCTCAAGGGTTTAGAAATAGAAAATCTAGGCCTTTCAGGCGGTTTATAGGTATTGAAATGGAACTCAATCGGACTTACCAAGGCAGGGCCAGAGGCTTAGACTGGCGAGAACTGGTCATGGTTAGCACTGCTTTTCTGCAAAACTGTCCAAGAAGGACACTTGAAGGGAAAATAATTATCTACATTATTAAAAGGAAAGAATTTGTCTTCCCTTTCTTTTTCCCTTAACTTGCAGGCTTTAGGAGCATGACCCTATAAGCCAGGGATTGCCTTTCAGCAGTCGGAGAGAGTTCCCTCAGTTTTTTTTTTTTTTTAGAAAGGGAAAAATAATCGTACCCGTTCCTCTGCTCTGCAAGGCAAGAATAAAGGGGGTTGTGATTCTAGGGCTTAACAGCTGGTAGCAGGGAATTGCGGGACTAAAACTGTATAGACTGAGTCAGGCAGGAGCCCCCAGGAGTATCTCGCCAGAAGGTATGGCAAAGAGATAGTTGTGCAGTCTGATCACCACACCGAATTCTAGCAAACGGTCCAAGAATCTTAGAGTAAATAATTTTCTGGATTAGAATTAATGCCCTTTAAAAAAAAAAAAAAATTTTTTTTGGAAAAATTGTAAGTAATTTTCCTTTTTTTTATTTTTATTATATTTGCAGAGAGAGGAAGGAGATGGGAGGAGAAGCCACAGGAGGAGGCCACTGAGGGGATGGTGGGGGGGTCAGTAATGAATGGTGAAGATACAAGAAGATCAAGAATTACGGTGAGTACGTAATTTTCATATCTTCCTTGTCAATCTTCACCATTCATTACTACTAGGTGATACCAGCTCCTCTTCCCCGAAGAGGAAGGTAAAAGCCCTGAGGAACAAGACCCCCAGCCTCCTGTTGGTGAGAAACAGAAGGGAAGACCCTGGCTTATTCACAGAAGCCTAAGTGGGAGAAGAGGTAGGAGGTGCCTCCCGAGGACGAGGAGACGGAGAGCGCCCCTGCAAAAGCCTCCTAGCTCTAGAGGAGAAGAGACGGGTCCCCCGGAAGGCGGAGCGAATCACCCTACGCCGGGCCAGGGGTGACAACCTTGAGAGACGAAGCCATGCCGTCCGCCTAATGCAGATCGCTGTCCCCGCAAGCCTGGAAGCCACCTCATTGGCGTCGTAAGATGCCCTTGCTTGGTGTCTTGCCAGCTCCAGGCCTACCGCGGAGAGGGCAACGGCTTGTCTGGTTTGCTCCGTATCAGGCATTGATGCCAAAAGCTGGGACATCATCGACCACAAATGCCAGTTGTAGGCAGCGTGGTGAGCCTGATGTGATGCAATACAGGCAACCCCACGAGAAGAAGAGAACACTCTTCGCCCCCAACGGTCGAACTGCAGAGAGTCCAGATCCGGTGGGCGGTCGTGCGCCAGGCAGCGGCGCCCGGAAGGAGTGTCCAGGTAGACCAAACCAGAGGGGGCTGGGAAGGGTACCTAGAGACTCCGAGGTGCACAATACCTTGCTGACAGTCAGCCGGGCTGGAGAAGAAGCGGCTGGGGACTGCCAGGACCGGATAGACGCCTCCTGGAAGGATAGCCAGGAAGGTACCACCAAATGCTGGGCACTGAATTCACCGAGGAACTCACGCGTCTCCCGTTCGGTATTGTCTCTCCGAACATAGGAAATCCTAAGATCCCTCACCATCCTCGAAAGGAAACGCTGATATTCCGTGAAATCAGCATCGGAGGAGAGATGAGCAGGGGGTTCCTCTCCCTCAGAGGAAGGAGGCGAGGATGATGGGGAGGCGGGATGCCCAGAAGACTCTTGCGGCGGTGGGAGGTCAGAAAGACCCGCTCATGCATGTATCTAACATATGAGGGAAGCCGCAGAGACCTCTGAACAGCTCCCAAGATAACGGACCCGTGGGCCCGACATGGGGAGGCGGGGTGGTGGAGGCAGAGAGATGGAGAGGGGCACCTACAAGGAGGCAACAGATCTCTGCCAGGGCTCTGGAATCCGGGGAACGGAGCCCTAGCTGGAGGGGTCCCGGACAGCAGACCAGGCCGCAAAACGGAACTCTGGGGAAGCGGAGCCTGGAAGAGCCCAGGGGGAGAACCTCCCCTGTGACGACGTCGGGACTGCATGGATCCAGAAGGGCAGCCCACAACAACGCCGCCGGAGGGCACCCTAGAGCCCCGGAGGGAGGGGCGGGGTTCGGCGCTACGGCTCCTGGCCACCCCGAGGTGGCCAAAGAAGACAGAGGGCCCGATCCTCTGCCCCTCAACCCTTGGACTCCGAGAGGGCCCTCCTCCTCGACAGCAGCGTCCCCCTATCCCCAGAGGAGGCAACAGCACCCTGGGGGGTAGCTGTCACCGGCCCTCCGGAGAGGAGCCTCCCCTCCGTCACCCCCGTCTCCCTCTGGGACCCCGGCCACCCCAGCCGGGAAGCCCTCAGGAGAGGACGGAAGGGGGAAAGGAGGGGCCCACTGCGCCGCCTGGTACCTCTAGCCACAGGGGACCCAGACTCCGAAGAGTGGGGGTGCCAGGATGGGTCCACGTCTGAATCATCGTCCTCCGAGGAGGACGAGACCAGCTGGACCTCGATGCTGGCCACCCCAGGGGTCCCAGAGGCAACGGCGCCGTGAACGGCACCGGTACCAACGGCGGGGCCGCTCGCCGCCCCAACGCCGGCAACAGCCAGGCCCGACTCCCAACCACCCACGGCGCCGGCAGGACAAGCGGCACCTGCTCCGGTGCCGGAAACCGAGCGGCGCCGAAGGAAGAAGATCAGGCCAGCGCCAGGAGGCGAGGCCGGCGCCGCCGCGATGATCAGTCGCGCCCGAGACCAAAGGCGGCGCCAAGCATCGCCAATCACGGCGCCGCAAACTGCGCCGGGATCCGCAGCACCCGCCAGCAGCGCCGTCTCGATCACCGCGCGCGAGCAGGCGCCAGGATCCAAAACTGCGCCAGCGGCGTCGAGGTCCACCGCTGCCAGGCCCAGAAGTCGAGGGCCTCGACACGGAGAGCCTGCACCTCCGAGGAGGTGAATGCCGAGGCGGTGTCGGCGTCGTGGCCCCGGGAGGGACTACGACACTCCCCCGACACTGCAGAATGGGCCTCCTCCTCGGCAAGAAAAGACGAGGAGACCCCCTCCTCCTCGGACCGTATAGGCCCGGGAGGGGACCCGGGGGAAGGGCCTAGAGACCTTACCTGAGAGTCCCTCGAGCGACGTCGTCCCCCGAAGGTCGGCGGGGCCTTGCCGAGCTTGAACGCGCGGACTTCGAGGACACGGCGGTCCATGGAGAAACAGGCATCGCACGAATCCATATCATGGTTGGGTCCCAGGCAGAGACAGACGTCATGCCGGTCCGAGGCGGAGAAATGCCGCCACAGGAGCACAGACGATAGGGCGCGCCCGCCTTTGAAAACGCTTAGCTCCGAACCGGACATAATCCTAAACTACTGAGAGAAAACAGTAGGAAACACACCGGCGCCGCTTTGAAAGAAAAGGAACAGTTTTGCGGTTGGCGTCGAGTGTGCAGGAAAAATCAGGAGTCGTGGCGCAGTTAGCAGAAGCGCTTAGTGACAGGTGCTGCCTCGGCGGCGGGAGAAACAGAACTGAGTTGGAGGAGGAGTCGGTGCACACCGCCGCCTCGCGCATGACGCTACTCTCGAGGGCGTGCTAGTACTAGCTTAAAAAAAAAAAAAAAAAGTCCCTGACGGTGCGCCTCGCTTACACCCAAGCAGTAATGAATGGTGAAGATTGACAAGGGAAGATCTCTGCTTTCCTCTCTGGGTTTTCACCAAAAGAACATTTTTCTCAACAGCCTTACTCTAACTTCTGCTTGTTTAAAAGTATTTTCCCTGAGTTATTGTACAAGTGATTACAGCTAAGTTTAGTTAAAGTTGTTAAGCTGCTCTCTGCCGCTTTGGCGCCCACACCAAGTACCTCTATTGTTTTGCTAATTTTCTGTCTCTGTGCTACGTGACCTTTTCCTATCTCTGTCCCAGCTGTCTATAAATCCTGCTTTTTTCTCCCTTCCTCCAGCGACCCCCGTGACTGGGAAAGCCCTCGCTCCACAGCAGTCATCCCAGCAGTCAGGCGGTGATTCCAAAGCCGCCCGACCATACTATAACCCTCCTAATAAGGTACGGCACCATCAGCAGTCTATCGGAACTCGAGTGCCTTTCGCTGAGCGGCCCCCCAATTGGCCAGGAGTCAAGGAATTTCAAACTGAGCTTTTTTCTTCCCAAAGGATTCTGCTTTCCTCTCTGGGTTTTTCTCTCCCCCCCAGGGCCCCATTCAATACACCCTGGCCCCACCCACAGCTGGTATTGCCACTTCACCATTGGCCAGCAACTGGACCTATCCCTAAGGCTCCCTCATCAGGTACTAGGATAAGGCGCTCTTTTCTAGACACTATTTTACTCTTTACCCCCCCCCCCTGGAATTATGGCATTCTATATCTACAGTATTCTACTGTTTTGCTGCTGTATACCTCTTGCTCTTTACACCAATGATGAGGCAGGTCCCAAAACAATACTCGCCCTTCTATATTCAGACAACCAAGCTCCTCACCAATGCACCACACCCTATCTTGCGCTCCCACCCTCTCTTGTCCACACTCCAATGTCGTCACACCTCCTGCTTCTATCACTATTGATGCTCAGAGCACTTCCTCTATTATCCCTTCAGAGCCACATCTCATTAAAATACACCAGAATTGTCAGGCTGACACTACCACCTTCAATTAAGCGGCACAAAAGGAACAACGCATTTAGGTCCTTCCTGTGCATACTTAAGAAATTACTTCTCCTACTACAGTACTGCTTTGCTCGGGCAACGTAGAGGTAAACACGGGCCCTTACTCCCTGCGTAGCTCGCAGACAGAGTTTGCGTCAGCCCCAGGACATAAAATAATGTTAGTTAACATCCTAAGCCTTGCAAAAAAAAAAAAAAAAATTACCAACTACAAGCTTGGGCCCTACTCACAAAGCTTGATCTCATTATCACGGAATCCTGGCTTAAAAAATCCAACCTGGACCAACAAGTTACCCTTCTGGGCTACAATCTTTATAGAGCAGACTGAGAATCCAGAGGAGGGGGAGTAGTTATTTACGCAAAAAAAAAATTCTCAGTTAGTGACATCTACTGCAACACCAAACGCAAGGAATATGAAATAGTATCCCTAAAGTCACACCTCCCTTCCACGGAATGCATTACTATTATAGGTGGTTACAGGCCCCCTAACGGCGGAACAGCCATCTTCAGCATCCTGAAATCTCTAACTACCTCTGCCAATTCCGAAGTTTTAATCTTAGGGGATCTTAACCTGAATTGGCTCTCACATAAATTACATATCCTCAAATCTCTCTGCGATGAACTGGTCCTTACCCAACTAGTGTCCGAACCTACTAGAACTAACAAGGTAAACACTGAGTAGTTCCATTCTGGACCTTATTCTATCTACCCATCCCCACAAAATCCTCCACACAGCAGTATTTCATAATGATATGAGCGACCATGGAATTGTAGTATGTACAAGGTCACAAGCAAAAACCCGTAATCAGCCTAAGTTTATAACCAAACGGTCATTCGGAAAATTCCATACATCTACCTTCTTAAGTGACCTTAGTAAGGTTAGGTGGCAGAATCTATACCTCGCTAAAACACCGGACGAGGTGGTCACAGTCTTAAATGATAACCTTAACTACCTAGCAAATAAACACACACCGGTCATCAAAGTCAGGATGCGGAAGATCTCTCATCCTTGGTTCTCACCTGAGCTCAAGTCCGCTCTCTCTACGCGTGATAAGCTATGGGCAAAGGCTAGCCATACCAAGAGTCCAGTGGATTGGCATGCCTTCAGAACCGCTAGGAATGCCTGTGTCAAGCACGTCCGCTCCACCAAAACCAATTTCTATGTTACTACACTTGAACAGGCTAAAGGGGACACCCAGAAAATCTGGAAGACCCTGAAGTCAACTGAAGGGAGACTGGTGGCCCAACCCTTACCTACAAAGATCACCAAAAGCAATGAGACCATTGAAAATAGTAGCCAAATCCTCGAAGAATTTAACTCCCACTTAGCCACCGCCGGGCTAGCATTCGACTCATCCCCTTATGCTGCATAAGTAAACAGACAGGTCAACTCGAACCCCACCCTGTCAGCAACAACCTGTCCCTTTCAGCTTTAAAGAAGTAGAAGATGCCCTTTCGAATCTAGATACCAAAAAAAGTGCAGGGGATGACGGAATCGAACCACTCTTCCTAAAACTCGAGTTTCCTCACCTCACTGCCCCTATCCTCCACATCTTCAAACCTTTCTATTTCATCCTCTGTCCCTTCGTTCTGGAAACTAGCCCACATCCTACCGCTATTTAAATTGGGTGACCCATGTGATCTAAATAATTACAGACCTATCTCGATTCTAACCTGTCCTCTCCAAAGTTTTCGAAAAGTTGATTTATGCTCAACTAAAGCAGCACATGGAAACCTTCTCACTCCTGAACCCAGCCCAATCCAGTTTCCACTCTAACCACAGTACTGTTACTGCTCTCGCTAAAGTAACCAACGACTGGCTCTCTACTATGGACTCAAGGAAGTTCACGGGTTCTGTCTTCCTAGATCTTAGCAAAGCATTTGATACAGTAGACCACTCCTTAATCGACTGCAGCCTTGCCAATATAGGTGCTACTTCACCGACCATACTGTGGTTTAGTAGTTACCTTTGGGGAAGGATGCAAAAAAAAAAAATTAAAGCCGGTGGCACGTTTTCCTCCCTGCTAGCAATCACTAGAGGCGTCCCACAAGGCTCCATCTTGGGTCCCATCCTCTTCTCTATATACATTAATGACCTTGACCGTCACATATCCAAATCAAAACTCCACTTCTTCGCCGACGATACAGTTCTTTGTACATCGGATACATCCCTATTCTGAGGTTAGGGATGTCCTTCAAGCCGACTTTGCCCAACTCGAGGCCAATCTCATTAACGCTAGACTTCTTCTAAATGCTAAGAAAACCAAAGCTATGATCTTCTCTTCTAAAACAGCGTTCTCCACAACTTCCTCCTTGCCGAAGGATTTTATAGTTACCTTCCTAGGCGAGCATCTGGAAGTCACTCCGAAATTTAAATACCTCAGATTCTGGATTGACAGTAAGCTCACCTTTTCAGAACATCTGGATAACCTTGCTAGAAGGCTAAAAGTACGTTTAGGCTTCCTGTTCCATAATAGGACACTTTTCCCACCAGATATTAGAGCCAGACTTGTACAGGCCACATTGCTCCCACTTCTAGACTATGGGGATCAAATTTACACCTCATCCTCAACTTCAAACCTAAAGAAACTGGACATCCTTTATCACCGTGCCCTGCCGCTTCATCACGCACTCCCCTATACGGACGCATCACTGCGACATGTATTCAGTCACAGGTTGGACGTCTCTCACTACCAGATGTATTCTCCACATTGGTATCTGTACCCTAAAGCTCCTACTCAACAAACTCCCTAGCTATCTAACTTCCCTTATCCAGACCAGCCACAGTACCTACTCGCTCAGGAACTTCGACTTTATAACGCTGAAGGTCTCAAAAACCCGCACTACTCTTGGCAAACGCACCTTCTCCGTCACCCTCCCCACCATCTGGAATCGGCTACAAACATCCCTGAAACTACCCAAGTTAGTCTCTCTTAGCCCCTTCAAAAAGCTATCTAATGAAAAATAAGATGTATGTAGCTGTCACTAAAACTCGTGTTGCTAGGATTTACCAATTCCACTGGTCCATAAGGTCGGCACCAGCATGTTATGTAAGAGTGTGGTGACCTGTGTTAGGTGATACGGAGCACTATTGTACATAAGTATAGGATTAGCACTTAACTTCTGTAATAAGCAATTACTGTATGTAGTATCAGTCTTGTTTGTATGTATGTATGTACCAGGACCTCCTTGTGAATGAGCTTGCTCAATGGAGTTTTTCTTCTTGCAATAAACTTGAACTAATGCCCATTTTGTGCACATATAACCACTGTCCACTCTGCGTTTATAACCAATGTCTACTTTGTGTTTATAACCAATGCACATTTCAGGTAACCCTTGCTTTGGTGCCTTTCTATCAAGGTTCCTGTCTTTATGAAATCTGAATCTTTATGAAGGTTGTGGGTTCCATTCCCACACCAGGCACTTGGGTTAAATCCCAATACTGACTCTGTAGTGCAGCATGAGGGGGGTGCTGTACTCCTGAGGTGCTGTCTTTCGAATGAGATGTTAAACTGAGGTCCCATCTGCCTGTTCTGGTGGATGTTAAATTTCCTATGGCACTTCTCAAAGTGCAGGGGAATTTCCCCGGTGTCTTGGCCAAATTTCCCCCAGTCACCAAAAATACCACCAACAGCTTAATCTGGTTCAATGCCAGCTGGCAATCATCTGTATCCCCCTTCCCCGGCACTAGGCGGAAAATAGGGAGAATCGTCTAGTCCTCCATTCCCGGTCAACAACAACAACAACAAAAAAAAAATCCTTTCCCATGTGGTCTCTCCATGGCCAAAGCCTCTACCCTCTACAGATTGTTTTACGAGGCCTCTTGGCACCTAACAGTTCTGGGGAAAGTCAGTGCCGTTATCTTCACAGGCTGATCAATACTTACCGGACAACAAAAGCTGTGGTACGCAGCACATTGGCCTGCCTAACATGCAGGTCAATATGGGTCACACAGTCTGATTCAAAGCTGGCTAGGGTGGCTTCAAAGGGCTCTTGGGGGTGAAAGGGCACTAGGTTCCAGGCAGAGTTCCACAGCAGACAGTATTCTCACTTTCATGCTCAGTGCCTAGGCAGACATCACAACCAGGATCTCCCGACTTAC
The DNA here is from genome assembly GCA_016271365.2 of Neoceratodus forsteri. Classification (NCBI taxonomy): domain Eukaryota; kingdom Metazoa; phylum Chordata; order Ceratodontiformes; family Ceratodontidae; genus Neoceratodus; species Neoceratodus forsteri. Next base: position 321,633,667 of record JADMNL010000027.1, read on the forward strand.
TACCCTTTGCTTTAACCAGGAACCACACTGTGCGGAAGCAGAGACTGGAACCAGGATCAAGACTACCAGTCCCCTGCTGTAACCATTGGACACCACACACTGCCTGGGAGCTAGACCGGAGATCTCCAGACTTGCAGCCCTTTGTTTTAACAAGGAACCTCACTGCCTGGGAGCTGGGATTGGAAGCATGATCTTTTGACTCTCAGTCCATTGTGCTAACCTCTACAAAGTCTTCCTCAATCCCTTCCTCCCCAGAACCGAACCAGTTAAAAAAGCAAAATATCCCCCATGAAAAAACTACTGACCTGTTCGCTGGTGGAGCTTTGTAGTTCTTGTTGGTATAAATTTCTTCTAAACTGAATTCTTTTTTCTTTACTCTGGAAAAGAGCACAAGACACTCTGAACTTCTCACTTTTAGCACCATCATCACTGGAGTACAAAACGGTATTTTTTCCCCCCGGTGATGTTACTGGACAGTAAAACTAATCAATCGTTAGTGCTTGCAACAGGTGTATGGGCACATTTAAATCCCGTACGAGTATACCATAAGTGTGACATCACAAACTGATGTTCCGACAACATCAATGGCATTACAGGAGGGAATTCTCAAAGCATTCATATATTACAAGGAATAACAGCCCTTCTCCCTGCACATTACTTACCTTGTAACTGCAGACAGTACAGTTACTCACCGTGATTTCCTTCAGTGGACCACTCAAACTTTTGTCAGGTGGGAGCCGGCCCATGGTGACATATGTCAATGCAGCCTATACAATGTGGGAGGCCCCATCATTCCTTAGTTCCCCGATAGGAAGTATCAAACCAGCAGGGACTGGAAAAACCAGAACCAAGCACATAGCAGATGGGATGGAATCAGAATGTAGACCTGACAGAGCAGAGGCAGAGTACACAACATACAAGAGCAGGCAAGACTTTCAATAAAGACCACCTGAAGTAAAGAAGGAAGAGGGTGAGCTGTGACTTAATGAAGGAGATCATTTTGAAGAGCTACTGTTACAGTAAGTAGCTGCACTATCTGCTTCAGATATTTCTCTTAATTGAGCCCCACCTATGCAATGATTCCTAAGCAGTACCAAAGCCCTGTGAGAGGCAGGAAGGATCACCATGACTCTTCAGACAGAAGGCCTTGCAAAATAGCAATGCCAAAGTCAACACAGCTAAGATAACGATGCCCAGAGTGCAATGTTTAGCGAAGGTGTGAATTGTACGCCTTAGTGACTGCAGAGTACAGGTCAGCAGCCGAAACAAGCCACAGAAATTACCATGGCACAAGAGCAGTGGCCACAGACAGGACCTAGAAGCTCCTTAAAATGCTTCCAGTAACAGGAAACAAAACAAAATGCCAACCATGTAGAAAAGTATCACTTATGAACAGGCGAGCTCACCATCCTGGGGGGCAAAAGACGAGAGTTGTGTGGGTTTTCTACATGCTTTGGTAAGATCCAAGTAGAAACTTAATGACTGACAGACATCTAGGGAATGTAAAGTACAGTTACATAAGCACTTACCTAACAGTAGATCTTTGAGAGAAGCTCTTGCAGTAGGCACACCGGTAGGACTAAGCCGCCAGGCACTAGGACCACACGGAAAACTTCTAGCTAGGAGTCTATCATGGGGGATTGTCCACCACCGATGTCAGTCAGCTGACGTCAGTCTAGCCTATATAGGTGGGCGGTCCCCACACCTACCTCAGTTCTCCTGCGGAGAGATCCCTGCAGCCAGCTAAGGAGAACCGAGGTTCCACCGAGAGCAAAAAGAAAGGCAGTAGTACTGCAGAGACAAAGCAGCAGGGGGATGGAAGGAGGGAAAGCAGGGCCTGCTGCAAGAGCTTCTCTCAAAGATCTACGGTTATGGTAAGTTCTTATGTAACTGTACTATCTTACTTCGAGGAAAGCTCTTGCAGCAGGCCACACTGGTAGAACAAAGTCCCAAGCAGTACCGGGTATCACCAGGATAACACCACCGGGAGGAGGACAGATAAGCAGCCAAGACTTCCGGTGACGTCACTGCCTGCAATGCAAGCCTGAACAATAGCTCCGATCATCCAGGGCATAAAAACGGACTCTTCCCGCTAATAAAACAAAATAAAACATCAAGTTCAGAGGAAGGGTCCCACAACTGAATGGGAGGTTAAAAAAAAAAAAAAAAAAAAAAAAAAAGGCAGCCAAAACCCTCCTGCCATGGATTCCACAGAATTAGCAGCCAGACAGCCGAACGGCATTGCGAGTGATCCAGACATGGTGGATTCTAAGGCCTGCACAAACTCTCAGCCCAGCAGTGCCACTATACTTTCCGAATTACAAGATTTCCATACGGAAGTCAAAAACGTCAGATTGGAACTAACTTCAGAGTTGAGTAAACTAGCAGCCAAGGTAAATGAGGCAGAAGCCTGCACCACAGATCTTGATGGCACAACAGATAGGCTGGAGCGCACAGTAGTACACTTGATAGACTAGCAGCAATTTCTGAAAGATAAATGCGAGGACTTTGAAAATCATTCACGTAGGAACAATATGAGAATCCACAGAGTCCCAGAAGTCGAAGAAGGCGGAGATATTGGTGCATCTGTCGAGGATTTAATCCGCGACTCTTTGCAGTTGGATCCAAGCTATAAATTAGACACTGAATGTGTGCACAGAGCCTTGGCGCCCAAACCAGCTCAACCAGACCAAAGGCCTCACTCTATCATCTTAAAATGTTTAAATTACGCAGTAAAGCAGCATATTTTGACCAGACCCTGGAGAATCAGAGATATTAAATATAAAGAAAAAAGAATATATTTTGATAATAACTATTCACCACTCATTTCTGCAAAACAAAGAGCCTATGCACCAATCCTCCATTTTTTAAAGCAGCAGCAGCTTGACTACTCCTTACCCAGCCCGCCTTACAGTTGTGTTTGTAGAGGGCCCCCAGACCTCAATCACCAGAAGAGGCCATTGCTACATTACAAGCCAAAGGATTAGTTCTTCCACAAACAGAAGATACCACGGTCCGAAAATCCCTTACAGAGCTAAGAGATAAAACTTGGGATACAGTAAAAGTCTCACAATCTAGAAAGAGAAAGGGAGAGGCCGCTTTGCAAGAAGTGAAGAAATTACTGCAGCGTTTCCAAAGAACTGAACCTGAGTGAGGAGTGAGACAAACCCATAATAAGGTCTAAGACTATGCTAAAAATATGTCTGGCAGCTTATTCCTGGTATGGGGATTAGGTTGCAATTTAGGGGGGAAGCTGTCGTGGGGGACTGGGACAGAATAATATTAAAATATTGGATGTTACAGTATATTGAATAAGCCGACGTCCCTTGGAGAGGACTTGACATCCCGCTAAATACCCCCCTCTCTTTTCTGGTTAGAAACCTCCTATTCTTCACAAAAACAGTTTACAATCCAATAAAGGCCCGGGATTAGTGGCTATACTTCAACACTGCAGTTGGATTTGGCGGGTTGTGTGGCTTTGATACTGTGTTTGTCCAACCTAGAGAAGGCACAACTTGCAATTCAGGTGGTTGACCAGCTTAGTGCCAACCCAGGAAGGGGGATCAGGTAGAACTACACATATGGCTCCTCTGGTTGCTTACCTCCCTTGCTGTGGCAACCTGCGGCACTAGATTTTATTCTGGTGCTGCTGGGGGCCCCTGGTAGCACCAGGATATACCCCCTCGGGACTCTAACAACAGTCTCGATAGAGGAGGGGAAAATTTTCTCTCCTTCCCTCGGGAGTCACTCAGTTATGTGCAGTTTCAGGATAGTTTTAAATCCTGCTGGTTTTGCACGTTTAACGCCTTGTTGGCGGCTCACTTATAAATTTAATGATATTGTGAATTTATCAAATATGATCAAATATAAACCCAGAGCTACACAAGGTAACCACACTTGGTGGTTAGTTCTTTTAATTGATTTACATGTTTTTTATAGAGAATGTTTGAATTTCTTAATACAGATGCACTCAGTAAAATATAAGCTTTATATAACGAATCTCAGGGCAACAGAAATAGAATGCATTAGATGCTTTTTGGCTTATTGTGTTAAGGATGGACACAAAGATGTCAATTATGGAGAGAGATGATGGCTAACAAACAGGGCACCCCCCTTCTTTAATTATGGCTAAGCAATCCTTAATGATATCTTTAAATATAAACGGTATTGGTAACCCAATCAAAAGATCTTGTCTCCTGCAGTTCCTCAAAAGAGACCATCCAGAAATTATCTTTCTCCGAGACTCATAGGACTTCAGAGGAACATATGAAATTTCAAAGATTTGGTCTCACTTTGGTAGCTGAATCGTCTTGTAATAAGGGGAAAAGAAGAGGGGTAATGAGCCTGATACAACAGGGGGTTCCTTTTGGAAAAAAAAGGATAGATAATTGATAGAGGGCAGATATGCCATAGTTACTGGCTTACTTTATTCAAGGCCAGTCACGCTGGCCTCTGTTTATCCCCGATCCCCCAAGGCTATCCCAAAACTGGCAGTACAGTTTTTTAATCATTTGTTACCAGTTCTGGAGGGACAACTTCTTATGGGAGGGGACTTAAATACCACCACAGATCCTGTCCAAGATGCATCTATGGCACATCCACACAGAGCGACAGCACTCAAAAAGTAATGAAATACACTATCCCTTCGTTGGGTGTAGTGGATACTTGGAGGCATTGTTTTCCCAAGAAAAGAGAATACACACATATAGCTCCACACACTGGGGTAGCAGCTCGCCTAAATTATTTTTTTACTACAATAAAGCACCTAGACAATCTGTGTGATGTTTGGCATGGGATTAGATTTCTGTCAGATCATGCACCACTATATCTGAGGGTTAACTTATGGGCCAATACAAACAAACGCAATGGCGTTTGGCTCTCCCACATTTAAGAGATCCGGAATTTATAGACATGGTTAAAGAGGCAATTTCTAAACTCCTTCAGCAAAATATGGCGCCTGAGGTAGCATACACTATATTATGGGACACACTAAAAGTAGTCTTAAAGGGGGATATAGTCAAATTTTCAATAGAAAGAAAGAAAGCGAGCATAAAATTCAAGAATTGCAGGATGAACTACTCCATTGGCAGCAATGGCCTGAACAAGGGGACCCATTAGTTAAATCAAATTTGATTGTTGAGACAGAGACTGCAAAATTACTAGATCAAAGAACTCAACAGCAACTACAATATCTCAAATTAAGAGATCGTGAAGGGGGCCCTGGTGGGGCTAGAACTTTAGCCAGAAGGCTTATAGAACATAAGGCTAAAGCCTGCATTACCAGCATGTGTGATCCTAAAATTGGGAAATCAGTCAAAAGACCATCTGAGGTGAGAGAGATTTTAAAACAGTATTATCAAGACTTGTATAGAGAAGATTGAACAGTATCAAGACCTATTTGGCAACACTATCACTCCCACGCATCCCTACAGAACAAGCAAATAAATTACTGGCACTGATTTCTGTGGCAGAAATCGATCACAGATTAAAGTTAACCAAAACACTTAAAGTGCCAGGCTCAGATGGTTATCCATCAGAATTAGTAAGAAATTTAACTACTTATTCCATCCCTCCTCCCTACTTTTCATAGTATCCAACATATCCCCCCATCCTGGCAATATGCACTAAGAAAAAATTACTCACCTTAGTAATTGCTTTTCTTCTCATGGAGTCTTGCTATATTATAACATTAGCAGTCAGCCACTGCAGCCAAACTGCCCCGGAGAGGAAGGAGTTAACTCCAGAGGATCTAGAGTTCTACAGCGTGAGGGCGCTGTGCCCAAAGCTCTATCTGGCAGTTTCAAATGAAACTGTCAGATCTTTACGAAGCTAACATCAAAGAACAGAAAGTCTGTGTGGAAAAAACTACACTAGCCCATGGCTACCTACTAGTAGTAGTAACAACAATATAAACAACAAAGAAACACCCAGAACCATAATAACAAAAATTGATGGTATTATGGTTCGTTTCCTATGACAAGCACATTATGAACCCCCTTCCCCAAGACTCAAGTCCAGGAAGGGGCAATATAAATAACCTAAATGAAAGCAACCAGATCCCTAACCCAAAGGAAAGAGGGTAAAGGGATAACTACAATGGCATGACACAGTGCTTGCACAATTAGCCACCCCTACCCAAGTGAGAGGTTCTGAGAGGGCAGGAGGGAGGGTGGTTATAATACAGCAAGACTCCATGAGAAGAAAAGCAATTACTAAGGTGAGTAATTTTTCTTCAAACACCATGAAGTCTTGCTATATTATAACATTAGCAGATTACACAGCAGTACCTCCATGGAGGAGGTCAGAACCTACTTAGGAAATAGGCTCTGAAGCACAGCTGTGCCAAACAAACATCTCTCCTGGACTGGACATCCGAGAATAATGCCTGGTAAAGGTGTGAACTGTCTTCCAGGTACCAGCTTGACAAATCTCCAGAATGGGAATGTCCTAGCAGCCGCTAGAGGCGCAGCTATTACCCTGGTGAGTGGGCCCTCAATCCTGAGAGGTACTCTAGTTTCTGATAACAGAATGGATACAAGAAACAATCCACCTTGCAATTGTTCTCTTAGTGGCAGGTTTTCCTTTGCCAACCTCGTCATAGGTAAGAAACAGTTGGAGGGATTCGAACCTATGACCTCTAGTGCGCTCTAAATAGTAGCTAAGGCTCTTTTGACATCCAAGCTGTGCAGTCTCCTCTCACCTGAGGAAGAATGCTCAGTGAAAATACTGGGAGAGAGATAGATTGATTCAGGTGGAAATCAGAAACCACCTTAGGCAAAAACTTTCTATTAGTCCTAAGGACTACCTTATCTCTGTGGAAAGAGATAAAATCTTCTTCCACTGACAGGGCCTGTAACTCACTTATGCGTCTGGCAGAGGTGATAGCTACTAGGAAAACGGTTTTCCAAGTTAAATACTTGAGCTCTGCTGAAGACAGAGGCTCAAAGGGGGGTTGCATTAACTGAGCAATGCAAATATTCAGGTCCCAGGCGGGAGCTGGTTCCCGAAAAGGAGGGTTAGTATGAAGTAACCCTTTAAAAAACTTGGAGAACACAGGGTGAGAAGAAAGGGAGGCAGGCTTCCCTGCTGACACAAAAGCAGAGACAGCTGCCAGATGAACCTTCAGGGTAGCTGGTCTAAGGTGTAGGGAATTCAGATGGACCAAATAGTCCAGTAGAATGGGAAGATCAACAGATTCTGGGGTAATCTGCCTCTCAGAGCACCAGATGGAAAACCTCTTCCACTTAGAATTATAAGTGGCCCTAGTGGAAGGCTTCCTAGAAGCCTTTAAAATATCCATGACACCTTGAGAAGGTGTAAGTCAACAAATTCTAGCTCCTCAAGAGCCAAGCCTTGAGGTGGAGGATTGAGGTCCGGATACCACACTCTCCCCTGTGCACAGGCCAGTAAGTCGTGGACTCTGGGTAGGCTCAGGGCACGGTGGACTGCCAAGGACAGAAGCAGAGGTACCAGGGCTGTCTGGCCCAATCTGGGGCAATCAGAATCACTCTGCAAGGTTGAGATCTGATTTTACTAGTACCCTGAAAGAAGAAAGGGAGGAAAGGCATACAGGAACTTCCTTTCCAGTCCAACAGAAAGCGTCCAGAGGACTGAGCCCAGTACTGGAGGCCTGCAACAGAAAAGGAAGTTGATGGTTGTCTGGGCTGCTGAAAAGATCTATCTGAGGAGTGCCCCATCTGGCAAAACGGACCCCAGCACTTGTGGATTCAGAGCCCATTCGTGATGGCCCTGAGAAATTCTGCTGAGGCGTCCGCCAGGACATTGTCCTTCCCTGGGAGGTGAACCGCTATCAGGGAGGTGTTCAGGGAGTAGGCCAGAGACCACAACTTCATTGCTTCGGTGCACAAGGCTGAAGACCGAGTGCCCCCTTGCTTGTTGATGTACCACATTGTGGTGGTATTGTCTGTCCTGACTTGAACTACTTTGTTCTGGACAGAATCTGAAAACACCCGAAGAGCTAAAAAGACAGCTCTGAGTTCCAACAGATTGATGTGGAGCAGAGATTCCTGAGGAGACCACACCCCTGGGTGTCAAGATCGCCCAGGTGAGCCCCCCACCCTAACAGGGAGGCATCCGTGGTGAGGGTGAGGGAGTGAGAAATGGGAATGAAGGGAACCCCCTGTCTTAAATTGCTCTGGACCTGCCACCAGTGGAGGGCTAGGATCAGAGTTTGAGTAACTGGAACCAACTTGGTAAGGGGGTCCTTCCTTTGAGACCAATAGGCCCTCAAATGGAACTGAATGTCCCTCATCTGGAATCTTGCTCCCTGCACGACAGCTGTGGAAGCAGCCATGTGCCCAAGGAGTTGCAGAAAATGCCTTGCTGGTCAGAGACCCGCAGGGTAAAGGAGGATGCCAGGGCGATGAGTCTGTCCACCTTTCCGAGGAAGAAAAGCCCTGGCTAACCTTGTGTTCAATTCTGGCCTATGAAAGTTAGGACCTGAACGGTTCCAGAACTGACTTTGGTAAGTTTAGCAGGAATCCCAGGAAGTGAGAAGCTGCTGGGTGACTTGCAAATGGGTTTCACCTGACCTGGAGACTGACCCACAATGAGCCTCATCGTCAGGTGGGAAACACAGCAACCTTGCCTTTAAGTGAGCCACTACTACAGCGAGACATTTTGTGAATACCCTTGATGCAGAGGTCAGGCCGAAGGGCATTGCCCTGAACTGGTAGTGGCCTGAGGGTAGTTCGAACCTGAGGTACTTTCGTGAGAAGGCCTGATCAGAACATGAAAATAGGCATCCTTGAGGTCCAGGAAGCTAGCCAGTCCCTGGCCTTGGGAAAGCAATATCATTGCCAGAGTCAACATTTTGAACTTTGGTTTCAAAAGATGCTTGTTCAGGTACCTTAAATCTAGAATGGGCCTCCATTCTCCTGTCTTTTTTGGGGTAAGAAAGTATCTTGAATAAAGCCCCTTGCCCTGATGGCAAGGAGGAACCCTTTCCACTGCTTTGCAGTCCAGAAGAGAAGAAACCTCTGCTTCCAAAGCAAGGGCTTCTGAAGGATTTGCAGGTGGAAAATGTCCGGCTCTCATCTTTGGAAAGTGTTTGAAGCTGAGAACCAGACCCTGGCCTATACCTCCAGAACCCATCTGTCCGTAGTTAAGGGACAGCCAGTTCCGACTGAAATAGGCCAACCTGCCACTGGTACAGGAGAATCGGCCCTGGGCACCCCATCAGGGTGCCTGCTTAGCAGCAGCCTTAGGCTGAGGGGAGGGGCGGTCTACTTGTGCCTCGTCTACCCCTGCCTCTGAAGAAACCCCTCTGCGAGACAGCAGAGGAGGCTTGAAATTGGTAAAAAGGCCTGGAAAAAGGCCTGCCCCTACCTCTGGGAGCATGCCTTTGTGGCATGGCATGCTTCTCCTTAGCCTGGGCACTTTTGTAGGTAGTTCTGTATTCATCCATCTTTTTCATATAGTTTTCTGTTTGCTCCCAAACAGAGAATTTCCACTACAGGAAAATCCATAGCCTTTGACTGGGCATCTTGGGACAGATTAGTGCATCTGAGCCATGCCAACCCACGAGCTACAGAAGTGGCCATGACCCTAGAGGAAACATCATTAACATCAACAGCAGTATGAAATTGAACTTTAGAGGCTTCCAATGCCATCAGCAGCCACCTGTTCCAACTCACTAGCCAGCTGGCCATGGGCCTGTCTTGGCTAACTACAATACTGTGTCCCACCTAGATTTCTGATATCTAGCCACATAAGCCATATAATTTGCCTGCCTGAGGTCCCAAAGAAGCTGCCATATACTGTTTCTTCGCCATGGCATCAATCTTCCTGGAATCCTTATCAGGAGGATGTGAGGCCAGAGGAATATTAGCCTTGTCACAGGCTGCAGCTTGTACCACACCTACATGACTACACTGTTCAGTAAGGAAGTCTGTATCTGAGCCTGACAAAGTATACCTTCTGTCCATTTTTTTATCTACAGGAGGGACAGAATGAGGATTTTTTAAAATCTTTGTTGTTTGCTTCCTAAATGACTTATGCAAAGGAATAGACAACCTCCTAGACTCTGGAATATCCATCATTTCCACATAATCAGGCTCCTCTTGCTCATCCACAGCCTCCTCTAAAAGGAAGCTGGAGGTTTCTAGCAACCTTTTGTAAAAATAAAGAAAGAAGGGACTCAGACAGAATAGGAGGAGATTCTAAAGGTCTGTCTGGAGAAATGTCCGGTTCAATGGGCACGTCCAGACCCCAGCCACACATATATTGATCAAATTCCTCCTCCCCTCCTGTGGTTCATAAAATCCTCAACTTCAAAATCCTGAACCACTGGGACTGAACGAACCAACCTTTACCAACTGTTGGTGGTTCTACAGATCCCTGAGACAGTGACTGGACAATCTGAATGGCTTTAGCTATCTCTGCAGCAGTTGGAGACACAATTTTGGACCCCAAACCTACTGATTTCCTTGTCTTTTTACTCGGGACTGGTTCCTCTGAACCAGCCTTCCTTTGGCCCGAGGAAGTCTCGCCCTGGTCAGAGGGCACTCCCTCTGGTCCAGTGGGTACTGGACCGGGCTGGCCATCCGGGTCAGCGGACTTTTTGGCCTCTCGTTCCCTGAGCCGGCCCAATCTCTTTTCCAGGGTGGCTGCAGGGAAATTTTTACACACCTGGCAGTCTGACAGGAGGTGGTCAGCCCCCAGACAATAAACACAAGTGGTGTGTGGGTCAGCCTTGGCAAAGGCCTCCCCACAGACATCACAGTGTTGAAACCCAGTGGGCCCGGTTTTTCTTTTGGGTTTCTCAGACATAATGCCAGCCTAACCAAAACTTGCCCTTTTGATGGCAGTGCCAGGCAAGACACCCTTATCGGTTCCTAACCGTGTCATGGGTATTGAAAAAGCGTTATAATTCTGTTTTTTTAGAACCGATAAGAACCGGGAACCGCACTCTAAAACCCATTGTACACTTTTAAAATGTAGAAATAACAAACCGATCGGTTCAAAACCGAACCGATAATTAATTTTCCACACAGACTTAAAATTTAGTACTTAGTTACCAGATAGAGCTTTAAAACCGAAATGCGGTAAAAATAATGACTTTTGCCAGTTCAAATGAACGAAAAATACTAAGCTTGAACGAGAATGAACCGAGCTGAAGGAGCTGATCTCCGGGCGACTGTTCAGTGAAGCGGATTAAAGAATCTGACAGTTTCATTTGAAACTGCCAGATAGAGCTTTGGGCACAGCGCCCTCGCGCTGTAGAACTCCAGATCCTCTGGAGTTAACTCCTTCCTCTCCGGGGCAGTTCAGCTGCAGTGGCTGACTGCTAATGTTATAATATAGCAAGACTTCATGGTGTTTGAATAGCTGCTGTTCCCAAACCCGAGAAAGACCTAAAACAACCATCCTCCTACCACCCTATATCCATGCTTAACTTTGATTATAAATTATTTGTGTCAATTTTGGCCTCAAGAATTGAGCATTTACTCCCTACCTTAATTGACTGTGATCAAGTAAGAGTTATTAAAGGTAGACAGGCGCATGATGCCATAAGGCACACTCACTTGCCGGCTGATTGGGCACTGTCCAGATGGGTCCCCTTGGTTTTATTAGGACTTTATGCCGAACAGGCTTTCGATAGGGTGTCATGGCCTTTTTGTGGCAAACACTGTCTCATTTTGGTTTCTCTACCCAATTTATAAAGCAGAGCTGGCCCAGTGGCACTGAGGGTTGAGGCGCTGGATGCCACACCTCACGCCATGCTGGTGACCCGGGTTCGGGAACGAGCTCGGGTCGTTGGGGGTCAGCACGGGAGGGAAGAGATCGAGTGTCCAGAGGACTGCTCTCTCTTCCCGCGGAGGGCTCTAGGGGATGCGTCGCACAGGGGCGACCTCTGGTGGAGACCAGGGGAATGCAGAGTTTGCGTCACCATGCATTGCGAGGGGGCAGTGCTGCGGCAGGCGTCGGCACTAGTGCCACTGACGCCATTGCACGACCGAGCATCGGGGGAAACGGAGGAAAAAACGGAAAAAAAAACCTTCCAGAGGATAGACAAAGGCACTGCCGCCAGCTCCAGACTCCCAACGCTGGGCTCCTCACTCTCCCGGGCCTTCTGCTGAGACAGGCTCCCTACACTATAAGATATCAAGTGCCCTGGGAGGACAGGGAAGCCCTTCCCCGTGGGGGCTTAGATCCGGGGGTGTAGCCTGGTTGAAGTGAGGGAGTAGTCGCGGTCGCCACAGCGGGTTAGGCAGATGCTGGAGAGTGTTCCTCAGGTAGGGGGCGAAGAAAATGTGTAAAAAAAATATTTATAAAGCAGATTCAAAATATATACACACTTCTCCAAAAGCAGATGTCAGGGTGGATGGAGCTTTATCACACCATGTCGAGCTGTCCAGAAGCACCAGGCAGGGGTGTCCCCTCGCCCCATTATCATTTGTACTATACCTTGAGCCTTTGGCAACAGCCACACGGTCAGTACAGGAAACAGAGGGGATACCCTTGGGAAGCCGCCAGCATAAGATTTCACTTTTTGCTGACGATATTCTTTTAACTGTACTACAACCTGAAACATCTATCCCAGAAATATGGAAACAGCTTCAGATCTTTGGGGACCTGTCTGGATACAGAATCAATGGCCAGAAAACTGAGGTGCTGACCTATAATTATATAACCCCTTCTAATTTAAAACAAAGTTATCCTTTTAAATGGTGTGGACAGGCAATGCGATCCGGGGGGATAAAATTGACCAAGAACCCAATCCATTCAGAACTACTGAATTTAGAACCCCTAACGATAACCCTTTCCAGATGGATGCATCTTCCTTTAAGTCTCCTCAATAGAATTGAGGCGATCAAACAAAATGTCTTTCCCCATAATATTTTTTTTTTTTTTTTTTTTTTAAACACACACACACACACACACAAACCTTGCCCTTTACTCCCTCCAATTTCTATTTAGGATTCTCTTTACAGAGAGTGGACTGCAGCTCTGACCTTGGGATTACATCACAGAGCTGCTGCTGTTTGGTTTCAATTTAGGATTCTCTTTACAGAGAGTGGACTGCTGCTCTGACCTTGGGATTAGATCACAGAGCTGCTGCTGTTTGGTTTCAATTTAGGATTCTCTTTACAGGGAGTGGACTGCTGCTCTGACCTTGGGATTACATCACAGAGCTGCTGCTGTTTGGTTTCAATTTAGGAGCTAAACACTGGGTATAGTAAGGGGTGTTGAATAGGAGGGGCATACCAGGAAAGGAACAGCAGCAAGTGAAGAGGTGACTGCTCTCTCAGTGGAAGGGAAGTAAATGCAAATCTAGGAGCTTTCATTATTACTTCTTCGCATTGATATTGCACTGGGGAAAGGAGGAGTAGGAGTTTGAAGAAGGTTGTGCAATGGCTACTTAAAGCCTGTTTTTGAATGTGGATAGGAATATAAAAAGCAGTTGCTCAATATATCTAAACGTGTGCAACAAAGGAGGTAAGGGAAATAAAGAAAATGTTTTGCACTGATAGAGGAGGGAGAGTGGAGACTTGGGGGAGTGTTTGGTATCCTGCATCTGGAAGGAAAGGGGGTCGCTGGTGGGCAACGACAGCAATGGGTAGGGTGGTAGGCTGCAACAACTGCGGTGCACTAATCTTTCTAAACATTGCCTGGAGTGTGGGAGGATGTTTAGTGTGCAACCACATAGAAAAACTTAGAAAGGAGATCGAGGGTCTGCAGGAGGAACTAAGACAGGTACTGCAGATTGGGGGTGGGTTTAGCCCAATACTGGAGGGAGGAAGAAGGGGAGATGAGGGAGGCGATTTAAGCTAACAGTGGTGAGGAGAGGTCAGAAGAAGGGAAGCAGAGACAAAGGGCCCAGGCCAGGAAGAACAATTGCTGGGAAACCAGGTCAGAGACAAAAGACAAATGGAAGGAGGAGATAGGGACTTGTGAGGGAGGCGAAGAAGTGGCAAAAGTCATGGAGTGGAAAGGAGAGAACAGGTTACTATGCAGAGAGAGGGAGCGGGCATTTGTGAAGGGCCTTCAGAAAATAGTTGTGCTCTGCTAGAGAGGAAGAAGGTGGAGGAGGGAAATGATGAAATTAGAGGAGTAACTGATAAATGCCTGGACCAAACTGGAGCAGGAGGAAGTTCTGCTGGGAGAATTGCAACAGGGGTAAAAGGGGGAAATAATGTGCAGGGAAGAAGGAGCTGGAAATGAGAGGAGATGAATGGAAGCAAGCAGGGAAGTAGAGGTGGAATCTTAGTGCTGGGGACTCAATACTAAGAGGAGTTAGTGGGGTAGCAAGGGGAGAGGCATAGTCGCATTTGGGTGGAGGCCATGCCAGGAATGACAGCGGAAAGGGTGGGACAGTCTGTTCTGAAATATGCTAGAAGGGGTGAGGACAAGCCTCATTTAATTATACATCTTGGGACAAACGACCCGATGACAAAGACAGTGGATATAGTCAGAGGTTTGAGGAACTAGCACAATTATGTGAGGGCGGGAAGATCAGTAACTTTTTCAGAGATACTTCCAGTGCCAAAGGCAAGCACAACAAGGAAGCTGAGAATAGAGGAATTTAACAAATGGCTAAGAACCTGGTGTTGTGCTAAAGGGTATGGGCTGTTGGGGAGGGACCTGGGAGGACAGTAGTCTCTATGCCAAGGACGGACTACACTTGAGTGAGGAGGGAAAGAAAGTGTTGAAACAGAGGATGGAGGAGTACATAGAGGAAGTTGGGAATTTAGACTAAGAGTGGGGAGTGGCAGTTGGGGAAGAGATATGCAGAGACCACAGGTTGGGAAATCATATGAGCTTACCCCCCCCATAACAGTGACAAAGGACAAATGGCAAGTACTGTTGGTGATGCTAGGAAAGGAGGGCAGGATGGGAGGAGGGGAAAAGGGTGGAAGGTGGTTACCCTTAATGCTAGGAGCCTTGGGAGGAAAACTGCAGAGTTACAGGTTCTCATGGCAGAAGGAGAGGTGGACATTGCAGCCATCATGGAAACATGGGCCACCCAATACAATGACTGGGACCTGTCTGTACCAGGGTACAGGTTATTAGTGAGGGACAGGGTGATTGGGAAGGGGGTGGCACTATATGTGAAGGAAGGACTGAAGTGTGTAAGGGAGGAAGGGAGGAGGGTAGTCTGAGTCACTTTGGATGCAAATCCAGGATTCCAAGAATAAGATTCTTAGAATGGGAGTGGTGTACAGGCCACCATCTCAGGACGGAGGAGTTGGACAGGGAACTAGCGGGACAGATCAGGAAGACCTGCAAAAGGGTAGTGTGGTGATTGTGGGGACTTCAACATGCCAGGAGTGGACTGGAGCACCCCAACAACCAGGAACAGAAGGAGCAGGTACTGCTGGATGCCTTCAGGACAGCTTCCTGCTGCAAATGGTCAGTGAACCAACCAGGTTAGGGAATACCCTTGACCTTGTGCTGGCAAATGGGGACTTTGTGAGAGAACTTACAGTGGAGGAACTGCTGTCAGGGAGTGACCACCACTCAGTATGGCTCACATTGGATATGGGCAAGGAAGGAGTGGAATCTGGCACAATAGTGCTGGACTTCAGGAGGCCGACTTTGGGAGGATGGGGGAAGTGGTAAAAGGGTACCTGGCCAGAATTCAATCTAGTATGGACACTAACCAGAAGTGGGAGCTCATAAAGCTGGGGATAGTGGAGGCAACCAAAACCTGCTGCAAAGCCCAGAGCAAGAAGGCTAGGGCTAAGAAACCGATCTGGTTGAGCAAGGAGGTCATGGAAAAGTAAGGAGGAAAAGAGCTGCCTTTAGGAAGTACAAGAAAACAGGGAGGGGGGAGGACAGGGAGGAGTACTTGACAGAATCGAAGGAGGTGACAAGGGCAGTAAGGGGAGCCAAAGCATCTACGGAACTCAGGCTGGCACAAGGCATTAAGAAGGGGGAGAAGGACTTCTTTAAGTACATCAGGGAGAAAAGGAGCTGTAAGGACCACATAGTAAGGATTAGGAAGGAGGGGGTTGGGTGGAAGCAGGGTGTGATAAGGTGGAAGCACTAAATGAGTACTTCTGCTCAGTATTTACTAAAGAGAGAGGACACCCAAGGTGGGAGAAATGGCAGAAGCAGGGTGGGAAGTGGTGACAGATGGGAAATCATGGAGAGCAGAGTTCGAGAGGGTTTGAAGGCACTGAGGGTGGACAAAGGCGCCAGGCCCAGATGGCATCCACCCAGGGTACTGAAGGAGCTGGCAGAGGTCCTTGCAGGACCTTTGGCAGACCTATTTAATGCCTGACTACATTCGGGTGTGTACCTCAGGACTGGAGGATGGCTCATGTGGTGCCCCTCCACAAGAGTGGCCCAAGGATGAACCGGAAACTACAGACCAGTGAGCCTCACATCCATCATGGGTAAGCTAATGGAGACTATCCTGAAGGAGAGGCTGGTGGCCCTCCAGAGGCTAGAGGCCAAGGACTACAGGACAGAAGACAGCATGGCTTCATACATGGCAGATCCTGCCAAACCAACCTGGTCGAGTTCTATGACTGGGTAACTAGGCAACTGGACAGGGGCCATGCAGTGGATGTCCTGTATCTGGACTTCAGTAAGGCATTCGACTCAGTGCCACATGGAAGGCTGGGAAGGAAGTTAGTAGGCACAGGGGTGGGTGCAAAGCTGGTGAGATGGGTAGGAAACTGGCTGCAGGGAAGGCAACAGAGGGTGGTGGTGGGTGGGAGCTCTCACACCCAAGGGCAGTGACAGTGGTGTTCCACAGGGCTCGGTGTTGGGACCAGTGTTGTTTGGGATATTCATTGCAGACATATCATGGGACATCAAGAGCAAGATCAGTCTGTTTGCTGATGATACCAAGGTAGGCGTGGTGGTGGATGACCTAGGGGATGGCAGGGGTTGCAGGATGATCTGGCAAGCTTGAAACCTGGTCAGACACCTGGCAACTGGGCTTTAATGCCAAAAGTGCAAGGTGCTGCATTTTGGGATGAAGAACCCAGGAGGAGTTACCAGCTAGAGGGAGTGCAGCTAGCCCAGACAGAAGGATCTGGGTGTGCTCATTACAGGGTCAATGAACAACTTGGCACAATGTGGGAAGGCAGCTGCAAGAGGCCAACAAAATGCTGGGTTGTATTGCAAGGGGTATATCCTCGGAGGAGGAGGTGATTCTGCCACTGTATGGGTCATTAGTTAGACCACACCTGGAGTACTGCTTGCAGTACTGGCGTCCGTATCTGAAGAGGGACATTAAGTTACTAGAGGGGGTGCAGCGCAGAGCGACAAAGATGATCAAGGGGCTGGGGGACTTATCATACCAGAGGAGGTTGAAGGAGTTGAACATGTACTCACTGGAGGAGAGGAGAGACAGGGGTGACATGACTGAAACCTTTAAATACATGAAAGGAATAAACAAGACAAGTACAGAGGGACTGTTCAAAGTAAGGGAGGGGAGGGACACCAGGGACCATGATATGAGACTGGAGCGAGGAAGGTTCAGGAGGGAGATGAGGAGACACTTTTTTACAGAGAGGGTGGTGGCTGGGTGGAATGCGTTACCTCCTGAAGTGGTATGCAGTAGAACAGTGGACTGCTTCAAACGAGGATGGGACAGGACAAGGGAGGGGCAGCTGCAGAATAAGCAAGCATTAATCACTGACAGAGGAGGGCTCTACGTTGGATTAATGCCCGCTGGGGGTTGGTGCGGGCGGCGGCCCCAGGTGTCACGGTAAGCTTCTGGAAGTGATGTCTGCTGCTCTTACTGACAACTGGCAAGGAACTAGTGTAGCACTATCATCACATACAGATTAACTTACACTTTGTAGCGATCGCCGATCGGTCGAGAAATACTGCTGTCCACGTTCTCTGATTTGGTTTCACTTACGATGAGGCGCCATGCGCGCGCATGTCACAGCACTAACACACATTTACCTACTGGGGGAGGTTTCTGTGAGCTGATGACATAGGTTCGGAATGTGAGACACGATCAGCTTGCCGTTTGCGGTTACGTTCTAGCCAGTACTTTGCGTGGTTGGACGGTCGTTTTCTCCGCGCCGACAGACATGGGGTACTGCATTATGGGAGTCAATGTTTGTTCTGGATTGCATCTCTTAATACTGCTTTTTTTCCCGGATCTGCACCACTTCACATACTGCTGCTTCTGTTTAAATCACTGTCGTACATACATGCCTCATACAGTGCTAGCGCTATGACTTTCGTTCTGTGGACTTACGTCGACTCTCCATCCGATACACTTTTTCCTACTCCAGAGTCCTGCACCTACCTCCCGACCGCTTCCAGCACTGCCTGCTCGCGCCCCCTGCTGTGCTTCACACTGTTTCTATGCGCGTCCCCGATATCAGCTCTCCTCTGTGCGGTCCCGTTTCCCATCTCACTGCTTCACCCTCTGCCTCATGGTGACTCTGGGTACTAACCCAGTGGGCTGGTACCCTCGGGAGCCTCCATGGCCACAGCTGGTACTGACCGAGCGGGCGTTACCTGTGGCTTAATACCCGCTCGGTTTCAGTCAGCTGTGGCCATTCCGCCAATTGTCGCGCTTCTTTTCACCGCTCCACTGAGAGCCGTGTTACAAGGGGTGCTAGCTGCACATTCGAGCAGACTTGATAGACCTCCAGGCCTTTATCTGCTGGCAAATTTCGTATGTTCGTATTTTCAAGCATGGGACAGACTTATTCATGATTTATTTGGCGGGGTAAGCCTCCAAGAATAAGGCCCTGTCCACACTACGCCTCTGTAATGTTACAGAGTGCCTAAACCGTTACCACAACGGTTTGCGTTTACACCTGTAACGTTACAGAAGGCGTTTTCATAACCGTCGTTGAGACCACATACGAGGTGGTTTCAACAACGGTTATAAAACCGTTCCCGGCAGTAGTGTGGATGGGCGGTAACAGTCCCCTGCAGGGCCCATAGCGCAGAACGAGGTGCACTGTGGGATTGTGCGCCGCGGTAACGGTCGCCCGGTTCCTGAGGTGTGGACTGGCGGTACTGGTCTCGTACCAGTCACTGCTGCAGTGTGGACACACTGTACCGCTCCCTGTCCATTACAAGGTCTGAGCGGCGTAGTGTGGACGGGGCCTTAGATACTCTATTCTACAAGCACCCAGGGAGAAAGGTGGACTAAACCTTTCAGATCTTAAAAAAATATGCCTTAGCAGCACAGTTATGGGTGGTGTTAAACTGGATGAATCCAGTAAACACTGCACATTGGAAAAAATTACAGCAGACTTGGGGAGACCACTTTGAAGCATAAAAACATTTTTTAGTTGCCCCCCTAAATGTACATTAGGGATCTACCCGAAATACACTAGAGAGGCACTTAGAGCTTGGCTTAAATTAAGAGATAAATACCAGTACCTTTCCAACACGGAAAGACTTTATTTTGCAGCTTTGGCATATGATGAAGAAATTAATAGGGGACAAAGTATTAGGACTTTTGAAATCTGAAAGAGATACGGAATAAAATATATCTTCCGGCTTATAGGCCTTAATGGTCTTCTTCCATTTGTATCTTTACAAACAAAATTTCAGATAACCCACAAGTATTTTCTTTCCTATTTACATAAAGTCGTACCTCAGTAGTTACGAGATAGACCTCTCGGACGTATGTGCAGACCCCTCACCATTGGCCACACTGATACACTCCCATGTCCTTGGCTCCCCCACAGAACATTTAATCAGTCGTATTTACCTGTCCCTCCATTGGAGGCAATGTGACTCCACGGAATCTATTAAGACTTAAATGGACGAAGGAACTTGATGTAGGAGTCCCGAATGTAGGTAGGTTTAGCTCTGCACTCCAGGTTTTAAAACTTTCCACCTCTCCTTATTGGAAAGGATATGCCTGGAAACTCAGGTCCAGATATTTTAGAACCCCAGCAATTTTAGTAAAATTTGGGGAACTTACCAAAGGAGAATGTTGGAGGGGATGCAGTGTTGATAATGTAGACCAAAGTCATATCTTATGGCATTGCCCTAAACTAACCCTTTATTGGCAACAGATATTAAAGGAGCTGACTGATATTTTCGGCTGCCCAGAGCTTTACACCCACATATGCACTCACCTTTGTTAAACCAGAAGCAGTCCAAATAGACAGGGCAGTATTGAAGCAAATCACCCTCCTGATACTGGCAGTCCACAAAGCTATTACTAGATTATGGCATACAGAAAATACTCCAACTAAACAAATGTGGCTGACCACAGTCAGAGACATATACTCACTGGAACACCTCTCTGTCAGACTCTCAGACAGAGTTGTAAAATTTGAGCTCAGATGGAGAAAATGGGTAATGTACAGTGCCTTCAGAAAGTATTGGTGAATGTCCTTGAGTGGCCCAGCCAAAGCCCAGACTTAAATCCCATTGAGAATCTGTGGAAAGACTTAAAGAGTGCGGTTCACCGACGCTCCCCATCCAACTTGACAGAGCTTGAGCAAATCTGCAAGGAAGAATGGGTGAAAAATCCCCAAATCCAGATGTGCAAAGCTGATTCAGACATACCCAGGAAGACTCAAAGCTGTAATTGCTGCCAAAGGCGCTTCTACAAAGTATTGACTCAGTGGGGTGAATATTTAAGTAAACAAGATATTTCAGTTTTTAATGTTTCATAAATGTTTGTTACATAATACAAATATTTTTGCCCCTTTAAATTGTTGAGTATGCTGTGTGAATCAAGGGGGAAAAAATCATTCAGTGCATTAAAAATTCTGGTAGTAACACAACAAAATGTGACAAAATCCAAGGGGGTGAACACTTTCTGAAAGCACTGTATCAACTGGAGCATTATAAAGACTGTGTCCCTTGAAAGGTTAGTGAGATTAAAAAAAAAAAAAAAAGGTGAAAGAGAAGAGAAAAAGGGTGACTGAGGAAAAAGAAGGAGGGAAGAAGTGAAGAATAAGACCTTGGCAAATGGAACTCCCTGTTTGGGACACCATCTCCCTCCATAGTCATATTCATGTCCATATTTTTTTATATATATATATATATATATATATTTATTGTGTGTGTGTGTGTATATACACTCACATATACACATATATATATATACACACACACACACACATATACATACGTATATACATACATATATATATATATATTACACACACATATATATATATACACACACACACAGTATAAAATTAATACCTGCCCTAATAAAAGTAGACGTTATGAGCTTAATAAATAAAATGAAAAACTACACAAGACGCCACATCAGTAAAATATATAAAATTTATTGTGAAAGCACTGGAAAAACAGAACATTTACTCCATATGTATAAAACTTTTTTTTTTTTTTTTTTATTTAGATGGTATTCAATATGTCTATTAATATAATTTCCTTTTAAGCCACTGTATCTATGCAAAGTGATATCTTAACCAGAGATTTAATTAATTCTTTTGCCTAGAACTGTAAAGTTACAGTATAAGCTGTAATAACAGTGTAGATGTCCGTTATAAAATTTCTAAAAATTAAAAAATGGATAAAAAAAAAAAAAAAGATAACCAGCCAAGAGCTCAGGAGAGAAGGCCCTGAAGAAATGGAAATTACATACTTACCGCAATTGTTGATCTTCTTGGACAGTCTCCATCACTCATTCACAGTAGTGGGATAGCGCCAGAGGCGCTAGGATCAAGCGGGAGCAAAAAATTTGAACAATGTCTTCACAGCCTGAACCATAGGACTATGAAGAACCAGGAAAGAAAACGAGTGAACCCAGGGGATGGTGGGTGGGCGTGTGAATGAGTGATGGAGACTGTCCAAGATCATCAATAATTAAGGTAAGTATGTAATTTCCATATCTTCCTGGACTAAGTCCCCATCACTCATTCACACTAGTGGGACAGCACCGAGCTAAAACAACAACCCTGAGTAGGGTGGTAGGGTTCACTCAGAAAGGACAGCCGGGGACTGTGTCAACTGCCTTGCTAAGTTCTAGGTGGGCCATGTCCACTGCCCCTCCCTGGTCCACCACATTGGTCACCCAGTCAAAGAAATCTATTAGATTCGTCTGACCATGACCTTCCTGCTGTGAATCCATGCTGCCTTGGGTCCTGTGCCCCACTGACCTCTAGGTACTCAACAGTTTTTTCCTTCAGAAGTGATTCCATAATTTTGCCTATTACTGAGGTCAAACTAACAGGTCTGTAGTTTCCTGCCTCTGTCTTGCTCCCACTTCTGTGAAGGGGAATCACATCTGCCCTCCTCCAGTCCTTCGGTACTACACCATCCTCCCATGATTTGTTAAAATGGATAGTCAGTGGTGTCACTAATTCTACCCTTAGTTCTTTTAGAATTCTTAGGCGAATCCCGTCAGGCCCCATTGCTTTGTCCACCTTCAGTTTTAAGAGTTCTTTCAGGATCCTTTCTTCTGTGAATGGACTGGTATCGGCCTCCCTATCCGGAGTGCTTCTATTATTTGATTTTGGTACCTCCCCCTCCTCTTTTGTGAATACTGAACATATTCATTCAGTATCCCTGCTTTTTCACAGTCATCCTCTGCCCACCCTCCCTTCCCTTTAGTAAGCCTCACTCACTGTCCCTTCATCTTTCTTCACTCCTTGATTTACCTATAAAAGGTTTTACCCCCCCCTTCTTAACTGAGTTGGCTATCTTTTCCTCAGTTTGGGCTTTTGCTATTCTGACCACCTTCCCCACTTCCTTCTGCTTTAACTGGTACAGTTCTCTCTTCTGCTCCTTCTGCGTTTCCTTATACTTCCTGAATACTACCTTTTTCTCCTTAGCCTTCCCCGCCACCTCTTTTGAGAACCACAGTGTTTTTCCTTCATTTTGCTTTGTTGATTTGCTTTACACAAAGGCTTGTTGCCTCTGTGATGGCTGTTTTGATTTTTCCCCATTGTTCCTCCACCCCTCCTTCTTGCCAGTTTGCTAGCACTTTTCTGAGGAACTCTCCCATTTTCCCAAAGTCAGACTTCCTAAAGTCCAACACTCTTGCTTTTGTATGGCTCAACTCTATGGCTGTGTGTATCGTGAACCACACTGTTTTGTGGTCACTTGTTCCCAGATGGCTACCTACTTCTAGATCTGAGATCCTGTCTCCATACCCATTTGACAGTATCAGGTCTAAGATTGCTCCCTCCCTAGTGGGTTCCACCACTAGCTGTCTGAGGCATGCCACCTGCAGGGCATCAAGAATAAACCTGCTTTTTGATGTGGCTGCAGCCAGGGTGCTCCAGCTGAAGTCTGGCATATTCAGGTCCCCCATCAACAATATCTCCCTTTTTTTCCTGCCATTCTAAGGATGCCTTCTATCATTTCCTTGTTCATTACCTCCCCCTGAGATGGGGGTCTGTATACTACCCCTGTGCGAATTGTGATCCCATAACCAGTCTCCAGGGTAACCCACAATGCCTCTTCTACTCCCCGTTTAGACTTTAGTTCCATTGCTTTGATCCCTTCCTTTACATAACTACTCCTCCTCCTTTTACCCTCCCTGACCCTCCTGTACATAGAGTACCCTGGTATGTTGACACCCCAGTCATGGTTCTCAGTGTACCATGTTTCTGTGACTGCCACGATATCCAGATGTCCCTCTTCCATTAAGGCCACTAGTTCAGGGAGCTTGTTACAGACTACGGGCACTGGCATTCATCACCCTCCATTTGTTGATGGCCTTACCCCTTTTAGCCCCATCCCTGTCCTTACTGCCTTTTTCTGCATTACCCCATTCCTGCTCCCCATTAACTTCTCTACCTTGGTGTTTACCTCTCTAACTACTGTGTTTTGTGGGGGGAGCCTGGGGTTTCCCTGCTCCTTTTCAGTGCCCTCCCCTTGGCTAGTTTAAATGCTTGCCAATTATGCATTTAAACCCATCACCTAGGATTCTGGTTCCCCTCCTGGACAGATGCAGACCATCATGCCAGTATAGGCCTGGAACCCTCCAGGTAGACCCCCAGTCCCCAATGAAGCCAACACCCTGAGCTCTGCACTAGTTTTTCAACCATTCATTGAATCCCATGGTGTGGAGTACTCTAGCATCACCCTTGCCATAGACAGGCAGCAACTCTGAGAACGTTATTGTATGTACTACTTGTCTAAGGCCCCTCCCCAACTCTGCAGGAAGAATTAGCGAGCTCCAGGCTCTCTGCATTGATAAAGGCTACATCTCATTTCACAGAGATAAGGCAGTCCTCAGAACAGACAGTTTCTTCCTAAAGTGGTTTCAGACTTTCATCTGAACCAATCAATCACTCTACCTGTCTTTTTCACAGACCATACCAGTTCTGGTGAAAGAAGGCTCCACAGTCTGGATGCGAAAAGGGCCATCAGCTATTACATGACAGCTACTAAAGACCATAGTAAGGATAGAAAACAACTTTTCCTTACATATGGGGATGTAGGAAAGGGTAAACCAGCCTCAAAAAGATCAGTTTCTCGGTGGACAGTCCAGTGTATTTAGTTCTGCTACACTAAAGCAGGTAAAGAGCCCCCAATTGGATTGAGGGTGCATTCTACAAGAGGAACCACTGCTACCCTTGCAGCTGCCAGGGAGCTCCCCTTGGTGGACATTTGCAAAGCAGTTACCTGGAAAACAGTACACACCTTTACAAAGCATTACAACTTGGACATTCTATCCAGGAGTGATGCTAGGTTTGGCACAGCAGCCCTGCAGAGTCTGTTTCCAAAATAAGTTTTGTGCCCACCACCAGTGGTACTGCTTGGTAGTCTGCATAAAGTTATGAATATCCAGAGCATTACTGGGGTTAGAAGAAAAAAATACTTACCATAGTAATCTTGTTTCTTCCCAGTGATGCTAAGATATTCATAATTTCCCTTCCCTTCCTCCCCTTCCAGAACTTCAGCCTCTGCGCTCCGCAAGCTGGTGCCAACAAGCCATGTTGTTTTGTTGCATATTCTGTTTTTAATCATTTTTAAACAGGTTTTTCAATGTGTTCTCCTTTTGGAGTTTTCTTTGATGTGGTTTTTGTCAAATGTTATTCTCCCTTTGGAATTTTTTTCTATAAAAATTCTATGCTTTAATTAGGGGTAACCCCTCTTTTTTATAAAATGTTAGTTACATTAGTCTTCTAATGCCTGACTTCCAGGCTTCTCACAAATCTGAAGAGGTCAGAACACTACAGTTGGTAGAGGCAGTATTTGAAAGATGCTCACGTGCAAAGAATTCTACTCATTTGCATGCGTTTCATCTCTCCGGGCAGTCTAACCCTCCAGGCTTACTGCATAAAGTTATGAACATCTGAGCATCACTGGGAAGAAACAAGATTACTATGGTAAGTAATTTTTTCTTATCTGCTTTACATACGTGTGTGTCCGTGAATCTGATACTAGAGTATCCTGTGATTAGTTGTTTCTTAGTGCTACTAGGGAGTCTGTTTGGGAGTAAGTTGGCGTGGGTTGTTGTTCAGGAGTGTCCAATGGCCCCAAACCCATTTGATAGTGGAACAAGTGTTGCAAGAGTGTATTACTTGCCTGTCTCTGTCTAAACGTTTTACGTAAAGCCACACTCCATTCTTCCACACTACCATCGGAATCATCCCTTACTTGATCTTGTTTTTTTTCTGCAGAGTTAGGGCTCGGAGTCATTTAATTTCCTTCTCCTTTTTTCCAAACTGTTTGTGAGGCATGATGGGGTTTTCAGCAGGTTTATTTGATAGTGTAGGATTTTAAGCCATTAGAGGGTTTTTTTTTTTTTTAGTATTTTATTTATTTTCCTGCTTCATCGGCCCTTGCATTCTGGGGGAGCCCAAGCCCTGTCACCCTGGCGTCCATCATCTGGTGCATATATCCCAGGGCTTGCCCCCTGGTGGGATCAGTGGAGGGGGCCATCCCCCATCGAAACCGGATCCAGTGTTGCGCCGTGGCTGGCCTGCGAGCTGCCCCACCATCCACCGGGAGCTATATTTCTGGCTTTTTCCTTTCCTTGGGGCGGTGTGTGCAGTGACGCCTGCAATGCTGCCATGCACGCTCCTGTGCGCAACAGTGTCCAGCATCTGCACTATTCCCGTCCCTCACATTGCGGCGACGGTGCGCCAGCTCCAAGCCACCACTAGAAGCCAGGCAAGCACCACCTGCCAGCCTCCCCCCCCCTCCCTGGAGGAGAACTGTCCTTCGGATGCTCAATCCTTCTCCCTGCTGACCCCCGGCGGCCCACGCTTGTTCCCTGAACATGGGGCACTCGGCGCCACCGGGCCAATGAGCCATTAGAGTTTTAACAAACTGCTCAATGTCTAGAATTGTATTTGTCCTTTGTAGGTCACTTTTAACCCTTGTTAGTTCTGCCGTAGTTTCCTCAAGCTGGAGGCATTTTATGCATGTCAGTTTTGCACTGGTCTCCTTCAAGGAATCATAAACTTACTTAGTACATTGACTACACTATAATAGTCTTCCTTACATAAAAAGCTGAAGAAAATGTTCTGTTGCATCCACCTTAGTCCAGGGATGTATAATTCACTGTTCAGAGTTATTCCAGAAACTAGGGGTAAGGTGGGGGCCCGACCTCCCAATTTCCTTAGCGGATGCAGGCAGAGAGACAGACCAACTTTGATTTGTCTGTTGGAAGCCGAGAACCTTGCTACACTGCAAAGAACAAACTATAACTCCATTTAGGAGCTGGAAACCTGGTAAGGCATAATATTGTTGGGTACTTGTTAAGAAGGGGAGCTACGCTTTCTACAAAAAAAGTTTCATTTTATTTCCTTATTGGCATTAAGCAGAGAATTGCAGGATTCCATTAAAAGTGTTGTAATTTTACAACCAGAAGGAGTGAGGTACAACTGAATTTACTTGATTCCTTGAGACCTAGGATTTGGAAGGATATTTTTGCAGCATTTTAAAAGTGTCCTGCTGGCTGAGGAGTGAGTTCATTTTTATCCCTGGACTCAGTACAGTGGTTTGTGTAGGAGCAGTAGTCTAGTAAATTGTGGTGTTAGTTGAATTAGTATAAAGGGCAGTACTCACCAGGGTGGTGGAGCAGTTGTGTATTTGATTGTTTCTAAAAAGTCACCAGTGGCTGTGGACTACCCCGGCATGGCATTTCCTTTATAGTCAAAGTTCTGACATGACTTCCTCAACAGGTCTTGAGGCAGAAATACAGGTTACTCACCTGTAACAGGAAGTTCTAGGAATGGTATATGTTGTTCATCCACACTGTCTGGCAGGTTCCTTGCCGCTTTAAATCTTTCGGAAGGTCTTCAAGTTGGCTCCTCCCACCCACCCGGTGGTAAACGCTTCGACTACCCCATGACGGCCAGATCTAGCCCGCTGGAAGCCAGGTTGTGTCTCAGGTTGGAGGTCGGGTGGATGCATAACATTCTAGAACTCCTGTTACAGGTGAGTAAATACAGGTTACTCACCTGTAACAGGAGTTCTAGGAATGGTATATGTTGTTCATCCACACTCATTGGCAGGTATCCTTGCCGCTTTAAATCTTATCGGAAGGTCTTCAAGCTTGCTCCTCCCACCCACCGGGTGGTATAACTCCCGCTCCGCCCCATGACGCCAGATCTGGCCCTGGCGAAGCTCAGGTTGTGCGTCGGCCGAGGTCGAGGGAGTCAGGGATGAAATTAAACATATACCATTCCTAGAACTCCTATTACAGTGAGTAACCTGTATTTCTAGGGACATGGATATGTTGTTCATCCACACTCATTGGCAGACTCCTAGCAGTTCTCCGGGAGGAGGGAGGCAAGACGACACCCCAATACTTACTTGGGAAAGAGAGACTGAGAACCGAGGCCCCAAAACCAGCATCCTGGCGTGACTCAAGGTCGATGTGGTAATGGGTAATGAAGGTGTTTGCTGACTTCCAGGTAGCAGCCCTGCAGATTTCCTGGATAGGGACGTCCCTGGAAGCAGCCACTGCAAGCAGTATGACGGGTAGAATGAGCTCTTATCCTCTGGGAGGCTCCATGCCCGCCAACTTATAGCAGAGATCTATGCAGGAAGTGACCCACCTGCTTATCGTCCGCTTGGCTGCAGGTCTGCCAGATGCGGCTTCAGCGTAGGTGACAAACAGCTGGCGAACCTCTCCCCGAATTTCAGCCGTGCGCTCCTTATAATAAGCGAGCGCCCTTCTAGGGTCCAAAGTATGGAGCCTATATTCGGCCTCCGAGGTGTGATTGGGGTAGAACACCGGCAGAGTCAACACCTGGTTAAGGTGAAACTCCGACACCACCTTCGGAAGGAATTTCGG
Organism: Neoceratodus forsteri; assembly: GCA_016271365.2. NCBI lineage: Eukaryota > Metazoa > Chordata > Ceratodontiformes > Ceratodontidae > Neoceratodus > Neoceratodus forsteri. Next base: position 321,661,820 of record JADMNL010000027.1, read on the forward strand.
GTGGGGGCGCAGGACAACCTTGTCCCTGTGGAAGACCAGGTAAGAAGACTCGATGGAAAGCGCCTGGAGCTCTCCCATCCTTCTGGCTGACGTGATAGCCACCAAGAAGGCGGTCTTCCACGACAGGTGAGAGAGATCACACCTGTGCATAGGTTCGAATGGCTTGCCCATGAGCTTTGCCAGTACCAGCAGTAGATCCCACGGAGGTGGGGTTCCCTTACTGGAGGGAAATGTGATCAAGGCCTTTGAAAAGTGCCAGACCACCTTCTCCTTATGCCAACGACTGCTTCTGCCCGCGCTGTAAGCAGAGATGGCTGCCAGGTGGCACCCTAAGGTCGCCGACCTAAGCCTCTGATTAGAAAGGGACCATAAATAGTCCAAGATGCTTGCCAAGGAACAGGAGGAAGGGTCCAAGCCCTTGCTCTGACACCAAATGGAAAACCTTTTCCATTTGAAGGCATAGCATTTTCTGGTCGACTCACGGACGCCTCAACTACATTGAGGACCTCGTCGGAAAGACCCAAGGCCTGGAACTCTAGCCGCCAGGAACCAGGCCGTCAGGTGCAGGGATTGAAGGTCCGGATGGAACACCTTCCCTGATTGACTGAGAGCAGGTCCGGCAAGCTGGAAGCTGCCGCGAGTCCTGGAGCTGAGACTGAGGAGATCTGGGTACCAGAACTGGCGAGGCCAGTCTGGGGCTATCAGAATCACCTGCGCCTTGTCCCTCCTCGCCTTGAGAAGCACCTTGTGGATCAAGGGAAATGGGGGAAAGGCGTAAAAGAGGCCCGGGGTCCACTGCCTCGAGAAGGCATCCCCCTGCAGCGAGCCCTGCTGAGGGGGGCGGGCATGGAACAGTCTCAGCTTCGCGTTCTCCCTGGAGGCAAACAGGTCCACCTGAGGTGTGCCCCAATGGGAGAACAGTTGCTGTACTACCTCCGGCAGGAGAGACCACTCGTGGGATGCAGCCCCTATCCGGCTCAGGGCATCGGCCAGGGTGTTGGAGGCTCCTGCCACATGAATGGCTAGGAGATCTGCCTCCAGGCTGCGCACGATGGACCAAATGCGGAGAGCTTCCTTGCATAGAAGCATGGAGCGCGTCCCACCCTGGCGGTTTAGATAGAACATGGTCGTGGTATTGTCCGTCTGGACTCAGACCACTTGACCCCGGAGGAACGGAGCAAAGGCGGTGAGAGCTAGGCGGACCGCTCGGAGCTCCAGCAGGTTGATGTGGCATGGGGACTCCCGCGGGGACCAGAGGCCATGAGCCCGGTGTTCCCCCAGATGGGCACCCCAACCCATCAGAGAGGCATCGGTTGATAGAGAGACCATCGGCTCAGGGCGGACGAACGGGATGCCCTCCTGCAAATGATCTGGAACGGTCCACCACTGGAGAGCGTTCCACATCCCCTGTGTCACCGACACAAGCTGGTCCAAAGGATCGCAGCGTTGTGACCACTGGCTGGCCAGTCCCCACTGAAGGGGATGCATGTTCCAGCGGGCCCAACGGACCACGCTGGTGCAGGCCGCCATGAGACCCAGGAGGCGCAGGAAGTCCCGGGCAGGGCGCAGTGCCCAACCAGAAATGATTGGGCAAAGGAGGAAGACCCCGGCCCTGTCCGCCGGGAGCAGCTGGCTCGAGAGTCGAGCTGCGCCCGATGAATAGAATCACCTGCTTTGGCTCGAGTTCGACTTGGCCTGGTGATAATGAGGCCCAGTTGAGGCAGACCTGGAGGCCAGATCTCTGGACCACTCCGCCTCCTTCCTGGAGGAGCTGCTATCAGCCAGTCGTCCAGGTAAGGGTACACCGGACCCTCGGCGCCGCAGGAATGCTGTCACCACTGCCATGCATTTGGTGAAGACCCTGGGAGCTGGAGACAAGCCGAAGGGCATGGCTTGGAACTCGAAAAGGGATCCTTCCGCTCGGAAGCGAAGGAATCTCTGGTGAGACGGACGGATAGGGACGTGAAAAAACGCGTCCTGCAAGTCCAGAGAGCAGAACCACACGCCGCATTCCAAGGATGGTATTATCTGAGCCAGAGTGACCATCCTGAAGGTTCGAGACCTTAGAAACTTGTTTAGGTCGTGTAGGTCGAGAATGGGGCGCCAGCCCCCCGTCCGTTTCGGAACCAGGAAGTACCTGGACACAAACCCTGGGTCTGAAGGAGGGTCCGTCCACCTCTCTTATCACCTCCTTCTGGAAGAGAGGCGATGTCGGCTCGACAGGCCGCCAGTGAGGCTAGGGACCCCAGAGCCCCAGGCGGCGAGCTCTGAAGGGTGGTGCCTGCTCGAATTCCAGAGGCAGGCCTCTTCCCACCACCTCAAGACCCACCTGTCCGTGGTAACAGCGGACCAGGCGAACGGAAGTGCCGGGCCGTCCCACAGGGGACCCAGGTAAGGTGACGGGAATGGGGCGACACCCTCAGCCCGTCACTGGGCAGGCTTGGAGGAGGGACCGGCCGAGGGACCTCCTGGGCCTTTGCTCCCTGCCTCCTGTTAGAGGAAGCCGGGGCTGGGTTTGGGATGCCAGGCGAGCCTGCTGGCCCTGACGATTGCTGGGCCGGGTGCGCGGGGCACAGAAGGACGAAAGGGCTTAGGCTGTGGTTTGCGGCCTTTGTCCTTCTGGAGCGGAAGACCGAGTCCAAGGTAGCATTGGACTTCTCGATCCTCTGCAGGTGACCTTCCACCCCAGGGCCGAGAGGTCAGTCCCAAAAGGGAACATCCGCCAACTTGTGCTGGGTATCCAGTAAAGGTGGATATCCTCAGCCAAGCCCGCCGACACAGCCACTGCGGCCGCCACCATCTCGGCACATGAGTCCCTATATCCAAAGCAGTCTGGAGCTGCTGTTTGGCCACTGCCCTGCCTGGTCCCGCACCTGCTTAACCGTAGTCTGCAGATCGGGCGGAAGATGAGGATGACCTCATCCAGGGAGCCCAACAGGGCATGAAAAAAGTGCCTGTGAGGACGGCCGGAACTGGCCTGACGAAGGCCGAGAGAGGACGAGCGTAGACTTTTCGCCCGACATAGTCCAATTTCTTGGACTCCTTGTCAGGAGGTTTGTCCACATCCTGGCGTTGCAGCGCGCGGGCAGCTGTCGGTAACCAACCCCTCAGCAGAGGGGTGTTCAAAACGGACAAAGGAACGGTAGGGACGCATACTTCCTAAGGCCATCCTGGACGAAGGCGCAGGGCAGGAAGCAGGCGCTGCCAAAGCGGCCTCGGCCACCGGAAAGGCCTCCGCCGGAGAACCTTGTCCAGAATCTCTGTGAGGGGATACTGGCCTGCTTTGAACGTGGGTTCGAGCTCCATCCCGTGGACTTAGATGAGCCGAGAAATCTAGGAAGGACTACAGGCTATCGCCCATTGACTGACCTCTGAAGACTCCAAGTCCAGTCGCTGGAGAAAAGGAGGAATCATCTTCGGACTCGGAAGAGTCCTCAAGAGCTGCCTCTGGCCTGATTCACCCTTCACCTGCCGAGGTCGGTCGGAGTGAGGGTAACTGATGTCGATGGGTAGACCCTTAGCCGAGATCGAGAACTTGGTCGGAGCCCCAACAGGCTGTGGAGGCGGAGGTTCCACCGGAATCGGTGGATAGCTGGTTTCACCGAACAACCGCCTGTATAGGCTCTGATAAGTCGAGGCCGGGGTCGGCGCCCGGTGACAGCCACCAATGGCCGGGAAGGCGACGGGTCGGCTTACTCCCGCCAGAGGCTGCCGCAACATAAGGTCCCGGCACTGCCGACGACTTCACGCCCGGTTTCCTCGCCCGAGGACGAGCAGCGACGTCGCTATCATGTTTCCGACCGCCTATGGATGGGATCGGCTGGATCGCTAAGAGGTCCAGACCGAGAGTCCGGAATTTCCGAGGCGGTATGGGAGGTGTCCGGCCGGAACCGGCACTCCCTTCCGGCTCGGATGGTCCATCCGGCGGGCCCGGAACCGGAGGCACAGGCGAGCCCACGGATCTCAACTCTCCCGGGAACCGGGAGAGGGGATCTTGCTGCTGAAGGCGACAGCCCGTCCAACGGTCGAGAAAATCTCGATTGCCGGTGGGAGTCTCGTCAATCTGGACCGACGGGGACACCGTGAGGCCAGTGGCGGCCGGCCGGTCTGATCAAGCCGACGGTCGGCGACTCGGGAGAGGGACCTTTCCCGGTCCCAAGAGCCGACGGAGGGACTTACCCTGTCTCTTCTTTTTGGACCGAGAATAAGGTCCAGTAGACGAGGCCCTTCTCCCTTAGTGGAGAGGGACAGATGCTCTTAAAAGAAGCCGTAGGAAGAACCCAGAGAGCGGGATAAATGCCAAGGCCGAGGAAGATACGGTCAGCCCGCCTCCTCTCTCGAGGGGTGATCATCCGCCGAGCTGATCCGCCGAGCTCGGCCGCCGAAACTGCCAACCGGCCTCCTTGGACTTCACCGAGGGAAACGCTTCTCGGACGGCCTGGTTGCATCGGGCAGCGGGTTTTCGAGGACGAGGCCGAGAGATGAGCACAGGTCGCAAGCCCGCGGGTCGTGCTCAAGGCCTAAGCAGTAGACACACGTGGAGTGGATCCGTCTGAGACATCTTCTGCCCGCATGGGCATCTCCGAAATCAGGAGTCGATTTGTCCATCGCGGTCATGAGGATCAAGACTGAAGTCTTTTTCGCAAATATTTATTTTTAAACTGCAAACGGAGAAATAGGAACAGTCTCAAACGCAGAGCGTTAAGGAGGGAACCTGAGCTTCCAGCGGTAAGGAAGATCTGGCGTCATGGGGCGGAGCCGAGAGTTATACCACCCGGGTGGGTGGGAGGAGCAAGCTTGAAGACCTTCCGGCAAGATTTAAAGCGGCAAGGATACCTGCCAATGAGTGTGGATGAACAACATATCCATGTCCCTAGAACCTGTATTTCTAGGGACATGGATATGTTGTTCATCCACACTGTCTGGCAGACTCCTAGCAGTTCTCCGGGAGGAGGGAGGCAAGGCGCACACCCCCTACTTAGGAATAAAGACTAGAGAACCAAGGCCCCAAAACCAGCATCCCGGCGTGACTCAAGGTCGATGTGGTAGTGGGTGATGAAGGTGTGTGCTGACTTCCAGGTAGCAGCCCTGCAGATTTCCTCGATAGGGACGTCCCTGGAAGCAGCCACTGATGCAGCGGTATGGCGGGTAGAATGAGCTCTTATTCCTCTGGGAGGCTCCGTGCCCGCCAACCTACAGCAGAGATCTATGCAGGAGGTGACCCACCTGCCTATCGTCCGCTTGGCTGCAGGTCTGCCAGCTGCAGCTTCAGCGTAGGTGACAAACAGCTGGCGAACCTCTCCCCGAACTTCAGCCGTCCGCTCCTTATAATAAGTAGGGTCCAAAGTATGGAGCCTATATTCGGCCTCCGAGGTGTGACTGGGTAGAACACCGGCAGAGTCAACACCTGGTTAAGGTGAAACTCCGACACCACCTTCGGAAGGAATTTCGGTTGGGGGCGCAGGACAACCTTGTCCCTGTGGAAGACCAGATAAAGAGACTCGATGGAAAGCGCCTGGAGCTCTCCCATCCTTCTGGCTGACGTGATAGCCACCAAGAAGTCGGTCTTCCACGACAGGTGAGAGATGAACCGATGCACAGGTGTGACAAATGGCCTGCCCATGAGCTTAGCCAATACCAGCAGTAGATCCCATGGAGGTGGAGGTTCTCGCACCAGAGGGGATATGTGATCAAGGCCTTTGAAAAAGCGCTCGACCACCTTCTCCTGTGCCACCGACTGCTTCCCGGCAAGCAGAGATGGCTGCCAGGTGCACCTTAAGGGTAGTCGACCGAAGCCCTTGCTGAAAAAGGGACCACAGGTAGTCCAGAATGCTAGCCAAGGAACAGGAGGAAGGGTCCAGGCCCTTGCCCTGGCACCAAATGGAGAATCTTCCATTTGAAGGCGTAGCATTTTCTGGTCAGACTCCTTGATGGGACCTTCAACGACCTTGAGGACCTCGTCAGAAAGACCCAAGGCCTGGAACTCTAGCCACTCAGGAACCAGGCCATCAGGTGCAGGGATTGAAGGTCCGGATGGAATACCTTCCCTGGCTGACTGAGATCAGATCCGGGCGGGCTGGAAGCGCCCGGAGCCTGAGCTGAGACTGAGGAGATCTGGATACCAGAACTGGCGGGGCCAGTCTGGGGCTACCAGAATCACCTGCGCCTTGTCCTCCTCGCCTGAGAAGCACCTTGTGGATCAAGGAAAGGCGTAGAGGCCCAGGGTCCACGGCCTCGAGAAGGCATCCCCCTGCAGCGAGCCCTGCTGAGGGGGGCGGGCATGAAACAGTCTCAGTTTCACATTCTCCCTGGAGGCAAACAGGTCCGCATGAGGCATGCCGCAGAGGGAGAACAGATCTTGTACTACCTCCGGCAGGAGAGACCACTCGTGGGACGCAGCTCCTATGCGGCTTAGGGCATCGGCCAGGGTGTTGGAAGCTCCTGCCACATGAATGGTGAGGAGATACGCCTCCAGGCTGCGCATGAGTGACCAAATGCGAACAGCTTCCCTGCACAGAGGCATGGAGCGCGTCCCGCCCTGGTGGTTTAGATAGTACATGGTCGTGGTATTGTCTGTCTGGACCTGAACCACTTGACCCCATAGAAACGGAGCGAAGGCGGTGAGGGCTAGACGAACCGCTTGAAGCTCCAGCAGGTTGATGTGGCATCAGGACTCCCGAGGGGACCAGAGGTCGTGCGCTCTGTGCTCCCCCAGATGGGCACCCCAACCCATCAGAAAGGCATCAGTCGATAGAGAGACAGTCGGCTCGGGGTGGACAAACGGGATGCCCTCCTGCAGATGCGCTGGGACGGTCCACCACTGGAGAGCATTCCACATCCCCTGGGTCACTGTCACTAGCTGATCCAGCGGATCGAAGTGCTGTGACCATTGACGGGCCAGTCCCCACTGAAGGGGATGCATGTACCAGCGGGCCCAACGGACCACGCTGGTGCAGGCCACCATGAGGCCCAGGAGGCGCAGGAAGTCCCGGGCAGGGCACGATTGCCCAACCTGAAATGACTGGGCAAAGGAGGAAAGAACCTCGGCCCTGTCCGCCAGGAGCCGTGCTCTGGCTCGTAGAGTCTCGAGCTCTGCCCTGATGAATTGTATCGCCTGCTTTGGCATGAGTTTTGACTTGGCCTCACTGATAAGGAAGCCAACCTGACAGCAAACCTGGAGGGCCAGATCTCTGGACCTCTCCACCTCTGCCCTGGAGGGGGCTGCAATCAGCCAATCATCCAGATAGGGGTACACCCGGACCCACAGGAATGCTGTCACCACTGCCATGCATTTGGTGAAGACCCTGGGAGCTAGGGAAAGGCCGACGGGCATGGCCCGGAACTCGTAAAGGGATCCCTCCACTCTGAAGCGGAGGAATCTCTGGTGGAACGGACGGATTAGGACGTGAAAGAATGCGTCCTGAAGGTCCAGGGAACAGAACCACATGCCTTGTTCCAAGGATGGGATTATCTGAGCCAGAGTGACCATCCTGAAGGTCAGAGACCTTAGGAACCTGTTCAGGTCGTGCAGGTAGAGAATGGGGCGCCAGCCCCCCGTCCGTTTTGGGACCAGGAAATACCTGGACACAAACCCCGGGTCTGGAGGAGGATCCGCCACCTTCCTGATCACCTCTTTGTTGAGGAGCAGGACAATATCGGCTTGGCAGGCCAACAGAGGCTGCGGACCCAGAGGCAGACCCTTCCCTACCACCTCCAACACCCAGCGGTCCGTGGTGATAGCGGACCAGGTGGAAAGGAAGTGGCGGAGCTGTCCTCCAGGCGGAACCCGGGGGAGAGTAGCGAGGCTGGGGAGACACCCCTCAACCCGGTCACTGGGCAGGCTGCGGAGGGACCGGCCAAGGACCTACTGGGCGTTACCTCCTGCTTCCTATTGGAAAACCCGCGGGCTTGGGTTTGGGATGCCAAGCCGAGCCTGCTAGCCCTGGTGTTGTTGGGCCGGACGTGCCGAGGCGCAGAAGGACGAAAGAACTTCTGCTGCTGTTGTCGGCGGCCTTTGTCCTTCTGGGCAGAGGTGACAGAGTCCAGAGTGGCACTGGACTTTTCGATCCGCTGGAGGTGCCCTTCCACTCCAGGGCCGAAGAGGTCGGTCCCCAAAAAGGGGACATCCGCCAGTTTGTGCTGGGTATCCGCCGTGAAGGTGGATATCCTCAGCCATGCTCTGTGGTGCATGGCCACCGCAGCCGCAACCGATCTGGCACAGGAGTCTCCTATGTCGAGAGCCGTTTGGAGCTGCTGCTTAGCCACTGCCCTACCCTGGTGCCGCACTGTGGTCCGCAGGTCGGCCGGGAGATGAGGGATCACCTCATCCAGGGAGCCCATGAGGGCATGGGAGAAGTGTGCCATCAGCACGGCCGAGCTGGCCTGGCGGAAGCCAAGGGAGGACGTAGCGTACACTTTGCGCCCGGCGTAGTCCAGCTTTTTGGACTCCTTGTCGGGGGGCTTGTCCACGTCCCTAGCATTCCTGGAATGCTGGAAAACACTGTCGGTGACCAACCCCGGCAGGGGTGTTCAAAACCCGGCAAAGGGCGGTAGGGACTCAGATACTTCCTGGCCAAAGGCACAGGGCAGGAAGCAGGCCGCCAAAGCTCCACTGGGCAGCAATGGCTTCAGCCACCGGAAAGGCCTCGTGGTGATCCCCCGGTCCAGTATCTCCGGCTAGGGATACTTGGCCTGTCTGGATACAGGCTCGAGCTGCATCCCAGTGGACTCGAGATGAGCGAAGCAAACCCATAAGGGCGATGGGCTTTGGTCAACGACTGTCCCCCGGAGGACTCCAGGTCAACCGGCCTGGAGAACAGGGAGGAGTCGTCTGACTTGGAGGAGTCCGCGAAGAGCTGCCTGGGGCCTGAGCCACCCTCCACCTGCTGAGGACGGTCGGGAGTGAGGGTGACCGACAACCTGTGGGGCAGGCCTTGACCTGACCGAGAGTCCTTGGTCGGCGCCCCCGATTTCGGTTGTGGAGGCAGAGGTTCCACCATAATCGGTGGGGCAGCAAGTTTTGGCCGAACAACCGGCCCAGGCATGGGCACCTCGGCTACTGCGAGGGGTTGTTTCGGCCGCTCAGGTGACAGCAACTTGATGGCCGGGGAAGGCGACGGCTTGGTCCCGGACAGAAGTAACTGCTGCCACATCAGGTCCTCGTAGCGTCGACACAATTTGCTTTAAGCCTCTCCTCTTCCGGAGGAAGACCAGAACAGCCTCGTGCCCGCTACGCCGTGCATCAGTCCAAGACCGCCGATGTCAGCGGGATCGGCTGGACCGAGACGAAGTCCGAGACCGGTGTTTCCGAGGACGGGTCTGGGAAGGGCGGGGACACACTCTTCACCGGCTTGAAGCCTTAATCGGGGACTGCTGCACTGGAGGCGCAGGCAGATCCTCTGTCTCCACTGGGGGAACCGGTGAAGAAGGGTTGTCTGCCTCACCAGTCGACAGCCCATCCGATGGGTCGAGAAAGATCTCGACTGCGTCGACGGGTGTCTCGGCCGGCTGGCCTGATGGGGACGCCATGAAGCCAGCGGCCTTAGCTGCAACCTCGACCAAAGTCAACAGTCGGCTGTCCGGGGAAGGAGACCTCTCCCGCTCCCATGAACACTGACAATGGTACTTACCCTTGGAGTCGTCCTTTTTGGACCGAGAGGAATGTCCCGATGGCCCCTCTCCCTTCGTGGAAAGGGACTGGCAAAGCTCCTTGAGCGAGCTGACTACGAGGTACCCAGAAGGCAGATAAATGCTGACCGAGGAAGTGGATGATGTGGCCTGGGCCGCCTCCTCGAGGCGATCATCTGCTCGAGTTGCTCAACCGAGCCAAGCGCCATGATAACCGCCCAACAGGCCTCTTTGCATCGACTGTGAGTGGCGCTTCTCCAGGCGCCCAAGCTGTAACCGGGCAGCCGGTCCTCCAGGACGTTGGCGAAAAAGAACAGCATGACTCCCAGGCCTGGGCGGGTCGTGGTTCTAGGCAGAGGCAGTAGACGCACGTAGAGTGCGGGTCCGTCCTGACAGTCTTCTGCCCACAACGGCACCCTACCAAACCGGAGTCGATTTGTCCATCGCGGCACGAGGGAGAAAGATGACCGAAGTCTTGAAAATTTTAAAATGAGTTTGGGCGAATCCAAGAATTAGGATCCAGTCGATCACTGAGAGCGTTAAGGAGGGAAACCTGAGCTTCCAAGCAGTAAGAAGATCTAGGCCATGGGCGAAGTTGAGAGTTTTACCACCCGGGTGGGTGGGAGGAGCCAGCTTGAAGACCTTCCGGCAAGATTTAAAACGGCAAGGAACCTGCCAGACAGTGTGGATGATCACATCCATGTCCCTAGAACTGTCATATTCTTAATAACCCAGCACAGTGCATAAAGAGTAGGTATACACCACAAATAATAAAAATGTTTCATATTTTATATATAATATTTATTTTGTATATTATAAGGGAGAGGGACATGTGGGGAGTGGTGCAATGCACTGGCTGCAGGGCAGCAGTTTTCCGGGAAACATTCTGGAAACTGCATTGCTGTCCTATTTGCAGGCAACTGTCAGCTCTGAGGGAGGAGAATGCCCACCTTCAGGCTGAACTAGCAAGGACTAAGGCGGCCTCCCCCACCCAAAGAGCACCACTGCCACAACCACTGCCTCAGAGGTTGCCAAGTATGAAGAGCAGTTGGACCACAGTGGGTTCTGGGAGGGTGTGGGTAGTGGACCAGAGGCGAAGCCCCCTAGTTGTACCTCTACACAAATCATATGCCATTCTGGCAGAGCAAGGTTCCTCTATGATGGCACCCTCAGTGGAGACCCAAAGAATGCTGAGGACACCCATAAGGGAGACCCACAAAAGGGTGGCAAGGGTTACCACAGGGGAAGGAAACAGCTTCTGATAGGGGACTCAATTGTTGGGGGGGGGGGCTGGGGAAGGGAGAGGAGAAGGAAGTAAGGTGCCTGCCTGGTGCCATGGCTTGGAGGGACAGGAAGCGAATCCTCAGGATTGCAGAAGCAGCATCACAGGAGAGGGAACTAGATATCACTGTCCACCTTGGGACAAATGACCTAGCTAGGCATGGGATCAGTGCAGTGCAGAATGAATTTTGTGGAGTTGGGGAGGGACCCCAGATGGGTAGCAAGCACGGTAACCTTCTCAGAGGTACTGCCAGTCCATGGCAGGGGTGAGGCTAGGGTACTGCACACCATGCAGTTTAATGAATAGTTGCAAAACTGGTGCAGAGCACAGGGCTTTGGCTTCACTGGGGACTGGGGGTCCAACTGGAGAGATAAAGGTCTATACTGGCACGATGGTCTGCATCTGTCCATGAAGGGAACCAAGCTCCAAGGTAACAGATTTAAATGCTTCCTTGGCAAGCTTTTAAACTAGCCAAGGGGGGAGGTGCTGATAAGAGGCAGGAAATTTCAAGCCTCCCCCCACAAAACATGGCAGGTAGTAAGGTAAACACTGAGGTACAGAGCTCAACACAGGGCAGGACAGGGGTAAATGGAAAAACAGACAAGGGCAATAAGAGCAGGGATGGGGTAGAAAAGGATAAAGCCAACATTAAATGGAGGGCAATGAGTACCAATGCCCGTAGTCTAGGAAACAAGCTTCCTGAGCTAGTAGCCCTGATGGAAGATGAACAACTGGATATTGTGGCAGTCACAGAAACATGGTACACAGAGAACCATGACTGGGATGTCAACATACCCAGGTACACAATCTACAGAAGGGACAGGGAAGGTAAAAGAGGAGGTGGAGTAGCTCTATACATAAGGGAAGGATCAAAGCTACAGAACTAAAAAGAAAAGGGGAGGACAAGAGGCACTCTGGGTCACCTTGGAGACAGGGAATGGCATCACAATCTACACAGGGGTTGCATACAGACCCCCATCTCAAGGGGAGGAAATGGACAAGAAAATGATAGAGGACATTCTCAAAATGGCTGAAAAAAGGGGAGATACTGTTAATGGGGGACCTGAATATGCCAGATGTTAACTGGATGATGTGTACTGCAGCCACATCCAAGAGCAGGGTCATTCTCGATGCCCTGCAGGGGGCAGGCCTTAAGACAGCTAGTGCTGGAACCCACTCAGGAGGAAGGGAGCAATACTAGACCTGGTACTCTCAAATGGAGAGAGGATCACAAATTTAGAAGTCAGTAGACATCTGGGAACACGCGACCACTGCACAGTGTGCTTCACAATGAGCACAACCATGGAGATAAGCCATACAAAAACAAGGATACTGGACTTTAGAAGGGCTGACTTTGGCAAAATGGGTAAATACCTGAAGAACGCACTAGCAAATGGCCAAAAGGAGGGGTGGAAGAACAATGAAGAAAAATCAAAACTGCCATCATAGAGGCAACAAGCCTTTGTGTGAAACAAAGAAAACAAAGTGGAGTAAAAAACCACTATGGTTCTCAAAAGAGGTGGCAGGGAAGGTTAAGGAGAAAAAGGCTGCATTCAAAAAGTATAAGGAATCACAGGAGCATGACAGGGAACTGTATCAATTAAAGCAGAAAGAAGTGGGGAAGGCAGTCAGAATAGCAAAGGCCCAAACCAAGGAAAAAACAGCCAACTCAGTTAAGAAGGGGGATAAAACCTTTTATAGGTACATTAGGGAGCATAGAAAGGTTAAGGGAGGGATAGTGAAGATTAATAAAGGAGAGGGGAGGTGGGCAGAGGGAGACAGTGAAAAGGCAGAGATGTTAAATGAATACTTTTGCTCAGTATTCACAAAAGGAGGAGGAGGAGTTACCTAAACCAGACAATAGATGCACTCTGGGTAGGGGGGTTGACATCAGTCCATTCACAGGAAAGAGAGTCCTGAAAGAACTCCTAAAACTCAAGGTGGACAAAGCAATGGGGCCTGACGGGATTCACTCCAGAATCCTAAAAGAACTAAGGGAGGACCTAGTGACACCACTGACCATGCTTTTTAACAAATCATGGCAGGATGGGGTGGTACCCGAGAACTGGAGGAGGGCAGATGTGATTCCCCTTCACAAAAGTGGGAGCAAGGCAGAAGCAAGAAACTATAGACCTGTAAGTTTGACCTCAGTGGTAGAGAAAATGATGGAATCACTTCTGAAAGAAAGAATTGTTGAGTACCTAGAGGCCAGCGGGGCATAGGACCCAAAGCAGCATGGATTTACAGCAGGAAGGTCATATCAGATGAATCTAATTGATTTCTTTGACTGGGTGACCAAAGTAATAGACCAGGGAGGGGCTGTGGATATGGCCTACCTAGACTTTAGCAAGGCATTTGACACAGTCCCGCACAAAAGATTAATAATCAAGTTAGCCAGCCTGGGAGTGGGTCCCAGGGTGGTAGCCTGGTAGCAAACTGGCTGCACAACAGGACACAGAAGGTAATAGTGAATGGAACACATTCCGAAGAAAGGGGGTTACTAGTGGAGTACCTCAGGGCTCAGTACTGGGTCCAGTCCTCTTTAACATCTTTATAGGTGACATTGCAGAGGGTCTGGAGGGAAAGGTATGCCTCTTTGCAGATGACACAAAGATCTGTAACAAAGTTGATACACAAGAGGGGGTAGAAAAGATGAGAAGGGACTTGGCAAGGTTGGAGGAATGGTCAGACATATGGCAACTTAGATTCGATGCAAAGAAGTGCAAAGTAATGCACCTGGGAAACAAAAACCCAGGAGAAGAGTACACAATAGCAGGGAGGTACTAACAACAACAAAATGGAAAGGGACCTGGGGGTAGTCATATCAGATGACCTAAAGGTGGGTAAGCAATGTGAAAAGTCTGTAAGGAGAGCCAGGGGGATACTGGGATGCATAGGAAGGGGCATCACAAGTAGAAAAAAGGAAGTGGTTATCCTTCTATACAGACAGTTGGTGAGACCCCCATCTGGAGTACTGTGTGCAGTTTTGGAGACCTCATCTATGCAAGGACAGACAGGATGGAAGCAGTCCAGAGGAGGGCAACTAAAATGGTGCAAGGTCTGCAGCAGAAACCATATGAAGAGAGACAGAGAGCCTTAAAATGTATACCCTTGATGAAAGGAGGGACGGGGGAACATGATAGAAACACCACCAGGACATCATGGAGCCCACCAGCTCAGTTTTCTTCTACCCGAGCTATGGTCATGCATATGCGTGTGGAGGCACGCGCACATTGCAGTCTCCTCCCCTATTCGTGCTGCCCACTTGCCTGCATTACCCTCAAGCTTCCACCAGGGGCAGTTGTACTATGGGGCAACAAGGTCCCTCCCTGGGAGAGGAGAGCTACCTTCCATGAATTGAACTTCTGGACGCTCCCATCATTTACCACATCTCTGACAAGTGAGGTCATCTGGAGCTGGATCTTTTTTCTGTCCCCACGTACCACAAAACTGCAGTGTTTTTGCTCGCATGCTGCAGGGCCTGGAGTTTTTTTGTCGAGATGAGTCATCCTCTCCTGGAAAGTTCCTTTACACATTTTCTTCATTCTGTCTGATCCAAAAGGTTCTGGTCAAGCTTTGGATGGAACCAGCCTCTCCGACTCTGGTGGCACTATTGAGACCCCAGGAAATCTTACTGTATTCTAACAAATGCAGTGTGGTCTCACCATAGGACTGCCCCGGAGCTGAAATGGTTAACAGAACCTATGCTAATAGCAGAATGTTGGGCTCGAGCTGTTCTCAAACCACTGTCCCTGGTTGCACTTCCTGCAATCATCAAATTCTTTACTCCGCTTGCCTCAGTAAGATGTCTCCAGAGAGCTCTCCTTCACTTTGACTGAAGAAATTTATTTGTCTCGTTTTTTTTTTTTTTTTTCAAAGTCTGTTTATTTCAAATTTTGAAGCCCTGTCCTTGGGTAGACTTAGTCTAGATTGAGTGAGTTTGGTTAGTTTTTTCAGTTCCTCAGCAGTTCTTTTAACAGAGAGGAAACCAAAGGTATTTACCTTATTTGAATATTTGCTAAGGTCTGTATCACTTTTATTCTACCATCCAATACGGCGGGTGTACTTTTGTTTAAGAATTTGACAAGTTACCAGGTTAATTCTCGGTTCTTCGGTTTAATAGACCAATAAATGTCATAGACCAAGAAACGAACGGACCCCACAGGTTTCCAACACTGTACAGAGTACGGGGACCTGTTCACCAAAGCAGATCCTCATGTAGTTTGTGTATTTTGTTTGGGATTTAATCATCAAGGAAGACTGGGAAATTTGTAAAAACTTCTTTCAGTCGAAACTTGAGAGGAGACTTAAATGACTGCAGGGGAAGATGTCCAATAAGGCTACTAACCCAGCTAAGAACAAACCAGCTACCAGCCTAAATGAACCGGAGGAACAATCCTCTGACCTGGGTGACGGTTTGTCATCTAAAAAAAGTCCTGCTGATATAGCCGCTAACCCGGAAACCGCAGGAAAGAGAAAAAAATAAAGAAAAGCACGCAGTGGTTGAACCGTAACCGAAAAATATATCCGTTCCGACCGCTGAGGAGATAGCAAATGCTATCAGAATTATCCAGGCATTCCAACCGAGTACTTCGGTTCTGGTTGAGAAGTGGCAGAGTCTTCCTACCCCTGGCACTACTTTGGTTCCCAGTTCCTTGGAACACGAAGAGAAGCCCTTTGGCAAGGGAGAAGAGGAGGAGGAGGAGGAGGAGGAGGAGGATGATGATGATGAGTATGGGGAACCGACTGAACCGGATATTTCCCTGGGCCCTCGTCGTGCTGACTCCCCTGATAAGGGAAGTGCGGATTATACCTCTCATTTTGCCTTTATCAAACAAGTAGCCCAGTCCCTCGATCTTCCTATCCAGGAGCCAACCAACGAGGAAGAACAGCAGGACTACTTGGAGATTATGGATGTGCCAGGCTCTAAAAGTGTTACTACCCATCCATAAATCCTTGAAGCAGGTTAACAAGATCCTGCAGACCCCTGCTTTGGTGCCACTGGTTGACAGAAAGGTGGATGAGAAGTACTGAGTGGCGAAAGGCAGAGCAGAGTTCCTGTTTGGGCACCCTAGCCATGAGGGAGTGGTACAGGCTGCTGCCTGTGATAAGGCAGGCATCCCGTTGGCATCTCACCCACCAGACAAAGATTCAAGGAGGATGGATTCCATTGCTAAGAAAGTGTATTTGGGATCCTCGCTGATCAGTCAGGCCTCATACATGGCCTGTATTGCCAGATATCGGAGAACATTGTGGAACACTGTGATGGAGATCACAAAATCTGTCCCAGCCCCTGTGGCAGCAGATCTGGAGGAGGCTGCAAAAAAGGGGTATAGAGGCTTTGAAAGCCCAGTTCAGGCTTGCTGTGGACAACAATGACACTGCAGCCAGACAAATAGCCTCTTCTGTCTCAATCAGGAGATTTGCTTGGTTCAGGACTACTAACCTGACCCAGGACACAGTCCAAGGCCTTGGACTTTCCATGTGAGCCTTCCTTTCCATTTGGTGAACCAACTGAAGCCTACATGAAAAATATGGATGATAAGACGGCATAAAAAAGTGATGCAGCTAAAGAGAAGGCTTCTACTCCCCAGAAGCAACAAGCCAGAGGAAGGGGTCAGTATAGGCCATTCTTCCAGCCTCAGGCCTATCCCCAATACCAACAGCAGAGAGGTTACTTTAAGGGGAAGGGGCAGAAGAGGTGGCAGCCGAACTAGCCCCAGCACTCAGACAGCATCCCAACCTAAGCAGACCCCCTGAGGTCTGCTCAGGTCCCCTCCCCAACCTAGGTAGGGGGCAGGCTGGCCCACTACCTCCAAGAATGGCAAACCATCACCACAGACAGGTGGGTCCTGGAGGTAAAGGTCCAAGACCTGGCTCTCAGTTTCAAGCTCAGGCCAAAGCTAAGAGCAAGGGTCTTCAGTCCATCCTCCCCATCAGACAGTGTTGTTGGAAAGGGAAATATTTAACCTCCTATCTTTGGGAGCAATACAGCCCATTCCTCTAGCACAGAGAGGAAAAGGAATCTATTCAAGGTACTTCCTCACAATAAAGAAAACAGGGATGTGGTGACCCATGCTGGATCTCAGGCACCTAAACAGGCATCTGCTGAAGCCAAAGTTTAAGATGGTGATCCTAACAACAATCCTAACAATCCTTCCAACCCTAGAACAAGGGGATTGGTTAGCATCCCTAGATCTAAAAGGACGCATACTTCCACATCTGTCTAAGCTAGTCCCACAGAAAATTCCTCAGATTCAAACGGTCATCAGGCCATTACTAGTTCAAGGCATTGCCTTTCGGACTTGCTTCTGCTCCAAGGGTGTTCACAAAATGCTTGGCTGTGGTCGTGGCACACATCAGGAGGCAAGGAGTGGTAGTCTTCCCTTATCTGAATGACTGGTTAGTTGTAGGACAGTCTCTGGCACTCACACAGGAACTACTACGGTTACTGGGTTCCTTGTCAACCTAAAAAAAAAGGCCATTGTTACAGCCTGTGGAGCTCCTGGAATTCATAGGGGCCGAACTAGACTCGGTGAGAGGAAAGGCTTTTCTTCCCTAGACAAGGGCAGATAGCCTGGTACAGCTATCAGGCACTTTCAAGCTTCAAAGCCCAAGGCCAGCCAGGCATTTTCTGCAGTTATTAGGCCACATGGCAGCCTCAACAGCTACAGTGTCGGGGGCAAGGTTTCAGATGAGAGATGTCCAGTATCACCTCAGGCTCTACTGGCACCAGAAAACAGATTCATTATCAAACCTGATTCCAGTCACACAAACGCTCCTGCAGACATTTCAGTAGTGGTTGGACATGGACAACCTCAGGCAGAAAGTTACATTCCCCAAGGAACAACCCTCCTTGGTGCTAACCACAGATGCTTCCCTACTGGGGTGGGGGGCACACTTGGAGGAGCACGCTGCTCACGGTACATGGCTCAAGCAGGAGTCGTGGTTGCACATCAACCTGCTGGAACTCAGAGCAGTCTTCCTAGCACTTCAGGCATTCGCCAGCATGCTGCAGGGAAAGGTGGTGCAGGTCAGGACAGACATGAACCCAATGTACTACATCAACAAGCAGGGAAGCACAAGGTCAACACCCTTGTGCACAGAAGCTATGAAAATATGGAGGCTGGCTTAGTCTCTGAGAATTGCCTTGTCAGCAGTTCACCTACCAGGAAAGGACCGTGTGCTGGCAGATGCACTGATCAGAATAAATCAGAACCATCACGAATGGTCACTGGACACTCAGGTGTTGCAGGTAGTGTTCAAAAGGTGGGGCACTCCAGAGATTGACCTTTTCACAGCCCCAGACAACTACCAGCTCCCCCAATTTTGCTGCATGCCCCCAGTGAGGGGCTCAGTCCCACTGGATGCACTGATCTTCGACTGGACAGGGAAGTTTCTGTATGCCTTCCCTCCATTTTCTTTGCTTCTGAGGCTCCTGAACAAGCTCAGATCCCAGCCAGCTATAGTGGTCCTCATTGCTCCAGGCTGGGCCAGGCAACCTTGGTACTCCTTGGTTCTGGTACTATCAGTTGCCAAACCAATTAGCCTCCCCAGGAAGCACAACTTGCTGATTTCTTCCCAGGGCAGGATCCTACTATACCCCAACCTGCAGTCTCTCAGGCTCAAGGCCTGGCTCTTGAGGACTTAGATTATGCTGACCTACATCTCTCTGAAGGGGTCATGGAGGTCCTTATGGGGTTTCTAGAAAGCCCTCCACTAGGAAGGCTTATACATCCAAGTGTTAAAGATTCTCCGTTTGGTGTCAGAATAAGAATCTGGGCCACACTTAGGTGGGGTTGCCAGTGGTTCTGGATTACCTAACCCACCTTCATTCCCTTGGTCTGAGACCATCCACAGTGGAAGTGCATTTGGCAGCTGTCTCAGCTTACCTGTCAGCAGGCAAGGCATCATCTCTGGCCTCAAATTCGGTATTCAGAAAATTCTTCAAGGGGTTGCTACATTTGCACCCTCCCACATAGAACTCCCACTCCAGTGTGGGACCTGAACATATGTATTGTACAACTCATGCAGCCTCCTTTTGAGCCTATGTCATCAGCTGATCTCAAGTATGTAACTTGGAAAACTGTGTTTTTAGTTGCAGTCACCTCAGCCAGAAGGATTAGTGAGCTCCAGGCTTTGTCCATGGAGACTGACTATTTTGCATTTCACAGGGACAAGATGGTCCTTAGGACCAACAATGGGTTTCTCCCCAAGGTGGTGTCTGACTTCCATGTTAATCAGTCCATTACACTACCAGTCTTTTTTTTTTTTTTTTTAACTGACCATTCCTCTTCAGGGAAATGTAGACTGCATAGCCTGGATGTGAAGAGAGCTATAGTCTACTCCCTGGAGCATACAAGAGGCCACAGAGGGGACAAGATCAAACTCTTTTTGACCTGTGGGGAAGTAGGAAAAGGTAAACCAGCCACAAAGAGGTCCATAGCAAGGTGGATCGTGCCATGTATCTAATTGTGTTATGGCAAAGTGGGCAAGCAACCCTCACAGGAGCTCAGGGCCCACTCCACCAGAGGAACAGCTGCATCAATAGCAGCTTCAAGGGATATCCCTTTGCTGGAAATCTGCAAAGCAGCTACCTGGAAAACAGTTCACACATTTACTAAACATTACTGCCTGGATACCCAGGCTAGGAGGGATGCCAGGTTTGGCACAGCAGTCCTGTAGAGCCTGTTTCCTAAACAGGTCATCCGCCCGCCTCCAGAGGCACTGCTTGGGTAGTCTGCATATGTCAGAATGCAGTAAGATTTCCTGGGGTTTGAAGAAAACATTACTTACCATAGTAATCTTGTTTCTTTCAAGGGAATCTTACTGTATTCTGAGCTCCAACCCTTCCTCCCCTGCCAGGACCTACAGGGCACTGCATACTGTCTGTAGAACTGATGTTGGAAACCTGTGGGTGTTTACTAGTTTCTTGGGCATCTGTTGAATTGAGTCTTAAGAGATGCCCTCTGTTATTTAAGAGTTGTTTGCCCCTTTAAAGGGGGATTGATTTGTTTTTGTTACATTAGTTAACCAGTTTGTTTAGCTTCTGCATGCTTCGTAAGAATCAGATGGTTGCAGGAAGTGCAACCAGGGACAGTGGTTTGAAAACTGAGCTTGAGCCTAGCATTCCTCTATTAGCATAGGTTCTAGTAACCATTTCGGCTCCGGGGCAGCCCTATGGTGAGACCATACTGCATTTGTCGGAATACAGTAAGATTCCCTTGGAAGAAACAAGATTACTATGGTAAGTAATGTTTTCTTCCGGCCCACACAGATTTAGTTTCTTCTGCTACAGGTAACAAAGGCAGCTAAAAAGCCAACATCCAGAGCCAAGGCACCAACTTCCAACTATGCCTACAAGAAAAACCCAGGAACAGACTCCGAACACAAAAAATGATGAATGTTTTAGCACACGTGCTGTCCTTGCTGTGAGAAAGCACACAACACGTGTGCAAAAACATTCGGTGTTTTTCACAGTGGTGAGTTTTATTACTTTTTCATACTACAGCCAAGCCCTTGTCCTTTTTTTGTGTTCACCAGAGTCTGCTAGCCCAGACTTTTCTTGTGGGCACATTTCCTGCGCTACAGCAGTTGGCAATGGAACCGCCTCTCCTGCTTCCCTGTCAGGCAGGCCTGCTGTCACAGAAGCAGGGTTTTCTGGTGCAAATGAATCTTCAATCCCTGCACTTCTTGCCTGGCTCATGAGGACATAGAACTCTCCCTCCCTCTTTTGGGTCTCCCCTGTGGTTGAAGACGTTCTACTTGTGGCTCGTAAGCTGTCCACTAAGCATGTCTATTCCCAGAAATGGGAACGTACTACGATCTGGTGCTCCTCCCGAAACCTGGCCCCATTTACGTATCCAGCGAGTCATGTTCTAGATTCTCTTGTCCCTTTCAAAACTGGGCCTCTAGGATTCCTCTGAAGATGCATCTGCCGGCTGTTTCAGGTTCTCATGCCCTCATGGATGGCAGGTTGGTCACCAGACTTGAGATTCCTAATAGTATCCTGCATATTTGTCCCCCAGTCTGTAGACCAGTTCCAGTTTGAGACCTTACCATGGTTCTAGAGACCCTGATGGTGCCTCGTTTTGAACGGGCTGCTGCTTGCAAAACACGCTTCTTCTCATACAGGATGCTGTTTGTGGTGCCCATTACTTCAGCACAAAAAGTGTCCAAATTGCAAGCTCTGGTTTTGAAGCCCCCTACATACCAATCCTTGCCAACTCTGACTTCACATTGAATCAGACTATTCAGCGTCCTATTTTCTTTCCCCATGTAGTATAGCAGAACGGTGGATCTTATCTGTGTCAATCTTCACCATTCATCACTGTTGGGTATCTGCTGGAGGTCAGGACCCTGCGGGAGCTTTTTTTTTTTTTTTATATAAAGGTAGGTGGAGCAGATGCACCATCGGCGCTGCCCTCGAGGACGACGCACTGCATGGCACTTGCGGGCTGGCCGTTAGGCTGTGTCGACGACTCCTGCCTGCCAGTTCTTCATCTCCCGCTGTAGAGATCGCCTTGTGGGAAGTTGTGACGAGTCCTAGGCCTGCTCCGCAGGTTTTTCGAAAAATTTCACCTTCGGTTGAAATCCATCGGTTCTCCTGCCGGTTCAGTTTCTGCCAACACTCAACGTCGCCCGGTAAGATCTTTCCATAATTTTTATATTTCCGCGACGACGAGTCTATTTTTGGTGTTTTTCTCCCCGTAGGTCATGTCTCGGTCAGAGGGCAAGAAATCTACTAAGACGTGTCGGCCCCCCATGCGATGGTGCCCTTGTGGCCGAGAGTAGTCAGTCACCGACCAGCACGACCGGTGTCTCTCGTGTCTTGGCACGCTTCACGACATGGATTCATGCCACCTGTTTCGCCATGGACCGCCCGGTCATCGAACAACGCGCGTGGAAAGTGGGTCGAGCTCAGCTGACTTTTGATCGGGTGCGACCCGCCGAGCCAAGCCACGCTCTCTTGGCCTTCCTTCCGGTTCCCCTCCTGGTTCTATACAGACCGAGGAGGAGGGAGCCTCTGCTACTATTGGGCCTAGCAGTTACCGAGGCTTCTTCCGCGGTTCAGGAGTCCTGTTCCATTCCTCCTGGGGAGCGGGCGGGAGTCGCTGAATGGCAGTCACCCCTTTGGGGGTGAAGGCTCCCCCGGTGTCGGACCTGCGGTTTGCAAGGCCTGGGTCGGCGCCGTTGTGGGCCTCAGCGCCGTTCGTGGCGCCATGGGCCCTGACTGAGCAGTCATCGGCGCCGCCTTATCGCCGCGGCGACGTGGCTTCTGTCGGAGCTGTTCACAGTACAGACACTGATAGCAGCACTGTGGGAGCTGCTACAGCGCTGTCTTTTTCAATGTTGCGCCGAGGTTAAGCACGGCGCCGTGTCCTCGGGGCTCGGTGCCGTGAGGCCTTCAGATTCCTCTGTCTGTGCCATTATCGGCGCTGCCTCTGCTCGTGGCGCCGTGGAGCTGGGCAGCACCATCCTCGGTGCCGAGTCCGCCACCGGTGCTGCCCCTGCCTGCGGCGCCATGGATCCGGGCGGCGCTGTCCTTCGCTCCAATGGGGCTGTCTTCGGCGCCGCTTGGGACTGGATGGCACCATGACTGGTCCTGGCTCTGGAGCCGTTGTTCAGGCTAGGGCCGTGCCCCCTGCAGATTCCGTTCGCGGAGCTGCGGGGGGCGCTGGTACTGGCTCGGGCACAGCTTTGGTTTCTGGGCCTGTTGGCAAGGATGGCAGTGTGCGCCCTCCTATGGTTTGGCACAGGGCCTTGGCCTCTACCTCCTCTGAAGCGGAGTCGAGCTCTGAGTCAGACGTACAATCTGACCCTTTGGGGTTGGCTGTTGAGGTGGGCAGCCCAGTAGTCTCAGACAAGCCGGAGTCAGCCCCCTTCTGAGGTGGGGTCGGTGGCTACCGAGACTGGGGTCAGGGGTGCTGACCAGCAGGCAGTGGTGCAGGCCACCATAGCTCTGCAGCCTGGTCTTGGTGGTATCACTGACCCCTCAGTAGTGGTACCCCCACCTGTGGTGTTCCTAGATCGCCCAACTTTGGGGCCGATCAGAGCACCTATTTGGGGGGGGGGGGGAGAGAGAGGGTACTGTGCCCTGGATAGCCTCTTCGGGAGCTACCCAGAGATGCCAGCTACTCAGGCTGGCCCTCTCGAGAGGAGGCTCTTTCGACTCAGAGGGGTTGAGGGTGTGGGTCGCACGTCGGCCTTTTTTGGGGGTCCACCTGGTCTCTAAGAGAAGCCGTAGTGCGGATCTCCGCTCTTCCTCATCGGTCTCTTTGAGAGAGACCCATTCTTTTGAGGTGGGGACCATCCTTCTGGACCTATACGGCCCCGGTCGCCTCACAGGGGGGATTCATCTGGGCGCAGACAAGGCAGTACCAAAATGGTTGTTCAGCTGTCTGCTGTGGGGTCGTCCGGGACACCTTCTTCCGTGGGTGCCCACTGTCAGCTCCTTAGCCCAGGCGGAGGTCAGCAGACATCTCTGCTCGGCTCTGTCCCCATCCCTCTGCCACATTCTCCTGCGCTCCCAGGCATCCTTGGTCCTAGCGGGCCTCTCTCCTGGGAGCAGTTCAGAGCTGTGGCTGCTTGGTTCCCTGCTTACGTTAGGGCAATGGACAGCCAGGTTTTTCAACCCCCCCATGCAGCCACCCAATGAACAGCTGGTGCCCTCCAGCTCCTCATCCCCCTCCTCTTGGGAAGAGGACACTTCTGTCCACATCTCTCCAGCTGCTGATCTCGCTGAGTATCGGCGCTTCCTCGTGAGGATGTTCGAGGACTTGCACCTTACTCCTTCCACCAATCCTGAGCACTCTGCGCATGCCTTTCTAGGTGATTTTGGCGAGGCCACCCTTGTGGTGCAGCCCTGGCCTACTCCCTTTTGGGAGGCGTCGTTGCATTCCTGGCAGAGACCCTTCTCCGGAGTTCCTGCCCCAAGGAATCTCAGCCAGAGGTATTGCGCACCCCCGGAGTCTCCAGGTTCCATGCCTCATCCACAGTCTGGACTGACGCAGTTGGATACTCCTGATGGGCTTCGCGTCCTTCACCGTGACTGGCCCCCAGTTCAAGACTCCTCGGATTTTGACTTCTGGGGTAGGAGGACTTTCTACTTGGTACGGTTATTTCTATTTCTGCACATCAGGCCCACTATGCAGCCTATGACAGGTTCTCGTAGTCCAGGCTGGGTCAGCTCCTAGCCTCACTGCCTGATACAGAGCAAATCAGACAAGCCACTGCACACTCTGTGCGTGGCCTGGAGCTAGCAAGGCACCAAGCGAGGGCATCCTATGATGCCAACGAGGTAGCTACCAGGGTCGTAGGGACAGCGATCTGCACTAGGCAGACGGCATGGCTCCATCTTTCCTGGCTGTCACCCTTGGCCTGGCATAGGGTGATTGACTCCGCTCACCAGGGAACCTCTCTCTTCTACTGTACAGCGAGACGGCGCTTGTCGGGGCAACTTCCTTCCCCCTCAGGGGGAAACTCCGTCTCACTCTCTCCACGCCCTGAAGGTTCCCCCTCTTAGTGTGTCACCCACTGAGAGCTAAGGGATTTTATCCCTTAGGGTGTAAGAAAACCCCTTCAGGGGACTCGTGATTAACAGTGATGAATGGTGAAGACTGACACAGATAAGATATGAAAATTGCGTACCTACCATAATTATGATCTTTCTGTGCATCTTCACCATTCATCACGATCCCACCCTCCGTCCCCCTGGGGCCTCAGTCTCTGGGTCCCCTTCCCTCTCTGTGCCCATCCTTCCCCCTCTTCTTTTTTTAGGAATGGGGTAAAACAGGGGCACACAGGGGGATAATGTTCCAGGGAGAGTGGACAGCAGTGGAGGCACTTCTCCAGTGCCTTGGCTCCACCCCCATGGGCTGGGAGTTGACAGCTGCCCTCCTTTCTTTCCTCCTCCCTGTTTCCGTCAAACCTATTTCTCCTCGTTTATAACAGAGGGGAAAAATGTTCTCCCTTTTTTTCCACCAATAATCTTTTCTTGAGAAGGTGTTAATTCCCCTTATCTTGTCCTTCTTCCAGAATAGCCGACTCTGCTTATCTGGAGTCTTTGCCAGTTATTCCGTGCCTTGAATTCTGGCAGAAAGCTTTTGCTACTCCTCGCAGTTCCTATACAATCTGGAGACGGACCAGGGTCTGGGATGTGTTAACCTTCTTCGCTCTCTGCCTAAATTCTTTACCGACCCTACCTCCCTCTTCCTTTTCCAGAGATCGGGGCCCCTCCCAATCCCTTTAGTTTGCAACTCTTCTCCCTTCCTGTCCTCTCAGTCGTTATTTCTCCTTTTGGTTCTTACATCCTTTCCTTTTTCTGTCCCTTGGACTTCCTTGTCCCACCCTCCACTCCCTTCCTCTTACCTCTCCGGTGACTCAGAGCGGGAAAGGCAGGAGGTCGTCATGAAACAACGGCCAACCCGCGAGCCGCCACGTGAAGTCCGGCCTTGAGGGCAGCGCACGATGGTGAGTCTGCTCCACCTACCTTTATTAAAATAAAATAAAATAAAGAAGCTCCCATGGGGTCCTGACCTCCGGCAGATACCCAACAGTGATGAATGGTGAAGATGCATAGAAAGATCATAATTACGGTAGGTACGTAATTTTCATATCTTACTTCGAGGAAGGCTCTTGCAGCAGGCCACACCAGTAGGACTAAGCTGCTAGGCACTAGGACCACATGGAAAACTTCTAGTTAGCAGTCTATCACAGGGGACCGTCCACCGCCGATGCAAGTCAGCTGATGTTAGCCTAGCCTGTACAGGTGGGCAGTCCCCACACCTACCTCCGTGCTTGTCCTGCTGTCAACTTGCGCGCGTCAGATCTTAGCTGATGCCGCAGCTACAGTTGACCACCATTTCCCACACTTATTGTGCTTTATTTTTCATTTTCTTCTGTATAAAACATGAAATTTTCAGTGTTTTCCTTGACGAGTTTTTCTCCACCAGCCCAGTCTTACGACCGCTCCTCAAAGTATGCCTACGGCAAACAGAACCCTGAAAGGACAGCCATTCTGTGTGTCATCTGCCTAGGCCTCAGCCTCGACAACGAAGCCTGCCAGTTTTACTAGAAATTAAACTAGGCAACTCGGAGATGTCATTTAAAAACTCTGGAGAGACGCCTTTTGAAGCAGAAGTTGGTCATGATGTAGAAGGAGCTGCAGGCCAGGAGATCTTTGGCCTCGCCAGCTCAGTCCTCCGGGGTCTCTTCATCTTCTCAAAAGGAGAAATCCGGGAAGCATAAGCACTGGGATAAACACCGGGACCGGGCCCAGTCACCTACCCATTTTTGATCGCCCCCCTCCCCCGCGGGGGGGGGGTCGACTTCTCCGGTTCCATCAGCCCTCTCTTCTTCCGGGCTCCCGGTGGCTCCACTGCATGCCCTTATTT
Organism: Neoceratodus forsteri; assembly: GCA_016271365.2. NCBI lineage: Eukaryota > Metazoa > Chordata > Ceratodontiformes > Ceratodontidae > Neoceratodus > Neoceratodus forsteri. The sequence goes on from JADMNL010000027.1 coordinate 321,688,124, forward strand.
CCATTTCGGCTGGCGGCTCTTCAGGGCAGGGGACTTTGTCTCCTGCTCTTCAGCCCCTGACGCTCAGGCACTGGCTCTTAGCCAGGTGGCTTGGCCAGTGTTGATCTCAGAAGCGTCTGCTCCACGAGCATTGTCTCCCTGGCCACAGCACTGCCTTTGTCTGTTACCACCACTGGGATCGACATCAGTCCTGCCAGGCAACGCCCTCAGCAGGCTACCAGCGTCTCTTTACCAGCGCTGCCTTTGACTCGTGTGTTTCCATCCCCTCAGGTGCCAGCTTTTCCAGCTGGGTCACTACCAGCAGATCCATCTCCCAGGTGCTCCAGGACGTTGCATGCTTAGTCGCCGCCAGTGCTGCCACAGTATCAGCCTATGCTCCAGACTCAAATACCTGTGCAGCAGCAGACGCCTGCTGGGCCAGTGTCGAACCCTCACCCAGCGCTGGGTGGACCTGTGCCGAGGTACCTTTTGCCGGCTCCTCAGTCATCATACCCTTCCCCGGCACCTTCTTTCCTATTCCTGCTGGTGTACAATACAACACCCCAGGTGGATTATAATGCCCTCTTTTCGGTGTGATGGTCCTTCATACAGAAGCAGACCCCGGCCCCTCAGGGGCTGCCTCTGGTGCCCCCCTCTGCCCTCTCCAGGACCCCCAGAACACAGACTGGGCTGGTCCAAGTGCCCCCCTTGTGGAGGTCCTCAGAGGCTCGACCTTATGTCTGTTCAGGTTCTAGGAGGGACCATCGCCAGCTTCGGTCCTAGACAGTGATACCACTGAGGATGACTCTCTTCTTCAGAGTCTTCGGAGGGGTATGACCAGGCTAGGGAGGTACCAAAGTCCCCCTCCCGCCCCCCGATCCATCCTTCATGGATGTTATGCGCCACAACTAGTCCATTATGGGCTGCGAGACAGAACAGCAGGACCCGGAGAGACGCCGTTTTTCCACCTGTCTCTGGCAGCAAGATGCCCTCCCTATGGTGGTGCCTCCTTTGATTGACTTCCATGAGGATGTCACTGGGGCGGCCCGAAATCACCCTTCTACCACCCCTTCTCTGCTTAAAAAGATGGACCGCCTTTACCACACCCTGGCTGGCAAGCCCCTTCTGGGGAGCCGCCCTAAGGCAGATTCAGTTGTAAATAATGTGGCGCATGACCACACTAAGAAGCCCAGGCACCTTAGTACCCTTCTCCCAGACCGGGAATCCAGGCAGCTGGATCACCTTGGCAAACGTGTTTCTGCCTCTACCACTCTGGCTATCCAGGCCATAAATTATCTGGCCCACATAGTCCAACATCAGAGTGTTCTTTGGGACCAGACAAGGAACCTGATACAGACTTCAGAGGACCCCACTATGACACAGCTCCCCCACTTATGAAGTCTGTCTCGGACATTGGCAGTTATGCGAAACTGGAAGAGTATCCCTCTTGGACAATCCTGAGGACCCATTCTTCCACTGTAATGGACTTCCACTGGTTGTAAAACTGAGTCAGCTGCCCTTCTATCGCCGAGAGGTGTCCACCTCAGGCAGCTGAGGTGGGACCTGGGGCGGATCCTCAGAGGTTGGTACAGGGTGCTTTCGGGCCCTGTGCCCTCTGCTGAGTTTTCTTTTGCGGCTGAGTTGGTTCCCAATAAAGGCCCCTCGGCCTCTACCTTGAGAAGAATGCCTGTTATGAAATTGTTGACCGTTCCGGTTCCTCCGAGGGGCTGCAGGAGTCGGCCTGGCTGTTTTAATGGCAGCCCTGGTGTTCTGAGCAGCTTCCAGAGCTTAACCTGAGGGTCGAACAGGTACACACCATCTAGGGGATGTTAACCACCTGCTGAACATCGGCTGAGAAACCTGATGTTCTGGGCCAGGAGAGTCGCCTTCCAGAAATGCCAGTGGCAGCTGCCCTAGAAGCAGTCTTGTAGGCATCCATAGAAGCTTCAGTTGATTATTTGACTATGTGCCCCTGGTCCCGGCCTCAAAATAATGCTGGTCAATATTTTAAGCTTATCCAAAAATGTTACCAATTACAATCATGGGCCACACACACTGAGCCCAATCTCATCATTATTACTGAGTCCTAGCTCAAAAAAACTATTACAGACCAGCAAGTAACCCTCCTCGGCTATAATCTGAATACAAATTTACAGTTAGTGACATCTATTGTAATTCAAAATGGAAGGAATACGAAATTATATCTCTGAAGCTCCACCTTCCTTCCACGGAAAGCATTACGGTAATCGGTGGTTACAGGCCCCCAGCTGGCGGGACCTAGATCCTTAATGTCTTCAAATCCTTAACCACTACTGCCAACACAGAAACACTGATCCTAGGGTACTTCAATATGGACTGGCTTTCCTCTAAAATTGCACAGCCCGAAATCCCTTTGCGACGAACTCTGTCTTGTTCAGTTAGTTAGAGAACCTTCCAGGATCAACATCTCAAATATTGCAAACAGTTCACTCCTTGATGTCATACTAACCACTCATCCCCACAAAATTTTGCACTCAGTGGACTTCCACAATGATACAAGTAATCATAGAGTTGTAGTCTGCACAAGATCGCAAACTAAAGTTCACCATCAGCCCAAGTTCATAACCAAGCGGTCCTTTCGAAAGTTCAATGCCCTAAATTACTTGACTGACCTAAGCAAGGTTAGATGGCAAGATCTGTATCTCTCTGAATCAGTCGATGAGGCCGTCTCTGCCCTCAATGATAACCTCATTACCTTGGCTAACAAGCATGCTCCCTTTATCAAGGTTCGAACACGTAATCTCTCTCACCCCTGGTTTACACCGGAGCTTAAGGTCACACTTACAAACCATGAAAATCTGGTCTCTGGCCAGGCGCACCAAGAATCTGGTAGACTGGCAGGCATTTAGAGCAGCTAGGAATGCCCGTGTAAAATGCATTTGTTCTGCCAAAGCAAATTTCTAGGTTTCCACTTTGGAACAAGCTACAGGGAACTCGCAGAAAATCTGAAGAACCATTAAGTCTACTGAAGGACGGCCGGCTGCTCCCTCCATCCCATCTAAGATTCACATCAATGGCACAGTTGTTGAAAGTAATCACCAAATCCTTGAATTCAACTCCCTCTTTGTCACGGCTGGCCTAGCCTTCGGCGCCTCACCGTACACAACTCGTACCATCAACCATGCCAGCCCAATCACCCTAACACTCTGCGATCTGCAGTCCACCCTTTCCAGCTGCTCCCTCTCAGCTTCAAAGAAGTTTGAAAATTCACTCATCAATCTAGATACCACAAAAAGTGCCGGAGATGACTATCTCAAACCATTTTTACTTAAACTTGGTTACCCTTATCTTACTACCCCCATTCTCCATATGTTCAACCTCTACTTCAACTGCCAGAGTTCCATTGTGCTGGAAATCTGCTCACATCCTACCCTTATTTAAAATCAGGGGACCTATGTGACAAATACCTGCAGACCCATTTCAATCCTGCTTATCCTTTCAAAAGTCTTTGAAAAATTGATTTATACGTTAAAAAACCACCTCGAAACCTATTCTCTCCTCAACCCAGCACAATCTGGCTATCGCCCTATTCATAGCACCGTCACAGCGTTGGCCAAAGTCACCAATGACTGGGACTCTGCTAAGGACTCTAAGAAGATCACGGGAGCAGTATTCTTAGACCCAAGTAAAGTATTTGACACTTTTGACCACAACCTAATTGTGAACAACCTCACCAAAATAGGTGCCATCCACTTCCCAGTGGTTTACCAGTTATCTATCAGGAAGGATGCAGAAAATCAAAGCAGGTGGCCTGTTCTCTGCCTCCTTGCCAGTTGCTAGGAGAGTCCCGCAAGGCTCCATCTTAGGTCCTATTTTCTCCCTATACATCAATGACCTTGATACACAAATAACTAAGTCAACCTTGCATTTCTTTGCAGATGATACAGTTTTGTACCCATCTGGTTCTACACTGCCTGAAGAAAGAGACATACTCCAAGCCCACTTTACACAGCTAGAAACAAATCTTATTAATGCCAAACTTCTAAACGCAAAGAAAACCAAGACCATGATCTTCTCCCCCAATATTTCCTCCGTCACTCCTTTCGACCCGCCCAAAGACTAGGTGAACCACTGGAAGTCATCTCTAAATTTAAATATCTTGGTATTTGGTTAGACAACAAGCTCTCCTTTAATGATCACCTTGATGACCTGACCAGGAGATTAAAAGCTAGGCTAGGCTTCTTCCGCAACAGGTCCCTCTTTCCTCTGAAGACCAGAATCAGGCTTGTTCAGGCCACTTTCCTCCCTCTACTTGATTCTGGGGACATAATCTAAGCCTCCTCTGCAATTACTAACCTAAACAAACAGGACATCCTCGATCACCGTGCTCTGCGCTTCATTACAAACTATCCACACCGAACCCATCACTGTGATCTGCATGCAGCTGTTGGCTGGAAGTCGCTTACCATTAGATGCACACTCCATGCTGGTATCTGGACCCTAAAGCTCCTCCTGAATAAACTCCCAAGCTACCCAACATCTCTCATCCGTATCTCCCACAGTCCATATTAACTCAGGAAATCAGATTTTATCCTCCTCGACGTGCCCAGGACTCACACCTCCTTTGGTAGACGAGCCATCTCAAGTGCCCTCCCAACCATCTGGAATCAGTTACAATCTATTCTGAAACTATCCAGCATGGTCTCTGTGAACTTCTTCAAAAGGCTATTTGCTTCCAAAATAAAAGACACCTGTAGCCGTTTTTAATCTCCATCATTATTTCACACCCCTCCCTCACATCCCATTGATGTCAGTTTTAGTCCATTTGATTCTAGTCTAGTACTAGAACTAGTCTTTTACTTCTGCTGGCCTAAACAGAATAATCCCTGCAGCTGATCTCTTGACTCCATTCTGCCTTTATCCCTCCTCCCCTATAATCTATCCCCCCCCCCGCACTTCCTCCAATCTGTTGGCTGACCTTTTATCTTTCCTTTCTTCATATATCCTCATTCCTCCCACCCACTCTCCTTTTAATTCCCTAGCCCTCTGGCACCCTTCCTGCCCCCCCATCCCTAAATTCTTCAGTCTTATTTCTCTCTCCAGTTGTCTTCATTGTTTCCATTCCAGATGTTTCTCCCCAGGCTTACGCTTCCTTTAATTACACTGCCACTTTCTAATTAGAGTTTAAGTATCATTATCTTCTAATTGTAGAACTATGTATCTAGTCTGCACTTAATGTACTGTTATGTTATTCATTACATATATCATGTATTTGTCTGTATACATGCCTCAGGACCTCCTCATGAATGAGTTTGCTCAATGGAGTTTTCCTGCAACAAACTTGAACTAATGGAGCGGTAGATTGCGGAAGGTTCTCGACCACCGATTTAAGTGCGTTCCACAGGGTGTACTTGTACAGAGGAATGTAGGAACTCAAGATGCAGAAGTCTGCTTTGGTCCACAGATGAAGTTCATAATACTATGGTAGACCCCATATCCCCGAGGAGAGACTGGAATGAAAGATCTTCCACCACAGGCTCAGCTGATACAGAAGGCTTGCTTTCCAGCCCATAAAAGGAGCCTTCTGCTGCGGCTTCGACAAAAGCAGGTCAGGGTCAGACTCATCAAGATCCACTCTTAGACCAGGAATCACGGGAGACACCACCACCCGGATCGGCATCGAGACATTCAGCACCACTCGCGGCATGGGCACCAAATATGGTGCCGGCACCACACACTGTGCCAACACTGCTGCTGGCCAGATCTGAAAGAAAGGGGGAAGGAATGCGGTACCTGTGTCGGCCCCTGCAAGGAAAGAAGGTGAGGGTGGGTAGGCACATGGGAGTCAGCATCGATGGCGCTGGCACCAGAGAGGGCACCGTGCACACATCCTGGTCCAACCAATCTGGCTGTGGCCCAAAAGCCCAGGAACCGGGTCCACTAGCAAGGTCAACCGGGCCAGACGCCGCATCCACTGATCTGTAAGAGCGTCCCAGTGATGAAACTGCTCACCAGAGCCCCAAAGGACAGAGAGGGGATCCGGTGTCAAAGATCGCGGCTGTTAAGAATGGAGCCACAGAGGACCCAACCGGAGTCAGGTCAGGCCTACCACTCTCCACCACAGACTATCCCCGCGCAGACATACCAGAGGGCGACCACGAGTGGTACAGTTTCTTTGACCAACAGGAGGAAGAAGAACTCTAGGTGGAGCCAGGTCCCGGATTGAGGTCGGAAACAGGCCCACTACTTTTGTGCTTTGGGCGGACTGTCCCTCCCACCCCACTCCTGAGCATCGGATCGCCCATGGTCGGACCCCCTTCTGCAAAGGGTGTCGGACCAGACACAGCCCCACTGCCAGAACAGCTTTCAAGCTAAGTCTCCCTATAGTCACCTCTACCATCTAAGGTCGACTGTTGATGGCAGGCTGAAAATTTCTTCAATTAGACTTTTTCCTCCTCTTTTTTTGAGCACCAAAAGTAGTAAGTTAATTGAATACTGAAAGACTTTAGCTGTCATACAGACGAAGACTTGATTCCAGGCAGACGAACTACCGTCAATGAAGTACACTTGGTGTGAATCAGTGGTGGAGACTTAGTCCAGAAGATGTCTTTTTCCCTCTCTATAAATCAAAGGTTCGTCCACCAACTGACTGTGCCAGCCAAGTCTGGTGCCCGTTTAAGAAAAATCAGATTAACAAAACTGAAAAAAATCCAGAAGGGCAACTAAATGTATAATATCATTAACGAACAAAACATATGAGAGTAGGATAAACGCATTAAACTTCATGCCGTTGCATGTCGGATGTCTTTGAGGAGACCTACTTGTTATGTTCAATATTATGCAGGATCCATATTTAATGTGCAAATTAAGATTTAAACAGTGACTACAAAAGTAATCAGACACCAAGGGACACGCATTACAGATTTGCAGAAACAGATTTCATCTGTTCAAAAGAAAATATTTCTTCATCCAATGCATAGTTAATCCTTGGAACTAGTCAGACCACATCTGGAGTACTGCATTCAGTTCTGGCATGCCTTTCTGAAGAAGGATATCAGATTGCTGGAGGGGGTGCAGCGTAAGGCAACTAAGATGGTCCAGGGGCTGGAGGGCAAAACCTATAAGGACAGACAGACTGACTGAGTTGAATATGTACACCCTGGAGGAGAGGAGAGGAGGGATCAGGAAGGGGGTGGGGGTATGACTGAGCTCTTCAAATATTTGAAGGAGATTAACAAAACAAGTACAGAAGGGATATTTAAGCTGATGAGAGGAAGGGACAGCACAGGGCATGGTCTCAGGCTGGAGCGTGGAAGATATCAAAGACAGATGAGGAGGCATTTTTTTCCACAGAGAGGGTGGTGGAGAAATGGAACACTCTACCCGAGGAGGTGGCATCCTGTAGCACAGTGGGCAGTTTTAAAAGGGCATGGGATGGGGACAGCCTGGTGGCACTGAGGACTGGACGCCTTACCTCGTGCCACACCGACCCGGGTTCGGGAACAAGCATGGGCCGCTGGAGATCAGCAAAGGGGAAGGGGGACAGAGCTGGATGGAGCTGCCAGAAGGCAGCTCTCCTCTCCGGGGAGGAAAGATGGCATCCCTCGGCTATTGTCTTCCTCCTGGTGCAGGCCAGCAGACAGTACAGGCTAGACGGTGCATAGGTGTTGCCGACAGGGTCGTTACTTGGGACTGTAGTTCGCATGCGCGCCTCCATGCGCATGCGTCTACTCCTGGGGCCCTGGGTGAAAAAATGGAGAAAAACATTCTGGCAGGCAGGATGACACCTAACTCCCCTCAAGCACCGCTCCCAGGCCGGGCTTAAGGTAAGTCCCAACAATTCTGGGTGACTGAGCTGGGGGGAGTCAGGCTGAATGGGGCACGCTGGGAAAAGGCACAAAGTAGTGATAAGAAACAAACAAACGGCATGTGACAGGGTGCGAGGTGGGTAAAGGTGGTGGTGGGGAACAGTTGCAATATAAGGGTGCTAGCTGTGCATTCGAGAAGACTAACTTGACAGACCATAAGGCCTGTTTCTGCTGGCAAATTCTTATGTTCGTATTACTGCTTGAAATTGTAGCAAGCAAAAAAAAAAAAAAAAAAAAAAAAAAAGAACGTTTCAATCTAGATTAGATAAATGCATCTTGGGCAGAAATCTACATGGATATTACAGCTGTTAGATGGAGCTCTTTATGGGCCAGCTGCCCTCCTAGCTCCTTCATACCTTAGTATACACCTCAGTATACACAAGCAGATAGTCTGTACCTGCCTTCTACCATGGATATTGAGGTCGACTTAACCCTGAACTCTACTGTGCTTTGACCTCGTACCACCTGCATTCCAGCTGGAAAAAGACATGCAGGTCAAGAGTAAGTCTAAATTATGAATAAAACTATATTTACAAATACAAAATTAAATACTATATCAACAGCAAATGTTTAGAAAGGTTAATTACTAATGTACACGAAACAGCTCTCTCGTCTTGTCAAATGTTTAAGGAGTAAGGCAGTGAAGGTGGCCACCCTGAACAAATATTTCTCTTCAGTGTTCACATGAAGGAAAAAGGGCAGTTATTTGACTGCCACCAGGGCTAAGGGGGATGGGGGGGGGGCAATGAGGACCCAAAGGGTACTAGAGGGGTGAGCCCACTGCAAGTGAGTAAGTCTATGGGCTTGAACAGGCTCCATCGCCATGTGCTAACAGGAGAGCCGCTGGCTGAGCCTTTCGTTAGCTCTGGAGCTTGGGACAGTAACCAGGACTGAAGGACAGTGGATGTAGGTCCCCTGCACAAGAGCGGGGCAAGCATGAACCAGGGAACTACTGACCACAGTCAGTCTAACATCTATAGTGGGTAAGCTGTGAGACACCATAAAAATGGAAAGACTCAAGTTTCACCTGCTCTTAAAAAAAAAAAAAAAAAAAAAAAAGCTCCGAGGCTCTTTACAGGGGGCAGTAGGAACTGGTTACCAGCGTCTGGAGCCTGGCATACGCTACGAGTTGAAGCCGTAGTCCCTGGCTACTTATTGTTGGTAGCCAATAGTGTACTCCGACGATCTTGTGGTTCTAAGTGGCAAAGAGAATAGTTGAATAGATGATTTTTATTAAACAAAAATATAGCAACTATGTTCATGAATATAAACATCCATAGTATCTCAGTCACATGCACATCTGACCCACACCTTAGACAGAACCAGAGCACCACAACAGAGGCTTGATAACCGTTTATTACAGGATGTGCATTTACTAATCAAAAAGAAATCACCGTGGCAATAACATGGGATGCCATGAAAGCACATTTAAGAGCAATTACTTCATATCAAATGTAAAAAAATTCACAATACTGTAAAAAAAAATCAACACTTGAAATAAAACAGAAAATAAAACACAGGAGAAGATGAAGACAAATAATAAAATACAAGAATGTATAAGTAAAAAAATGAAGTATTACATTCACTAGAAAAAGATTTATGAAAAATAAATAAACTATACTTCCAAGCAGATAAAACAGGTAGACTTCTGGCTTATGCACTTAAAAACAAAAGGAAACAAACACTATGACAGTTATTAAAACAGAACATGAAGAAGTTTTCACAGAAACTCATAGCTCATGAATTCATACAATTTTTTGAAAAATTTATAATAGGGAATATAGAAACTTAAAATAATAACAGAATACCTACAAAATTCATCTATTCCCAAACTATAAATAAAAGATAATTTCACAACTGGAGAAATAAATTTAGCAACATCCATTAATGAAAGTATCATCATATTTTTCCTAAAAGAGAACAAAGACAGTAAAAACCCTGAAAGTTATCATCCTGTATCATTATTAAACCTGGATTATAAAATCATTACAAAGATAATAGTTAATCCCATACAGGATCAAGTTGCTAAATTTACTGGCGACGAACAGAAAGGATTTATTAAAGGTAGAAACATCTTTGAAGGCTTAGAACAAATACAAGAAATAGTAACTACTGTATGTATGCCACTCCACTGTCAATACCTAGGGTGGAAGAAAGGGCATTGGCCGCACTTGATGCAACCAAGGCCTTCAACCTGTTAAGAGACTTCACGTTTTCTTCCTTATACCAATGGGGACTTCCATTGATTATACATATATTCCAAAAATGACGTGCTTCTGCAACTGCAAGATTAAGGATTAATGCATATATAATGTATTTGGAACGCTGATTACCCTCTGAAATCAGCAAGATTACAAACCTGTAAACCCACTGACATGACGTGTACACCTTACAAACCTATCTCATCTATGTTACGTCGGTGGGTTTACAGAAAAGAATGTCACCGATAAGCAGCATTCAACAAAGAACGCGATCGCTAGTCTCAGCAAATTATTCAAAGTGCATTCCAATCATAGCAGTTTACAGTCACTGAGACTAGCGATCGCAATGTCTGGCTAAGAGTTTTTTCTTTTCCCTGCTTAGTTACCTTGCTGTTTCCACGGTGAAGCTCCTCTTGCTACTCCGGATGTCTGGGCCAAATGCAGCGTGACTTCCCATAATTCCCCATCACGTATGCCACCTTGACCTTGAGGGGTCAATCGGATGTCCCCCCCCCAGTTCATTTTTCCTCGCCATCTCTCACGAACTGGGCCAAATACACTATAAAGTTAATACCTAACATAGGTGATAACCCTTGACAATCACCTCCACGTTGTTTGCTGAGGCTATGGTAAACCTTCGAGCTCGCGGCTCGAGGTTTACTGCCGTCTTGAGCAACAACACGAGGTGATTACACCGCGGCCAGCACCTATGTGTTAGGCATTATCCTCTATTTATCTGGTCCCATTAAAGTATCGAATGATGTGAGACAAGGTTGCCCTCTGTCTCCACTAATACTTATATTATGCTTGGAGCCACTATTGAATTAAACTAGAAAAAATGAACAGATTACTGGGAACCCCACTGGCAGTAGGCATCTGAAGTTGAACTTTTATGCATATAACATGATGTTAATCTTAGTAACCCAATAGTTTCCTGGCCTGAAGCTGTTGCAGAAATAGAAACATATTCCAAGCTATCAGGCTTGGAATTAAATCAATCAAAATCTTTGAAACTTCTGCTAACACTTTCAGACAGCACAACAGAAGCTATTTTCGGTCCTATTAAAATAGTAAATAACATGAAGTACCTAGGTATACAACTGACCTGTGATATCCAAGAAACAATACAAATAAACTTAAAATAAACTTACAATAAAATAAAGACACCCTTAGAAGGTTGGGAGAACTTGTCCTTTCCATTATGGGGTAGAACTGAAACACTGAAGATGTCTATTATGCCATAGTTAATGTACCTCTCAAGCAGTTACGGGACAATACCAGGAAATACGGTTTTCTCAGATCAAACGCATCTTTGTGAAATTTATGTGGCGGGGTGCTTCTCTTAGAATAAATTGGTGTAAATTAACAGTTCCCAGAAGTCATGGGGGAATGGGGTGTCCAAAACTATAAAATTACTTCTGGGCAGTTAGAATGAAAACAGCCTTTAAATGGTCAAACAAAACTGAACATAAACTAGATAAACAAGGCAGATATATTTTACCCATTCAGAAACTAATAAAATGTTAATGTAATGATTCAAGCGATCATATCCAATCACAAAGTATTCCTAAGATCCAACATTAATACTATAATTAAAAGTGTTGCATAAGCTGGTAAAATCTAGAAAAGAAAGTTAAATCAAAACATTATATGCTACATTCTAGCATACTAATGAACTTATTTAAGAGAACCAACTATGAGAACAAAGTTTGGACGGATGCCTTTATAAACTCCAATATAATAAACTGGTTAGATCTGATAGGAGACTATTACTATTCTGAAATTTAAGGAATTCCCAGAACTAGCTAAATTGAAAGACAATTGGTATTTGAATTCCATTTTGAAATCTAAATTCAATGTTTTAAAAAAAATATATGTAAAAGTATATTGAAGAGTAACACAGACATATATCTAAACAATGACCTAAATAAAAACAAGAGCATAATTGCTCAGGTTTATAAACATTTACTTGAAACAGATAATACAAACCTATAAAAAAAAAATAATATTCTTAACTAAAATTAAATGGGAACAAGAAAACGGAGAGGAGATACAAAACAAAATGTGGAACATAATTAAAGTGAATGCAAACAAACTTTACGTAAATGCTAAAAATAGAAGTATACAATATAAATAGAATAATGGATAGGTTAGTGCTAATTACCAGGGAAGAATACCATCAAAAGGTTCTGGACACACAGGAACCTCAAGAGAGAAGCTTGAGAGGTTCCAATGTGTCCAAAACCTTGAGATGGTAGGACTCTCCGGTAATGAACACTAACTTACCCGTTATTTTTATTTTTTTTAATATAGGATCCGCTTTGAAAATGTTATCGGATTGCAAACGGGCGCCCGACTATTTCACTTTAACACTTCCCTACGGGTACCAGACATCTACTCTGCACACTACATTGAATACAAGACCACTGCACTGCCGAATCACTCATTCGACTCTTACCTTTACTGACTTCAGTAGCAAGATGAGAGAAAGCAGGATTAACCAGACAGTTAAGATTAATTAAAAAAAAAAAAAAAAAACACAAAACACTGCTCCTAACACACAGGATTTCTCCTCACAAGCGAGAGAGAGAGAGAGAGAGAGAGAGAGAGAGAGAGAGAGAGAGAGACGCCATGTTTTCAAGTTGTTCTGCCTGCCCACACAGGAAAAGCAGCTACTCTGAAGCCACGCTTTGGAAGATGTTGGGAGGCAGACTAACACTTGCGCTGTTGTCTTTTGCTGATAATACTACTGTTCAAGTCCCAAATGACAGTATTATGGCACCTGAACGACAGTATCAGTCGTGAAGTGTACTATTATCACTTTGGAAGCGATGGTATTAAGAATTTTTAGTATGCTTTACTATTATTTTCAAAATCCATACATTAAAAATATTGGACCGTGCATATATTACACCAGTATATTCACATTACATCCCTCAAATCAGGTAAATTACGTTGGCACCAGCTGGACTGGATGGAACGTTAACTTACAAATATATGGGGTCAACACTGTTTGTACTGATGTCACGTTAAATTACTTGATTGTTGGCACCTGTATCACAAGGTATTTAACTCACTAATGTAAAGGCCTGGTCATGCCTCCTGAGGAAGGGGAGTCTGTGCCCCGAAGCGCCGAGGCTGGATGTGGGTGGAGGTTCTTCACTAAATATAGTATTTATTTTTTCACTTACATGTTGTAAGTAATTTATTTATTCAATAAATAAAATAAAATCTTTCCTAAATTTTTGGACAAGTCTCGAGTGCTGGAATTTTTTGCATATTTAGCACTGATGAAGGAACCGCTCCAGTGGAGACCAGGTCCCTTGAGTGTCTGTCTGCCATGTGGCACCCCAACCTAACCCCAAGGCATCTGTAGTCTGAATCCTCCTCAGAGGGTCCTGCCTGAAGGGAACTCCCTCGATAAGACAGTCACAGTCCATCCACCAGGACAGTCTCTGGCGAACTGGGTCCAAGACAAACAGGGATATCCGGTCCGTCAGACCACTGGTCCCACTGCACCCCGAGTGTCCACTGGGGAACCTTCATGTGGAGGCGAGCCAAAGGGACAGTCTGAATGAGGGCTGCAATGTGGCAGAGTAACCTCAGGTAAGTTCGGGCCGAAATGTGGTGAGACAAGGACACCATCCGAGCCTGATCCCGAAGCAGATCAGCCCTGTCTGAGGGGAGGAAGGCCATGCCCTGGACTGTATAGTGGACTGCTCCGATGAATTGGAGTCTCTGGCTGCTTCATGGGGACGACTTTGGCAGATTCAGGGTGATCCACAAATCTCGGAAGAGTGTAAAGGTGTCTCCAAGAGTACGAGGCAGCTGATCCTCTGAGGGAGCTGTCAGGAGCCAGTCATCTAGTTAGGGAAATACGCAATGGCCTCATCTCCTGAGGGCTGCAGCCACCACCACAAGACACTTGGTGAAGACTCTTGGAGCAGAGGATAGGCCGAACAGCAGAGCCCGGAATTGGTAATGACAGCCCTGGAAGAGGAAGCGCAGGTACTTTCTATGGGGTGAAACACCAGGATACACATGTATGCATCCTGCATATCCAGGGAGCAGAGCCAGGCCCCCTGATGCAGGAGGGGGATGAGACCTTAGTGTGACCATCCTGAAAGTACAGTTATGTAAGAACTTACCATAACAGCAGAACTTCGAGAGGGGTTCCTGTAGTAGGTCATTACACATAGGACTGCGCCACCTGACGTCAGGACCGCATGGCAAACTTTTCCAGCAATGCCTGGCAAGGGACTGCCCACCCAGCATGTGATGGACATCAGCATGACCCTATATAGTGGGCGGTACCCACGCCCGCCTTCCAGTTCTCCCAACAGAGATCCTAAAAGGAAACACAGGAGAAGGAACAGTTTCTGGAGCCCAAAAGAAAACTGGGGGAAGGAGGGAGGGAAAAAACATGACCTACTGCAGGAACCTCTCTCGAAGATCTACTGTTACGGTACATTCTTAGTAATTGTACTATCTTACTTCGAGAGGATTCCTGCAGTAGGTTGTTACACACAGGACTGAATCCCAAGCAGTCCCTCAGAGAGAGAGATCGAGAGAGACATGGGAGGAGAAGCAACTGAAAGGACAGTGCAGAACCGACATAGGACAACAGGCCCTGCAGCACGGCTAGGCCAAACCCAGCGCCTAGAGGTAATGTCCAGACTGTAGTGTTTGGTGAAGGTGTGGACCTAACTCCAGGTAGCCGCTGCACAAATCTCTGCTGCCGATACATTCCTCAAGAGTGCTGTGGACGCAGCCATTCCACGAGTGGAATGACCCCAGACCTCCCCTGGCAGAGGTTTGTGATACTTCTGATAACAGAAGCAAATGCAGTAAGTGAGCCACTTGGATAAAGCGCTGCTTAGACACCGCTGAACCCATGGATTCAGGGGCAAACAAGACGAAAAGCTGTTCGGATTTTCTAGAGCTTTTAGTCCTGTGGACATAACGCAGGATCCTGTGTATGTCCAGTGTATAAAGAAGAGCCTCACCTTTGTTAGGATGGTTAGGGTAATACACTGGAAGTTCAACCGTCTGAGGGTGAACTCTGAAACCACCTAGGGAAGAAACTTAGGATTGGTTCGTAAGACCTCCCGGTCTATATGAAAAATCAAATAAGACTCCCTACACATCAGGGCCTAAAGCTCGGAAATCCTTCGAGCAGAAGTAATGGCAACCAAAAATAGCGCCTTCCAGGAGAGAGCGCAAATCACAGCTCACCGCTGGTTCAAAAAAGGGGGAAGCGTAAGCTTCTCTATAATTCAAATCCCAAGGTGGGGTGGGGTTATGGATAGGGGGTTTCAGAAGGAGAATCCCTTTCAGAAAGGTTTTTGAGATTTCCAGCTGCGTCGCAGGTTTCCCCCTGTCAAATCATGACAGGCTGAAGTGGCAGCCAGGTGAACCTTGAGGGAGGAGTAAGAAAGACCCAGATCAGACCGGTGCAACAGATACTCCATGATCTGTGGAGCCGAGCATATGAAGGGGTCCTGGCCTTTTGGCGCCACCCAAATGGAAAAGCGCTTCCATTTCGTAGCATATGTCAATCTGGTAGAGGGCTTTCTGGCCTCTAACAGGACCTGGACAACCTTATGTGAGACCCTGAAACAAGACTATTATGTCTGTAGGAGCCACACATGATGCAGGGTCCTGAGCCCGGGATGCACTAGTCTGCCCTGGTCCTGAGTAAACATGTCGTGCCTGAGAGGAAGAGGAACTGGGGGTTCCACCAAGAGCTGCTACAGAAGCGAAAACCAGATTTGCCTCAGCCAGAGGGTAGCTATGAGAATCATCCTGGCTCCCTCTGCCTGGAGTTTCACAAGGACCCTCAGAAGCATGGGAAGCAGAAGGACAGTGTACAAGAATTTCCCTGTCCAACAATGTGCCAACGCGTCGTGCCAGAAAGCACCATGCCCTGGAATGAGCAAGCAAAAACTGGGAAATTTTGTGTTGGATGGGGAGGCGAACAGGTACAGTTCTGGTCACCCTCATCGCTGAAAAAGGAAGTTTGCCACTTTCTGGCTTAATTCCCATTCGTGAGCGAGGGTGTATGGTCTGCTGAGGCTGTTTGCCAGGACATTTTGAATGCCTGGCACGTGGATGGCTGTGAGTGACAGGCCATGTTGGACTGCCCAGTTCCACACTCACATTGCCTCCCTGAAAAGGGGGGGGGTATGACTGAGTGCCTCCCTGTTTGTTAATATACCAGACTACCGACATGTTGTCCATCTGGATAAGCAGTGATCCCTTGGGAAGGATGGACTGAAAGGCCTGAAGGGCGTACAGGACTGCCCTCGTCTCCAGGACATTGATGTGCAAGGACATCTTGCGTTGGGACCATAGACCTAGAGTTTGCTGGTCTCCCATACGAGCTCCCCAACCCTGGCTGGAAGCATCAGTGGTGACAGTGCACCGGGGAGCAGGCCTCTGGAAGGGATAGGCCCTGGAACAAGTTCGAGGGATCCCTCCACCACTGCAGATCCTTCTTGACTGCGGTGGAAATCAGGAACGGATAATCCAGATTGTCTCTGAACTGATCCCACTGGAAGCGCAAAGTCCACTGAGCGACTCATGTGTAACCTGGCGAGGGGAACTGTGGAGATTGAGGACGCCATCAAACCCAAGAGCCGGAGCGTCGCTCTGGCTGGGAGGAAATTGGAGGAGGCCACCAAGGTCGCCTGTTCTCAAATGGCCTCCACTCTCTCCGGAGGGAGAAAAGCCTTGCACTGGACTGTGTCCAACACAGCTCTTATGAACTGTAGTCTCCGAGAAGGAGTGAGTGTGGACCTGGGGATATTGACTGTAATCCCCAAACGAGAAAACAGGTCCAGAGTGCGCGAGACAGCCTCCAGAGCTTCCCTGGATGGTGCCAAAATTAGCCAGTTGTCCAGGCAGGGGTAAACCGCAATGCCCTGATGACGCAAGACTGCTGCCACTACCGCTAAGCACTTAGTAAAAACCCTGGGTGCTTAGGAAAGGTCAAAGGGGAGCGACGTAAACTGGAAATGCTCCCCCTGGAAATAAAAGCATAGGAAGTGACAGCGGTGGCCCGGAAATACTAGAATATGCAGGTAGGCATCCTGCATGTCCAGTGCGCATAACCAATAGGCCTCCTGAAGAAGAGGTAGGAGGGTCATCATTCTGAATCTTTTGTACTATAACAGACTGAGTCTGCCGAGGTAGAGTATGGGTCTGAGGTCGCCTGTCTTTTTTGGAACCAGAAAAAAGTGGGAGTAAAACCCCTGTCCCTTTGATGAAGGGGAACCGGCTCCATTGCCACTTTTTGGAGTAGAGCTTGAACTTCCTCCCTTACTAGAAGGATCTGTTGGGGCGTGTAAGATGAGCGACTTAATGGAGATTCCAGAGGAATTTCAAGGAACTTGAGAGTGTGTCCCTGAGAGACAAGTTGTAGGACCCATGTGTCGGAAGTTACGCCTCTCCATTTCTGCGTGTGGAGGGAGACCCCCCAGCTCCTCTCTCCGGGGCTGAGGAGGGGAAGGGGGTCAGGAGGTGGCAGGGGGGCAGCCCCATGGACACCTCTGGAACTTTGAGGCCAGAGGGGAAGAAAAGGAAGCACCCGTGGCTTTTCTCTTGCCCAGAATACGGACCTGGGTTTGCTTCGCCGGCCTCCTGGTCCATTTCTAAAAAGGGCTGTTTCCTTTATACACCTAATAGGTACACAGACCTAATGGATCTCAGAGCTTGGCCTCCGTCCTGTAGGTCCGTTATGTCTGGTGTCCACCCAAAAAGGACCGAGCCCCGAAAGGGAGCATTGTGGATCGCGGTCTGGACCTTGTTGGCGAGCCCAGAGATGCACAGCCAAGCGTGCTGCCAAAGGGAGACTGCGGCCGCAGAGGTACGGGCCACTGCGTCAGAGTCTTAGGTGGACCATAAAGCATGCCTGCAGGAAATTTTGGACAGGTGTAAATCCTTGGCGAGGTCCTCCTTGAGGTCCGAGGGATCCATAGATTGGATCTGGGCCTCTAGCTTGGCCAGCTAGTTGTACCATGCATAGGTCTAAAACCAGACTGGAATTTATTAATCAACTTTCCTTTTTCTAAATATGTCTGAAGTTGTTTAGCTACCATCTTTTCAAACACTTTAGCTACTATTGGTAATAATATAGGCCTATAATTCTCTAATAAGACTCCAGATCCATTTTTGAAAACGGGAATTACTCTAGCAGATTTCCACATTTCAGGAATTTCCCCACATGTAAGTGACATGTTA
Organism: Neoceratodus forsteri; assembly: GCA_016271365.2. Lineage (NCBI taxonomy): Eukaryota > Metazoa > Chordata > Ceratodontiformes > Ceratodontidae > Neoceratodus > Neoceratodus forsteri. The sequence continues at coordinate 321,706,392 of JADMNL010000027.1, forward strand.
AAGACGTTAGTTAACGTGTACAGGATAACCGGAGCAGCATATTTCAATAAAATATTAGGAATCTCATCTAACACCCCAGCTTTCTTAATATTCATTCTAAGTAATGCATTTTGTACATCTAATGGTGATATTGGTTCAAAAATCAAACTCCTTACCCCTTTCAAAATCAGCTTCTATGTCTTTTTTGAGAATTTTTGATGAGGAGAAACTGGTTATACCTTGTGATAAGGCCATTGGGCCTATGGCTGTAAAATAGTCATTAAAGCTATCCACAACCTGTGGGCCCAATGGAATTTCCACCTTCCCAATCTCAAATTTTTCCAGATAATCTAACTGTTGTTCTCCCTTTGCCTTTTTTAGAACTTTCCAGAATTTCCTCAGATTATCAGTCAGATTGGTTGTTAATTCCCTACTATAATAATCATATTTAACTTTACGTTCATAGTTGTAATGATTCCGCAGTTGTTTATACTTCACCCGATCTGTACCGTCTTTTGTAAATTTAGCTACCTTCCATGCCCTATCTCGTTGTTTCTTAACTTTAAATAAGTAAGAATTGTACCAAGGGGCATTATTAAACTTTAATTTCCTAGTTTTAGATGGAGCATGCCTGTTGCAAATTGTCAAGAAATCTTTATGGAACATTACCCAAGCATCAACAACAGTGGGGACTAATTCTAACCTTTCCCAATTGTACTCTTCCAACTCTAACATAAAATTTATATAATCAAAATTTTTAAATGATCTATAATGAACTGTTTTCACTGATTTCCTTGATTTCTTTTGATTTCTAATACCATATATCATCTAGTGATCCGAGAAAGAATCTGGGAGGACACCACTAGCCACAACCTTATCTGGGTCCGTGGTAAACAAATCCAAGACTGTAGAAGAAAGTGGATATTTAGTGTTAACTCTAGTTACATCTATAATTAGCTGGGTCATACCCAAAATGGTACCCATCTCTACACTACTGTGATTACTCTCTACCGTTTTCCAATCTACATTTAGATCCCCAACTAACAATCTCATGGCTATTCAGATATTCCCCCCAAAAGTCCTGCAACGCTTGAAACACCTCAGTACTAGCTTTTGGAGGTTGATACATACCCAATAATGATAAAGGCTTATTAAAGGGAAAGCTGAATAGTAATGGAAGAACTTCAGAACCACACCAATCCTGTTGGCAATTAATTGTTGACACATTTAGGGAGCTAAGTGCATAAATAATAACTCCCCCCACCCCCCCCGGATCGATCTTTCCTCCATAAATTATAACCATTCATATGCACCATATTATCTAAAAATCTTATTCAGCCATGATTCTGTAACTATAATCACTTCTGGACTATATTTAATAGTCCATTCCCTCAAGTGATCAATTTTTCTTAATAGACTACAGATGTTAATATGAATCACACACAGCCCTTCTTTTTTCAAAATATTAGCAGTCAAGTCAGGGTTCGGGACATCACAGGAATTAGAATTTTCAGAATCCAAATTAGTGTATGGGCCTGGATTAGGATGAATATCCTCACTTACAATTAAACTAATCATCAACACCATTTTACAGAATTCATATAACTGCCCTTTCATTGTTACTTTCTTAAAGTGTTTAATTGTGGGATGGTCCAAATAAATGTTATTTTGTCCCCACCCTACCAGTAATCCTTTAAATATCATCCACTTAATTATATCAGATTGAGTGATCACTCAACATCCCTAATGAAATTATATAATTACTTAATTGGTTCCCCCTAGCATGTGTTTGATGTATCCCCATGCAGCCAGTTGCACCAATAAATCTTTGAGCAATCAATATTACTCAAGATACTTCTAGGAGCAAGGGGAGACACACAACCACTCACAAAAAACAGAATCCCCAGCTGAAATAGTAACATTTCTATAATCAAACACAAAGATTACACCATAGAGCAGAATTATTTGTAAACACTCCTAAATACCAGGTATTACCACTACACTAGAATGAAAATGCACTGTTCTAACTACAATTTTTAAACTTAAATACTACACATAAATTTCAATATGATAATCATGAATGACTGTACTATATATAATACAGCTAATAGCCAAAAACCTCTAAAACAACAAGGCACCACCAATATATTTAGATAAAACACTACAAATGAGTACTTTAATGTGCCTTAATTAAAACATTTACCCTCACTTACTTATGACTACTCCAGCATTTTCTGTGTACGAGTGGCACTCACGCTAACGAGCAGCGTGAAGATTTAAACAGTAGTTCCCACCCCCTTCTGTGACCTCAGCGGTCAACTCCCCGATTCCCCTGTACTTTCAGATGTTAATTAAAGCACAGCACAGTCAGTAAATGCAGCAAGGAAATACACAGTCTCACTCTGGGCTCCTTGTAGATGGATTCCTTTAAAGTGCAGGTCGGGGAACACAGCTCGGGGAGTGCAGCTGGAGATTAGTGGAACCATGCACAAACCGATAAAGGAACCGTTGGCAGAACCAGTACCAGTTGCACTGGAACCAGTAACAGACCTTGTGAAGCAGCAGTTTGCAAGGCTTGGAGCACCCACAGAGCCTGAGCAACTGCTTCGGCCATTAGCATTGCCATTTTTTGCACCAGGAGCTCATTTGCTTTTTCAGCAGGAGGTGCTATGTGTTTTTGTTTGTTTTTTCTTTGTTGGAATAGAGTCACCAGCTGGTTCCCCAGTGAGCTTCGGTTTAGAGGGCTCACCTTTATCCGTAACAGTCTGTTCCAACTTCACAGCTTTTTCCTTTTTGGAAGATGGGCTTGGCTGATCCATAATCTGATCCCCTGGAACCATGGGGGTAGTCGTTTTCTTTTTTGAAACATTCCAACTTCTTTTCAACAGTTTTGGTTGGGAAATTTTTTGCAAATTTCACAGTATGCTTTAAAGTGGAATTCACGTAAAAAAAATAAGCACAAATTGTGCTTCTCCGCATTAGTGAACACCTAACCTCGCCACGCTCTAAAAATATCCTTTTCGTTAGGTTTTCAACATATATACATACTTGTCATCAGGTTTCACACAGCTTATTTCATTTCTACAGTTCTTTACCTTACAACAGGAGTATATAAAAAGATATAACTTACATATATGAGTTTATGTATTTCTTACTTTACTTATGGGGGTTAGGTTATCAAAGACTTGATCTCAGTTCAGTAATGAAGAGAAGTTCTCTCCTGGATCTTGAGTCCCTGTTAGTCTCCAAGGTTAAAGTCCATTCTAAAGTTTGTATTAACAAGTAGTGTGATCTTAATTGCTCACCATTTAGGCCTCCATAGCTTAATTGATTAATTGATGCCAGTTGGCACCTTGTTTTTTTTCTCCTCAGATAAATCTGCAGAAATTATATCTGTTAAAGATAACAGTCCTCCAATAACAGCTCCCATTTCGGGTTACAATCGACAGGCGGCGAGTCCAAGTGGTTTTACGCATACCTGTAGCCCGAGATCTCCCATCCCTCCCCTCTGCATCGTCCCTGTTCCACCAAGAGAATGTTATACTGGTTTCTCATCGTCTAGAGGGAAAAGAGGCTTGGTGGGTGCCCCTGGGAGTACTCAGTTGTTTCTAATCTGGGACTTTCAGTCAGATTTATGTTCCTAGGGGTGAAAGTGGATCCTTTAACATACAACTGCCATCTAATCCATCTGGTGGTAAACTTCTCTTCTAGTATGTTTAAACTGCTATCTTTTCCATGTTATAGATCTGTCTTGTGATGTCCCACCAATCTTGTTTCGTGGGAGTTTTGGTGGTCAGGCATAGTTTCGTGATTGCTTTCTTTGCTGCAGTAATAAGGAGAAGAAGTAGGTATCTGGTGTTGGGGCCCCTTAGTGTTTTAGGGAGGATGAGGAACAGGAACATCTCCAATGTCAGTTGAAGTTGGGGGTCAAGTATTTCTTGTAGGTGAGTCTGGAGAAGTAAAAGAAATGGTTTAAGGGCCGGGCAGGACCACATAATGTGGGTATGGTTCGCCTTGGGTTCTCCACATAGGCACCAACATATTGCTGGGTTGGTTGGGGAGTAGTGACTTGTGACTGCTGGGGTTCTGAAATATCTGACCAGATTCTTCCATGTGTATTCACACCACTGGTGTGAACCGGTCACCTGGGCTGAATGACTGCAAGCTTGACGCCAGTCCTTGAGCGATACCTGGTATCCAGATTCCTGGCTCCACTGTAAACGTTATATTCATAGTGAGAGAGAGTCTCTCTGTGAGTTTAGCGCTTGATAGTAAAGTGATACCAGGTGGTCTTGTTTCAAAGTTTTAAGGTGGATGACTGTGAATTAAGGTTGGGTATTGTTCAGGGTTCCAGAGTGTCTGTGGGAGGCTTTCGACATAGTGTCGGAGTTGTAGGTAGCGGTAAAAATCTCAGTGAGGCAATTGGTATTTTTTTTGGATGTCTGCATATGACCATAAGCTGCCTTGTGTCATTATCTGCAACAGATATTTTAAGCCATATCTCTCCCATTGCTGGAAGCTGTTATCTATATTGTTCGGAGGGAAGTCGCTAAGGCTAGAGACTGGGCATATGAGTGATAGGAAAGGTATCAAATGCTTTTTTTTTTTTAAGCAGATTGCCAGTTTTTGAAATGATCTGCGAGCCAGGGATTTATGTGCAGGTGCATTCCCCTAGTTTCCGCTTGCTGGTACAGAATTTGGAAGTAAGCGTGATCGTTCATCAAAATTCTCTCCAGCCAATGCGGGCTGGAGGTTCTAGTTTGCAGGGCCATTACGTGCATCAAAGTCGTCGCCTGCTGGTAGAGTTTTAGATCTGGGAGTGCTAAGCCTCCCTCTTGACGTGGAAGGGTGAGAATCTTTAGGCGAACTCAGGGCCTTTGGTTAGCCCACATAAATTTTGCTATAAGACGATTCGGTTCTCGAAAGGTCTTTAGCAGTAGATGTATGGGAATATTTTGAAGTAAGTATAAAGCCCTCGGGAGAATAATCATTCTGATTAGGTCTATTCTCTTGGTTGGACTTAGAGGTAGGGTCGCCTATGATAATAAGTCTGAGTTCAGCTGTGTCATAAAGGGTATGTGATTATATTTGTAGTATGCTGTGGGTGGGGAATGTATATGCCTAGATATTTCAGTCTTTGCAAGTTCCACTTACCTGGGATGTTGTCTTGTATACTCGGTGTAGGGAAGTAATGAAAGGTGAGTAGTTCTGTTTTGGCAAAGTTCAGCTTGCATCCTGATACAAAGCTGAAAGAGTCCAGGATTTGTTTTACTATAGGGAGTGATTGATCAGGGTTTTGGAGGTATAAGAGAATATCATCCGCATACAGTGCAATGCGGTGCTCAGAGTCACCTATCCTTATTCCCTCAGTTACTTGGGATTCCCGAATTTGTTGCGCTAACGGTTCAATGAATGCTGCAATAATAGAGGGGATAGTGGGCACCCTGTCTGGTCCTCTTCCAGCTGGAAGAAACTAGAGTGGTGTCCATTCACTTTTACACATGCTTGGGGTACAGAGTATATGTTCTGGAGTACCTTAATAAGGGCAGGGGAATCCTAATTTATGAAGTGTTAAGTACAGAAATGGCCAAGCCACTCTGTCAGAATGGCGCCTAAGCTAACCAGTACTGTTGGGACTTTAGTTTGCATTTGATGGACAACATGAAGGGTGCGTTTAATGTTATCGGTGGTGTCGAGATCTCACAAATCCAGTTTGGTCTTTATGTATTAGTAAAGGGAGTACCTGATCAATACGGTGCATTAGTATACTCATGAATAGTTTGTAGTCTTGGTTAAGTACTGATATGGGCCTGTATGAAGCGCAGATTTGTGTATTCTTACTTGGTTTGGGGATTACAGAGATGGTTGCATATGACCAAGATGGGGGGAGGACTTCCTTCCAAAACTGAGTTAAACACATTAAGAAGACTGGGACAGTTACTGTGCCCTAGTAACTTTATAAAACTCAGCACCGTAGCCATCCGGTCCTGGCGATTTGAGGGTTTTGGCGTTAGCAATGGCAGTTACCTCCGATTCCATTATTGGGGTTATAAGGGATTCCCTGTGTGCCTCTGTAAGTTGTGGTAGGGTGACTGATCGCAGATAATCCGCTATTTGTTGTGGGGATGCTGAATGTTCGTGGGTGTATAGGGCCTTGTAGTAAGAGGTAAAAGCCTCCGCAATGTTGTGTATTTTGGTGAGGGGTTGGCCTCCTGTTGTGTGGCGGATGGATGAGATCGTGGCTGCCTTTTTTTGTTTATGGATTTGGTAGGCCAACGGCCATGTGGCTCTAGGGCCCACTTCATAGAACCTCAGTCTTAAAAAGGTCCAGGCTATCTCGGTTTGTTGTTGGATCAAGCGATCCCGTTTGAAACTGGTTTGTTGGAACTGGGGAAATACTGACATGTCCCCTTGTTTGTGAGCCATTTGCAGAAAGTGGAGGGTATCCTCTAACTTGGCTCTTTGCGTTGCCTTCCCAATTCTGCAGTATGCTTTATTATGTGTCCTCGGAGTACCGCCTTGATCGTGTCCTAATGAATCGCCGGGGTGACATCTGTAAGAGGATTGTCGGCTATAATTTCGGAGATCTTTTCTGTGAGAAATTCACGGAATTGTTTAGAACTTAAGTAGTAGGGGTCTCCATTGTGTTTTCTTGGGCTGAAGTCCAAAATCCCACAGGGAAACCAGGGAGCATGGTCTGAGATAGAAATATCTCCCAGCTGAGCATCCTGTAGGAATCCCAAATTTTCCACCTGGGTATATGTGGTCTGTCGTGAGTAGGTGTGTAGTGCGAGGAGTAGTAGTATAGTTCCTCGTTTGGGGATGTAGCCTCCAGCCATACATCACACCATCCCACCTCCGCCACAAATTTTTTTAAAGAACTTCTGCGTAGCTGTTTGCTTAGGGGGTCTCCTGTTGGAGGTGTCAATCGAGGGATCAACCATCAGATTAAAATCACCTGCCATCATGAGAACTCCCCTGGTCTTTTGTATTACCTTGTCTAACAAGAGCTTCAGGTGGGAGACAGAAATGCCCGAGGGTAGATACATATTTGCCAGGGTAACTTGTTCATCATTGAGCATCCCCTGCACGATTAAGAGTCTACCTTCCGGGTCTGACCAAGTGGATTCCGCCTTAAATGGGGTGTGTGGAGATACTATTATGGCCACACCTCTTAGTCTACCTTGTTTACTGGAGGAATAGTAGACCTGCCCCCTGCTTAGCTTGGCAAGCTTTGCATGTTCAGTGGCATTCATGTGCGTTTCTTGGAGGTATACTAGGTCTGATTTTGACCTTCTAATAAAGGCTAGCGCCTTTGATAGTTTGATAGGTGAGGCTAGGCCATTAATATTCAGGGACAGTAGTTTCAGTTTAGGGGTATGCATTACTGAGATTCAAATAACCTGCTTCACCCAACCCTCCCACACTTATTTGAAATTTCTGTCTTATACAGTTTAGGTTAAGAACTTGCAAGCAGTTTTGAGTGAACCTGAAGACTTTAAGACAATAACAACAACATAACCATAGACTCTGACACTTAAAAACTTTTACGAACAAACACGTTCGGGTCAGCGAAGTGACCAACATGGTCTCTCTAACAAGAATTAAAAAGCTGGTACGTCCATTGATCAGGGAAAGCCCTGATCTTGCGGTAAGGTTAGATCCTTACCTCAAAAGCCTTAGGGAGTCCTGGGCTTTTGCCACTTATAGTGCCTAATAGGGAAAAGGTATGTTGAATAGGTGTCGGATACAGCCGTGCTGTGGACACCACTAAAATCAAAGGTAGTCTAGAGGAGGTGCTAGGGATCAGAAGAAAAGCAGTCTTCTTCCTGGACAAGGAAGGCACCAGTCTGGGAGTTTGGTGGCGTGTTCCCCACCTCCCACCCCGACTGAGCACGGAGCCACGGGGCCTGTGCCCCAAAGTGAGGCCCAGATAGCCCATCCCACCGCACAATCTACAACCTCTGGGCTGGGCAAGCTCCTCCCAATATGGATGGGGACCAGGTCTCAGCCCACCCTCCCCACTCCGTCGCCCCGACAAAGCTATGTCCTCCTGCCCTCCCCTTGCTGGCTCTTATTTATGTACTTATGTACTTAAGAGTGATGGTTGTGAACTCATTGTTGAGAGCCACGAGGTAAAGGTAGTCAGCCCAACTCTTATGCCCTCCGTTGTTTAATGTGTCTGGTATCAAGGCCCATCCCAGCTGAGACTCCTCAGGGCCACTTCATATCAAGCCCCCAGGTTGCCCGACTCTTCAGTAAGTCCTGGGGGGTATTTCCCCCCTTCCCCACCCCTGTCTGGCGACTTCTGGAGAGCCGGCCTAGTTAGCGAGTTGCTTCGGGAGTCACCTTGACAGTTCGTCCCCCGGACCAGGAGCCAGCCTGAGGGCTCGTGGACGCAGGTCTCACTCCATCATGTCTGCAGCTCAGGGAGTTCTCTGGGGTAGCAGTTCCAACCTGGCATGGAGTCCCTGCCCACCAGGCCCTCGCTCATCCCGTGGTATTCCCTGTCCCAGAGATAGCGGTTCTCAAAGGTCAGTCGAGCGTCTGAGCAGTCAGGGAAGTGGCAGGAGGCAGCTCCTCCCGATCCCCAAAGTAGTGGAGTCAGAGCAAAAGTGCATGAAACTGGGCATCACTCAGGGTAATCTATAATTCTAGGAGCCATCAACTGAATAATAAAACAGATTGAGCCTCCCCGGCCCCCACACCGCCCCTCCCACACCACCACCCCCTTATTCCTCCACCCCCTTCCCTCTATTGGACTAAGTTCTGCATTAGGGATGGCGCCATTTGTAGAGACAACTTAGAGAGGGCATCCAGCTCAGTTCACATGCTCTCTCGCGCCTGAGGCCTGATATCTTGGATTATCCCAGCTGAGGCAATACAGGGTTGCTTTGTACTAGGCTTCCATATTGTCTGATCCCCTTGTCGACCCTATAATGTTTCCCCCCTCTCTCCTGGTTCCAGCGACTTCAATAGAATCAGCCTAACGGCCTATGTTTGTATAAGTGGCCGGGATACAGGTCGCGCACCCCCCCAAAGCCATGGAACAGGCCCGAGGTCCCACGGGGCTAGGTCTCACTCGGTTGCCTCTCTCCACACTCTAAGCAATTTTTAAACCCAGTAGGCCAAGTTTTTGGCCTATCAGACATATTTAAATAGCAAATAGTGAATTTAAGCTCGGTTCCCGAACTGAAGTTTGTAGAAATTTAAGAACACAATTGTTTTTTTTTTTTTTGAACTTACAAAGGTTTTTATTAAACAAAGACCAAACTATTATACGTTACATTGGTATTATGCAGACAGTTAACATGAGATGACAATTTGTAACAGCTAAAAACAAAATTTAGATGTTTTACAGATTTCCTTGAATTAACTGGTTTAGTCTGAGATTCTGTCCACATTAACTCTTTTCTGTTTTTTCCCTTTCTTTGTTTTAGGTTCAGCTGAATCATGTCAACCTAATTATGATAGTTCCACTTTTAGCCCCAAGGAAGCCCGGAATCAAGATGTATTTTTGTCAAAATTTCTCAATATGTCTTTGGTAGTCTGTTTAAAATGAGGAATAAATAAAGAGTACTAAAAATACACAATAAAACAATTCAGTTTCTGTCAGGCCACAGAAGTGGAATGGTCGGTTCCTCACAGGAAAGAAACCGCGATCTGATAGAAATTAAACAGAAATCAACAGAAAAAAGTTACGTAGCGGGTCCGACTTAAGAAAATATACATATCAAAAGGTAAAGTTAAAGAAATAAAGGGCTAACTTTGGTTCCTTGACGATTACTCAGAACCACTGAGGAACCGCAAACTAAAGTAAATTTAAACTAAAACTAGCACTAAACTATATAAAATTAAGATAAAGGCAGCAGATAAAGTAAAAATAATATGGTTTAGTTTATCACATGAAAAATAAATGTAAATACAGCTACTCTGAGGCGCAGTCTCCGAGGCGTCTTACTAGGCAAGCACAGAATGAAATCCAAGTGTCATAGAACGCAGCAGTTAGAAAGGGCAGCAGTTTGAATGGTGGCACGAGCCAATGAGTGTTCCATCATTTGCATAAGTTCCATTTCTCTGGGGCAGTTAAACACAGGACGCTGACCGCAAGAGTTAAGCATATTAAAGAATTCCTGGGGTTAGAAATCTTTATTTTCATTTGTGCTTTTAGAGCCCAGTGACTTCACTCGTAGCCGTGCCACTCATGAGGTCATCAGGTTCTGAAAACACTCAGAAAGACACACTGGATAGTTTAGTACAGCCAAGACATATACCTTTCTTCAGTCTGGTCCTTCATCCTGCCCAGCTGGTATTCTTTTTTGTAGTCCTCCTGTTCACCTCAAGAGGGGCAGATGCGCAATGTCACCCCGACAGCCCTGTGCACACTTCCAAACACCAAATATCGGCAGCTGCCACTCCTCCCATCCAGCGTTGCGGTTCCTGGCTGCCTATCCCCAAGCAACCGCCAGGGGTCAGGCTGACACCGAGCACCACCTCCCCCCACTGAGAGCAGTCCAGCAGATATTTGGTCTCTCCCCCCCAAGGTCCAGAGTTCACTCCCAAACACAGGTTTTTAGCACCACAAGGGATAGCGCCATCGCTGTGGCAGCTAGCCTGCTCCTAGTTCTACGTATTATAGTTGGTACGTGAAACCTTCAGCCACACCCTCCCCACACACACTCACCTCTTTGGTTTCGGCAACCCCATAGGGGTTAGATTGGGGTCTGGCTTGGGAACGGCTTTCCGTATTCGGATCTGAGACACTCTCCTTGGACTCTTCTCCACTTTACTTCCAGCTGGACTGCTTCCCTTAAATTATGAAAGGAAAAATTCACTGTAATACTTGTCTGCTTCCAGTACCAATAACTCGATCCTATTACAGCAAATATTTAAACTACAAACACAGAGGGAGCCATACCAGGACCTTGCAATTACCAGGCAGATTTTGTTGCTGTCTGCAGAATCATGTTTTTTGTTTCAATATTTCAATAATGTTTCATACTGAAATTGTAAATTCACCTAGGCTGCCCAGTGAGAGCCAGTGGTAGCCACGCTGTGCTACCACGACAGTAACCGGGGTTGGGAGCTAGCCAGGGAATCTGACAGACAGGAGGCCAGCGATCTGAGAATGCTGAAGCAATGTGTCCTCAATTCAGTGGGCAGACAGTTTCCACGGCAACAGCGGCTCCTGCAGTAGGGCCCTGTAACGTTCATATTCCAGCTGCAGAAGCTGCTCATCTGCAGAAGTCCTGGCAGCCGAACGGCACCATGGACTGGAGAAAGGATGAAATCAAGAAGGGGCAGAAAAAGCTGTCCCAGTGGCGCTGAAGGTTGAGGCACCGGATGCCATGCTGGCAACCCAGGTTCGGGAACTAGCCCGGCTGGGGAGAGAGAAGACACTGGCTCCATAGGACTGCTCTCTTCCCAGGGAGGGGTTTCAGGTGCTTATCACTCCTGGAGCGGCCTCTGGCGGTGGTCGGAGGCACCCAACATAGCGACACTGCGGATGCAAGGGGTGGAGTTGCAGCATAATGTTGCATTGCTTGCTGCACTCTGTGAGGGCAGGAACTGAAGAGAAAAACCCCACTCCTGGGGATAGATGAGGTACCTTGGCCTCCTAAGCCCACACTCCCAAATCCAGACTGGCTTCCTCTTCTCAGGCAGACTCGTGAACCTAGCACTTTGCACTATAGATGGAGCGCCCTGGGTGGATAGGGCAGCCCTACCTCCGGGGGGTCAGGACCCAAGGTGGTGCTGGTGGCATTAGGAGAAGACCTAGAAGTCACGGAGTGAGGTAGAACTGGGAGCCTCATAGGTTGCCGGAAGGAGCTCCCAGGAGGGTGGTGATCAATAAAGTTAATTAAAAAAAAAAGAAGAACAGGCAGAAAAACACAAGAGCCTCCATCAAAATGGTAGAAAAAGCTGGTACACTCATGCTCCACCTAAATTAGTCCACTGCCAGCCACCAAATGATAAAGCTGCCAGAGAGAGGATCCCCCAAAAAGGCCCTGCCACAGAGGGAAAGAACTTGGAGGTTAAGGCAGTAAACAATAAAGTGTATATGTGGCTGGGTCATAACAGAGGTCCAGAAGAAAGGGATGGATGGAAGACTGGCCAGGCTAGGAAAAAAACATCTTCAGAGAGGGAGAAAAAAAATAAATTAGCATTAAAAAAAAAAAGTCTAGCTCCATTCTAACTGCTCAACTTTTGTGTGGGGGCCACCCCCGACTTGTACTTTAAGGGTACAGAAAATGAATTAGCTACTTGGCAGCTGCTGTGGTCACTATCTGGCTGATACTACTATCCCCTCACCTTACATCATGTAAAAGAGTGTCACTCTGATGGCCTCCTCAGTCCCCCACTGCAGACATTAGTGGTGGGAGATTCAATTATCCAGAGGTGCCTTGGAAGAACAAATTACTTACCATAGTAATCTTGTTTCTTCCAAGGGAATCTTACTGTATTCTGACATATGCTATATGGTCTCACCGCAGGACTGCCCCTGAGCCGAAATGGTTAACAGAACCTATGCTAATGATGGAATGGTAGGCTCGAGCTCTGTTTTCAAACCACTGTCCCTGTAATGCATCCTGCAACAGTCAGATTCTTACTGAGAAGCCATGATAAGAACAAGCTATCTAAACTATCCGAATAAACAACACCCCTTAAAACCCCCAAAAAACCCTTCCATTATAAGTGAGGGCATCACTAAGACTCAAGTTACAGATGCTCCAACAAGAAAACTCAAATTCCAAACCACGTGGACAGCTGTAGTGCAGTGCCTGTGGATTCTAGCAGGGGAGGTAGGGTGGGAGCTCAGAATACAGTAAGATTCCCTTAGAAGAAACAAGATTACTTTGGTAAGTAATTTTTTCTTCAAACCCCAGGAAATCTTACTGTATTCTGACATTTGCAGACTACCAAAGCAGTACCTTTGGAGGAAGGCAGAGAACCTATTTAGGAAACAGGCTCTGCAGAACTGCTGTACCAAATCTGGCATCACTTCTGGCCTGGGTATCCAGGCTGTAGTGTTTCGTAAAAGTGGAACGGTTTTCCAGGTAGCTGCTTTATAAATTTCCAACAAAGGAATATCTCTTGCAGCTGCTATAGAAGCAGCTGTACCCCTTGTAGAGTGGGCCCCAAGGTCCACAGGGGGTTCTTTGCCTACTTTGCTGCAGCAGAATTGAATACAGGCAATAATCCAGTGTGCAATGATCCTCTTTGAGGCAGGTTTGCCCTTGCCCACCTCTCCGTAAGTCAGGAAGCATGGAGTACTATCCTGCCTAGGATTCTTAGTGTGATCCAAGGAGTAGCTGATAGCCCTCTTGACATCTAGGCTATGCAGCCTACGTTCCCCTGAACTGAAATGGTCAGTGAAAAAGTCTGGCAAAGTGATGGATGATTCAGGTGAAAGTCCGACACCACCTTGGGGAGAAACTTCCTGTTAGTCCTGAGGACTACGCCTTGTCCCTATGGACCGGAAATTAATTTGGCTCTGTGGACAATGCCTGAAGCTCCAAGATTCTCCTGGCTGAGATGACAGCTATCAAGAACACAGTTTTCCATTTCACATATTTAAAGAGCAACTTTCTTGCTCTATTTCAAATTCCCCCCAAAGAAGCAAGATAAACCCTCACCTGGTGTAAAGACAAATTCTTCATATATTTTTTTTCCACTAGCCCCAATTTTGGAAGGGAAGGGATCATAATTTGGCTCCATGGAGCCGCGCCAATCCCTTCCACTTCCTTCAATCTGCGGTCCTCCCCCGATCCCCCCTGCTCTACATCGTTTTGTGACGTCACTATTCAGAGAGCGGGTGGGGGGGCTCCATATACTTGAATGGGGACGTTTTTAAAGTTAAAGTTTAGTACTTCAGATTTCCATTCGGAACTAATCATGGTCACCGATTAATCGGTGGCCATGATTGGATTCTGATAATAAACTAATACTAAAATAATTTTTTTTTTTTAAAACAGTCCATTCAAGTATATCGGCGCACCAACGCTCTCAAATATTGATGTCAAAAACAACGTAACACAGGGGCAGACCGTAGACTGAAGCAGTACCAGGAAGTGGAAGGGACTGTCGCGACTCAGCTCCACGGAACCAAATTACAATTCCTTCCCTTTCAAAATAAGGGCTACTGAAAAAAAAAATATATATGAAGAATTTGTCTTCTTTTCAAATGAGGAAATTCTTTAACTATCAAAAGGACCTCGATAATTGCTCTTTAAGCTCTGCTGAAGACATGGGCTCGAAGGGTGGCTGCATTAGCTGACCAATGCATACACTGAGGTCCCATGTAGGCGTTGGCTCCCCGTGTGGGGGATGCAAGTGTAACAGACCTTTGAAAAACTTTCTAAATACCTGGTTCGCAGCCAGGGATAAACCCTTACCTGCTGAGAGGTAAGCAGAGACAGCTGCCAGGTGAACCTTAAGGGTAGATGGCCTGAGGCAGAGGAAATGAAGGTGTGCCAGATAATCCCAAACCACTGGCAAGCCAGCCTGGCCACAGTCTATATGTTTTTGTTGGCATCAAATAGAAACCCTCTTCCACTTAGAAGTGTAAGTTTTCCTAGTAGAGGGTTTTCTAGAAACTCTGAGAAGCTCTAGAACTCCTTCAGAGAGGTGTAGGTCAGCATCCTCCAAGTCCTGAAGAGCCACACCTTGAGGCTGAGGGACTGGAGAATGGGGTAGAGGATCCTGCCCTTTGAGGAGGTCTGTAGGTTGTGCCTCCTGGGGAGTGAGATTGGTCTGGATACGGACAGGGTCAGGATCAGTGAATACCAGGGCTGCCTGGCCCCGTGTGCAGCAATGAGGATCACTGTCGCTGGCTGAACCCTGAGCTTGTTCAGTACTCTGAGCAACAGAAGAAATGGAGGGAAGGCATACAGAAACTTCCCGGTCCAATCCAACAGAAGTGCATCCAGAGGCACTGTGCGCACTGCAGGGGGTCTTGCAGCCAAATTGTGACTGCTTGTGGTTGTCTGAGGCTGCAAAGAGGTCCACCTCTGGGGTGCCCCACCTTCTGAACACAACTTGCAGGATCTGCCCATTTAGTGACCGCTTGTGGCGATTCTGGGTGAGCCTGCTGAGGGCATCTGTAAGGTCATTGTCCTTCCCTGGGAGATGAACTGCTGATCGTGTGCCCCTTGCTTGCTGATGTAGTACACCGTTTGTATTGTCTGTTCCGACTTGCACTGCAGCACTGAGGCAAAGGACTGAATGCCTAGGTAAACTGCTTAGAGTTCCAGCAGGTTTGTGTGAAGCAGAGACCCCTGCTGAAGCAAAGTACTGTGTGCTCCCCCAGGTGGGCACCCCATCCTAGGAGGGAGGCATCCATTGTTAGCACTGCTGATGGTGGCTGCTGAAGGAAAGGCACATCATATTCGAGGTTGTCCTATTCCTGCCACCACTGAAGTGCTGGAAGAACAGTTCCTGTGACTTGCACCATTTTTTTTATTTTTATTTTATGCCTCCTTCTCACCCCCGCAGCTCTGGACTTCCTCGGGAACACATGGAGTCATCCCCCTATGGCACACACCCTAGCCGGCCATCCTCCGTCGTCCATGTAGCCTTGGTTGTACCCTCCAGGCAGGGACGGGGCAGACCCCAATGCCCCAACACAGCAGTAACGTTGGTCGGGAGGATGCCAGGTGGGCGGCCGTAAACCAGGGGCAAGCTCCTGGTGCTACGTCTCCGCCGGAGCAGAGAGGCATTTTCCCCATTTTCTCTGGGGAATGGCTGGTGCCCTGACGTCAAGGCGTATCCGACATCTGCCACTCCCCCACTCCTCTCTCCTCCACAGTGCCTGCTGTATCTCCAGCCTCTGCCAGAGATCAGTAGAGCACCGAACCGGGACCCCTGTCCCTCCCCGGGTGAGGAGAGCTGTCCTCCGGACGCTCAAGCCTCTCCCTCCTCTGCCGACCCCCAGCAACCCAGGCTCACCGATATGGCACGAGATGTGGCGTCCAGCGCCTCAACCCTCAGCACCACTGGACCAGCGCTACTTGCACCATTTTTGACAGGGAATCTTTTCTGTGACCAGTGAGATCAGAGATGGAACTGGATGTCTCATCTGGAACCTGGAACTGCTGCTGCTGATGTAGTCATGTGTCCTAACAGCTGGAGAAAGTGCCTTTCTGGCCTGGGAATAAGCAGCTGGAAGGAGCTGGCCAACTGTACCAGGCTGTCCACCCTCTCCTGAGGGAGGAATGCCCTTCCCCTTAGTGTGTCCAGTTCCGCTCTTATAAATTCCAGGAGTTGAACTGGCCTCAGCACCGACTTGTTTTGGTTTACAAGGAAGCCTAAGGCCTGCAAATTATCCTAAGTGGTGGTCAGTGCATCTCTGACCTGCTGGGGTGACAGACAACTGGCTAGTGGTAGGTCAAAGTATGGGAAGACTAACTCCCTGCCTCCTTACGTGTGCTACCACTACTGCTAGGCACTTTGTAAACACTCTTGAAGCAGAAGTCAGGCCGAAAGGCATGGCTCTGAACTGGTAATGGTATGATGGCAATCTGAACCCGAGGTACTTTCTGTGGGACTGCCTGATTGGAAAGTGGAAGCAGGCATCCTTTAGGTCAAGGGATGCCAGTCAATCTCCCTGCCCGAGTGTAGGGAGAATGGTAGCCAGAGTTACCATTTTGAACTTCGGTTTTGTCAAATGTCTGTTTAAATACCTGAGATCCAGTATGGGTTGCCACTCCCGTTTTCTTTAGAGTGAGATAGCATCTTGAGTAGAGTCCCCTTCCCTTTTGGGCCAAGGGGATGGGCTCCACTGCCTTCTCCTGAAGGAGTTTTGCTACTTCCACCTCCAGTAGAACTGCTTCTGATGAGATGGCAGGTCTGAAAACTTTTGCCCTCAGCCTGGGTAAGACCTTGAAGCTGAGAACAAGGCCCTGGCTCACTACCTCCAGGACCCACTTGTCTGTGGTAATGGAACTCCAAGCCTGAAGAGGAGTCGGCCTTCCCCTTACTGGGAGTGTGGAGATGACCCTGGCAGACCCCTCAGGGGGTCTGCTTTGCTTGTGCACTTGGCTGGGGACTGGGGTCAGCTCAACCGTTTCCTCTTCTGGCCCTGCCTCTGAAGTACCCTCTCTGTGGCTGATAGGCTGGGAGAGCCAGAGTCTGGAAGAAAGGCACGTAGTGGGTTTAACCCCTACTGCCCTTACTCTGGTATTTTTGAGGTGTTGCTGCCTTCTCCTTAACAGCAGCACTCTTGTAAGCCACCTTGCATTCATCCATCTTTTTCATGTAGGCCTCTGCCTTCTCACCAAAGAAAGAAAGATATGGGTTCACAAGGAAAATCCAAGGCCTTTGCCTGGGTGTCCTAGGATAGATTAGTGGCCCTTAGTCAAACAAACCCCCGCAGGGACACTGAAGTTCCATCAGTCTAGCTGCAATGTCACTGACATCCACTGCCATCCGAAACTGGTATTTGGAGGCTTCTATGCCCCTTTTTGCAGCCTCAGCTAGGTCACATGCCATGGGAGCAGGGCAGGCCTTAGCAATCTCCAAAACTGTATTGCAGAGACTTTTCTGGTATCTGAAAACATAGGCCAAGCAAGTGGCCTGCCTAATTGCCAGAGAAGAACCCAAATAAAATTTCTTGTCCAGAGTCCATTTTCCTAGAATCTTTATCAGTCGGATGTGATGCCAGAGGAATGCCTGCCTTGTCACATGCAGCAGCCTGCACCACTCCTTCATGACTGGTATGACCAAAAAGGAATTCAGCTCCTTCCTTGGCCACCCAACATTTCCTACCCATCTTCTTGTCCACTGGGGAACAGAAGTGAGGGCTTGCAAAATCCTACTGGCTTGTCTCTTTAGGGACTTATGGATGGTAGTAGCAACCTCCTAGTTGCTGGTAAATCCATCATTTCCATGTAATCTTGTTCTTCCTCTGTAGATTCCTGAGTGGAGAGGTCCAGAATCTGTGCCACTTGCTTCATGAAAGCAAAATGTGAGGTAAAATCCTCAGGACCCTCATCAGGGCGTTGAGAATAGGGAACATCCAATTCAGGAGGCTCCCCAAAGTCCTCATTGTCATCCCCCTTCTCCTCACCACCATAAATTTCAGAGTAATGTTCAAAGGAACCGGGGACAGAGGAGGAATCCTAAGTTTGAACCGATGGATGATGTGAACAGAGTCACGGAACCAAGGTACCAGTTTGCAGTGACTTGAATAATTCTAATGGCATTAGCAATCTCCTCAGTGGTAGGAAAAGACTGGTTTGTCAGTTGCGGTTCCTTCCCAGAGTGCTTTTCCTTCTTTTTAGAAGATGTTGCCGGTTTAGCGGCAGTCCTGTGGTTCACTTTCTTCTCAGGGAAACTTCACCCTTGTCAGAGGGCTGTTCATCTGGTTCCTTGGGTTTTTCTTTAGTGAGAGAAGGAGTCTGTTTATCAGAGGTCGGGTCAGCAGCCTTATCAGACATCTTTTCCCCTCAGTCGGTTCAATCGCCTATCAAGCATCGACTGGGGAAAATATTTTTATAAATTTTACAATCTGTGTTCAGGTGGTCAAACCCTACGCATAAAACACAAATTAAGTGCGAATCAGCTTTAGTAAATGGTTCACCACACTCTGTACAATGCTGGAAACTACAGGGCCGGTTCTTTTCTTGGGTTGTGACACAACAGTAAAAAAACCCCGAAAACTGGGCTTCTCAGAGTCAAATACACATACGTATAAAATAAGACTTCTCTGGTTCCTTTTTTACTTGATCAGGTTCAACCGAAGCGGCTGATGTTATCCCGAGTTAACAGCACAAATTAGATGTAAATAAGAAACCGGCCACCAGAGAAGTAAATTTTTAAGAAATTTTACCTAAACGATATAAATAAGTTTGATTTCTTTCCAGTTGCGAGGAATTGGCAAGGAACCGAAAACTTTACCAAAAACACTAAATTTAGACTAAAACCAAAAATAATCTGTACTTTACAAAAAGGAAAAAAAAAGAGAAAATAAAATCTTCAAGAAAGATGAAGGAGAGCTCTCTGAGGAGTTTTACTTAGGCAAGCGGAGTAAAGAATCTCACAGTTGCAGGATGTAGTCCAGAACAGTGGTTTGAAAACTGAGCTTGAGCCTAGCATTCCATCATTAGCATAGGTTCTATTAACTATTCAATCTCCGGAACAGTTCTATGGTGTTACGGGGCAGTCCTACGGGGAGACCATACTGCATATGTCAGAATACAGCAAGATTTCCTGCGGTTTGAATCACCAGTTGCTGGTCCCAGAGTACTACTGAGGCCACGTACAGGTCACTATGTGTGTGGGAAAGGGGGAAGCAGTAAACTCCATGAGCAAACAAGCTGAAAAGTGCACCTCAGGGAACTGAAGTCTTTGTGGTCCAGCCAGCCCCCATTCACCTAATATTCAAACACCACATCTTAGCACCTGGCCTCAGCAACAAAGCTTGCAGGCAGCAGTGTGCAAAGACCCTGCCCAAGTCTTGTCATAACTTTTTTTTTTTTTTTGGGGGGGGGAGAGATATAGCATATTCTAGGGGAATTTGTTTTATATATATATTTTTTTATTTATTTTGTTAACCAGGTAAGTGCACTAGACATAAAAATGCCTATTTTCATTCACGACCCGGGAGGTTACAATGTAGTCAATACATGGCAAGAACAAATACAACAGTCTGAAGTGAACATTATACAACAAGGCAGACAATCAATACGATATTGTGTTAGAATACAGCAGAGATAGATGGTACAAGGTAAGTGCCATAGTTGTAAACCTGCATCAAATATGCTGGGAAGACAAGGTTCAGTGAAAGGAAAAATAAAAAATTTGACAAGAGCATAGCAGGAGCACAGGTCCTAGGTTGGCAAGGCCGCAGCATGGGAGAACAAAATATTAGACACCAACACTATCAATGCTAGACCTAGGCAAAAATGCCAGTAGGCATTGGGTTAATCTGTATAAAAGAAAGGGGCAGCCAGCCTGGTGGTGCTGAGGGTTGAGGTGCTGGACGCCACACCTAGCGCCATGCCAGAGACCCGGGTTTGGGAACGAGACTGGGCCATTGGGGGTCAGCAGGGGAGAGGGAGGATCAAGCATCCAGAGGACAGCTCTCCTCCCTTGGGGGGGGGGGGGCAGTGTTCCAAGAGTATGCTGGCACTGAAGTGACCTCCGGTGGTGAACGAAGGCACGGACATGCTTAAGGCATGCAGAAAGGGATGCAGAGCTGCGGACGTCCCCTGGCGTCATAGCATGCTTGGGCTCTGCCTGGCAGGTGGGGTGAGGGCGAACTAGGGAGAAAAATCCCGCTCGAGGGATGGCGACAGCACCATCTGACTCTGCCACACTCCACTGGCCGGACTCTCTCCGCTCCTGGGCAGAGCCCAGCCGGCCCGAATTCTAGATAGAGTGCCCTGGGAGGACAGGGCAGTCCTACCTCGGGGGGATAGCCAGGTTGGTGCCAGGAGTCACGGAGGAGTTTCAGGCCCGGAGGTAGAGCAGAGAGCGGATTGGATGCCTGAGAGAGTTCCCTGGGAGTCTGAGCAGAAAAGAATTGTAAAAATAAATAAATAAAAATAAGGGGCAGTGTAGGAGGGGTGAAAGCACGGAAGCAAGGCAGAGAAGGGTAGTTGGGACAAGAGACAGGCGGCCGAGAAGAAGTCTGGGAAGGAGGTATAGTCCAATGTCGAATGTCAGTAAGGCAGAGCAGAGAGGTGCAGGGTGACAAAGTGAGTAATAGCAGGGTAAGCATGGAAGTAATGGATCTTTCCCCAAAACATTATGGCCTTCCGTAATAATTAGCAATAAGGGAGCATGTACACACACAAGGCTGAGAAATCTAAAAACTACACTGGAACCTCTGCCAGGCGGTCACTGGGGTGCCAAGCATGACTGGGTGTTCTCATGAAGCATTGCTACAATGTGGGGGAGTGAAATGGGATTCAGGTTCCTGGGGACCAAAGGTACGAGGCCTTACAATAGTGCCAAACAATGAGGGCCCACCGAATGATTTTTACCAGTCCTACCTGGGCGACCTTATGCACCTACCTCCTTTAGCTCGATGCTGCTCTGGGCTTCAGAATGAAGGATCCGGGACACATGTAACGTAGGAAGGGAACAGGCTTGGAGCTCTGCAGGGGAAGCTTCTGTCACACAGACAGGCAGGTCGGACAAGGCTGAGCAAGCTTCTGGGATTAGACTGCAAGTCAACTGTGATGGGTGACTGAAAATACGTAAAACAAGAACACTATGAAACCATCAAATTAGTGGAGCTCAGAATAGCACAGATCGCTTGGTGTGGGGGGGCGCCTGGATACCCTGCATTTCCATCAGAATAATCAACTGGAATTAAATCCTGAAAAAGCAGTTCCATTAGACTTACCGTAATTTATTTCCGTTATTCTGTTAGTTTCAACACTGTCATTGGAAGCCATAACACGTGGCTATATGCAGTCCTGTTATAGCAATTTGTTTTCCTTCTGGTCAGTTTTGGTGGTATGGCACAAAGCAGAAAATGGCAACCAGCCAAGAAGGAAGGGCTATGACAATCACCCGCCGCAGGACCCTACAAGAGGGGAGGGTGGGGTGATATGAAAGATAGAGGGCAGATAAGGGTTGGAGGCTCATAACATGGGTGGGGTGACTTGCTAGAGGGCGGTTAAGGGTTGATGGCTCAAATAAGATGGGTGGAAGTGATGTGTGCTAGAGGGCAGGTAAGGGTTGAAGGCTCATTATAACATGGTGGGGGTAATATGGGTTCTAGAGGGTGGGTAAGGTTGGTGGCTCATTATAACTCGGGTGGGAATGACATAGATGCTAGAGGGTGGGTAAGGTCAGAGGCTCATTAGAACATGGGTGGGGTGACAGGGGTGCTGGAGGGTGGGCAAGAGTTAAAGGCACGTTATAACATGGGTGGAGGTGACATGCTAGAGGGTGGGAAAGATTGGAGGCTTATTAAAACATGGGTGGGGTGACAGGGGTGCTAGAGGGTGGGTAAGGGTTGAAGGCTCATTATAAAATAGTTTGGCAATTTGTGAGTAGCTTTCTTGGGGTCGTCTTTGTGACCAGGATTTTCTGTCTTGTTGTGGTCGCCTGTTAATTATATGGTACTGTCATTTTATTTATTTATTTATTTAACTGTTTGGTGCGCTTTTTGGGCTGCTGATTTCTTGTTTTATAAATTTATTATTAAAAACAAAAAAAAACAAAACAAAAAAGCTTTATTCAAAGGAATTTTTTCACCAGAATCCATCTGTTGCTAAGAAACAGCTTCTGCAACTCCTGAGGTCACCGAGGTCATGGTCCACTCATACGGAATACGAAGAAGCCAGCAGAAGGCCATTTAGTCCTTGTAGTCTGCTTGTATTAAAGGATCCACAAGTTTGAGCTACTGTCCCCGCCATCCCTCCCCACTCTTCCCATCTTCCCTACGCATGATCCTTACCTTCCCCTATGCCTATCCCAGCCTCTCTTGAAGCTGCCCACTGTCTTCAACTAGATCACCTCTTCTGGCAGTGCATTCTAAGTGTCCACCACCCTCTCTGTGAAGAAGTGCTTCCTAACCTCCCTCCTAAACCCCCCTTCCACCTTAAGACTGTGGGCCCCCTCATGTTATGGTTGCCACTCAGCTTAAAGAGACCCTCCTTATCCACCTTATTTATCCCTTTCAAGTACCTGAAGGTCCCAATCATGTCATGAGCGTATGTCTGATATTTATGGTAAGCCAATGTCACAGCCCTTACGCTTTTTTTGTATGTAACCCTGCTCTCC
Source organism: Neoceratodus forsteri (assembly GCA_016271365.2). Classification (NCBI taxonomy): domain Eukaryota; kingdom Metazoa; phylum Chordata; order Ceratodontiformes; family Ceratodontidae; genus Neoceratodus; species Neoceratodus forsteri. The sequence goes on from JADMNL010000027.1 coordinate 321,729,111, forward strand.
TCGGGTCACAAGAATCCCACTTGGATCTAGTGGCAGGCAGGAAAGGCAGTTTGTGAGACACCAGTTAAATGGGTTTCACACTGTCCTCGGTCTCAGCTGAGCTGGAGGGATGACATCATATAGAATTCTCGCAGCAGCATAAGCCACATTGGAATGTTGCAGCAGGGAGTTAGGTTAGAATGTTGGGAGGTTTTGAATCAGTCTGTAGTAGTCTGCAGGGAGACTGTGGAAGTAGGAGGTGTGCTGCAGTGGCAGCCCCTCAGGGCTTAGCTCTGCTACAGAGCTGCACAGAAGTGTGGGTGTGTGTTCTCACCCTAGAGAAGAACACAGAAGAGAAGTGGTCTAGTGGTACAGACCGTTCCCAGTTTGTTCCAGTGCCTCATCCCAGGAGGGATTTGGGGAGAGAAGAGAGCCAGCAATTTCAGGGGCAATCCCCTGGCCCTGCTGAAGAGGGAAAGCTGTCTGTCGTTTTGTTGTTCAAGTGCTGAGGCACAAGAAGTAGTTTGCTTTGCCAGAAACCTTGGGGCACCTGCAAACCAGTGGCGAGTTCTGCTCTGAAAGAGAGCCCATATTTTCACTAAACAGTGAGTAGAGTATCTGTTACTGTGAAGTCAGGGAAGGACAGCCAAGTACAGTACTACAGTTGTGTGTGACTTAGAATGCATCTAAACAGTGGGGGTCTACAGGGATGGACACAGCCACTCAGAGATCATTATAAGCCAGGATATCAGATTTTGAAGAGTAGAGTGTTAAGTGTGACATACATTTCGAGACAGCATTCTACAACTGTGTGTTTCAAGAAAGGTGTGGATTCCAAATGAATGGCCGGGTATAGATTTGGAAGAGAGAGGTGTGAGACCCCCCCCCAATATGGAGTAACCAGATTTACCTCCACGGGTTCACTTTGGGCACTTATAGCTTTCTCTCGAGCACCTGGCAGTGTTCGCAGAAAGTACCCAGACGTGGGATTAGTGATGAAGATTTTCCCTTTATGGAGCTAGGAAGTGCTCATGGGTGGTAGAGGGAGCCACCAATACATGTCCATGCCATATGGAAAGTAATCCGAGTGCTGGCCAGATGTGCCAAGGCAGGGCAACTAAGAGAAGAGTACAAGTTCGGGCTGAAAGCCCAGTGTGTTTCAGAACCTGAGGGTTAACGTGTGTAAGAAGATGTGTTCTAGTTTCCGTATATCTGCATTACCAGGGAGTGTAGCCCCGTGGGTGTCCATCTATGCTTTATTATTCTGTTGTTGGTGACAATAAAAGCCACACTCTAGAATCCCACTCCTAGTTTGGACATTTCAGTTATTGCTTCCTGTGTCCGGATTACTTGGGTGCCCCAGTGCAGAGGTTTCAAACCTAGCCAAAATGCTGAGCAACAGTTTTCTCCCCGAACCCCGGCAGCCAGGTAGTGGGTTACAAAATGGAGGCACCGCAAAGCGCTAATAAAACAAAAAACAACATCAACCCGAGCCCTGGCTGGTTACATGTATATTTATGTACAGTATATGTCGAGGATGCAAGAGAGATGTAGGAAGTAGTCCATATAGTACAGAACTCCATATGTAAGGTAGGCCTTTTTGGTTCTAGCCTACGGGTACTAGGCAACCAAAGAAAAGCAAGTTATTGTGGTCTAGGGTTATCATAGGATCAGTATGGAGATGAGGTATAGCCAGGAGCTAGTCAGTTGTGGGGACTATGGGGTGCCCTTCTCCAGGGTTACACTCTGGAGGAGTGGGCACTGCCCCATCTGTAGGACCTTACCAGAGCTCCATGCTCAGCTGGTAGCAGCAAGAGATGAGATCTCAGCTGTGGCACTTGCTAAGTTGGGGTCCACCCTCCCGTGCCTCACTCCCCCAGAGGCCTGATGGCCCAGGGGGTTGAAGGAGAGGGGGAAGGATGGCAGGGGAAGCCACAAGGGGTTCAACCAGTCTCACACCATCCAGACAGCAAATCTCTTTGCACCCCCTAAGAAGGCTCACGTGCACGATTCTGTTGGGGGGGGGGCCACAGGAAGGACAACTTGGTAGCAGATGGGGGAGCAGCAGAAAGTTAGCAAGGAGGGTCTTAATGATCGGGGACTCCATGATTAGAGGAGTAGAGAGGAGGGGAGTGAAATGGTCAGATGCCTTCCTGGTGCATTAGCTATCTGGAATATAGCTAGGAGAGGGATGATGGTGTACAAGGGGGAGGAGCCGTATGGAATTGGGGGAGAGAACGGGAATGACCAGAGAGTCCCAAGTTACACCGTATGTAGACATGAGAGAGGAAAAGGTAAAAGAACTGGCGTAGCCCTATATGTCAGGGAAAGCACAGAGGCCATAGAGGATGGGAAACATCAGGGGCAGTAATGGGGAAATAATCGCTGTGGGTTCAGCTCACGGCACCCTCAAGCAACAAAACTACAGATGGGGTGATCTACAGACCTCCAGGATTTGGTGGGGGGGGAGAAGATAAGGAGCTAGGGGCACAACCTGAAAGGGGGGGGGGGAGAGAGAGAGGTGGCAAAGGGAAGGTGGTGGTAGTCAGAGATCTAAATCTCCCAGATACTGATAGGTCATTTCAGCAGCCAGGAGCCCCAGAAGTACGGTCCTGCTGGATATACTGTAGGACTGCCTGTTGGTGCAGTTGGTTAAAGAATGCACTAGGCAGGCTGCTATTCTTGATGTGATGCTACTAACTCAGAAGTGGTAGGAGGAGTGCAGGTAGGGAAGCCAGTAGGGTCCAGCGACCATAACTATAAGGTTCGACCTGGTCTGTTGGACAAGCCCTCAAAGGCTGAAGTCCTACATTTCAAAGGGCAGACTTCAGTCAGATGAGGGAGCTGGTCTGGGACAAGTTGATGAGAGTGGACAGCATCAGGGATGCAGAGGAAAGACTGGGTGGGGGAGGAGAAGAGATCCAAGTGAGCCATTCAAGGCAACAGTCTTGTATGAGAATGGTAACAGAAACAGGTACAAGGGTTCTCTGGAAAGGTCAGGGAAGAAGTGCAAGCCAAAAAGAAGGCCTTCACCAGGTACGAGGAAAAACAAGGAAGGAAGGAAGGAAGGAAGAATAGGGGGAGTACCGAAGGAGAACAAGGGAAACTAAGAGGGAAGTTAGAGATGCAAAGACAAGACACAGCTGCATTTTGCAGAGGTGGTCAAGGAAGGGGGGGGAACAATTCTTTAGCTGTATTGGATGAAAAAAGAAGGAAGGAAGAATTGTTAGGCTAACAGAGGGAGGTGGGGTAAATGAGAAGGAGGATAGGAAGAAAGCAACAATTCTCTACTTCTGCTCAGTGTTCACAAGGGAAAACAGATGGCCTCTGCAAGAGAGAGTGACATTAAGGTAGTTGTAAAGGGGATCCCCGAGATGAGGCAGCAAGTGTTTATCAGTGAAAGGGTATGGAAAGCACTAACAGCCCTAAAGACAGATAAGGCCCTGGGGCCAGAAGGGACACATCCGAGGGTGCTCAAGGAACTGGCAACTAAATAACTGAACCCCTGGTAGGGCCATTCAATAGCTCAATCAAGACAGGAGTAGTTTCAAAATATTGTGGGGTAGCGGACATAGTCCAGCTCCATTTGGGGTGCAACTGGGTAATTACAGATCTGTCAGCCTTACCTCCATCGTGGGTAAAATGATGGAGATGCTGGTCAGAGGACCTCATGGACCTACTGGAAAGCAATGGATTCCAGAACAGTAAAAGCATGGGTTCATAGCAGACTGGTCTTGTCAGATCAACCTGAAAGTGTTCTTTCACAGGGTAATGAGGGGTAGTGGATAAGGGCCACACTGTGGATTTACTCTACTTCAATTGCAGCAAGGCTTTTGACTTGGTGTCTCACAGAAAGCTGCTAGAGGATCTGAGTGCAGCGTAGGACACAGATAGGTGAGAAACTGGTTGGAAGGGAGACAAAAACATCTGAAGAGAGGGAGGTCACCAGTGGGGTGCCACACGGATTGGTCCTAGGTCCAGTCAATTTTCAATATGTCCATCAGCGACATGAGAGAAGGAATCCAGGGCAAGACGAGTCTTTTTGCAGAGGACACCAAGCTCTGTGGCAGGGTAGACTGGTCAGGGACATGCAGAGAGACTTGCAAAGGCTACAGAGGTGGTCAAACTTGACAGTTCTTCAATTGGGTTACTAAGTTAGTGGACTGGGAGGGTGCAGTGGACGTGGTCTATCTCGATTTCAGTAAGCCTCTGACACCATTCCCCACAGAAGATTGGTAAACAAGCCAAGTAGTCTGGGAGTGGGTCCTAAGTTAGTCCAGTGGGTAGAGAACTGGCTCGAGCACAGGTGGTGGTGGTGGCAAATGGCTATCACTCAGGGGTGAGTAAAATGACCACTGGGGTACCACAGGGATTAGTACTGGGCCCAGTCCTCTTATGTCTATCAGTGACATTGCAGAGGGTCTGGAAGGGAAGGTATGCCTGTTTGGGGATGATACAAAAATCTGCAACAGAGTGGACATGCCGGTTGGGTGGAAAGTATGAGAAATGACCTAAAGAACCTGGAGGACTAGTCACAAATCTGGCAACTGAGTTTCAATGCAAAGAAATGCAAAGTCATGCACTTGGGTCACCAGAACACGATGGTGACTTACTAACGGGGGGGGCTCGCAGTGACAAGACAGAAAAAGGCCACTGGCAGAGGCAGTGAGGACGGAGGAGGTATCGGGGGGTGCATGTGGGTGACCTTCAGAAGAAAATCTCTCTGTATGCAGATGATGTCCTCCTTAGCCTTACACAACCCAACCGATCCATAAAAAAAAGTCTGGACAATGCTGCAAGAATTCGGTAGCCATGCAGGCTACTCTCTTAATAAAAACAAAACGGAGGTCCTCGCCTTCAACTACAAACCTAATCCGGAGATCTTCACCCTCTTTCCGCTAAATTGGAAGGCCAAAAAAGTTGAAATATCTTGGGACTTACATCACGAAACAGTTTTCCCAGCTGTTCGAGGCGAATTACCCCCCCCTTAATAACTACCCTGCAGAAAGATTTTGAGCGTTGGTCATTACTAAATTTCCCAATGTACTCTAAGATACAAACCCTGCGGATGAATGTACTCCCAAAATTTCTTTACTTATTTCAGTGTATTCCCTTCTTCATACGCAAAGCGACCTTTCAGACATGGAATAGAATAACTAAATTTTGTGGAACTCCAAAAAACCCAGGATTAATTTAAGGATACTTCAAACGCATCGGGGTGGGCAGTCCCTTCCGGACCTCGAAGACTACTTCTTGGCAGCCCAATTAAAAAACGCCATGATCTGGTCCAACCCCACTGCTTCCACGGGATGGAAATTCATGGGGAGGGGAAGTAGGAAGGGGCTCACAATCCTCGGACCACGCCCTCTTAACACAGTCTAAATAAGGATCCCTTCTCACAACTGACCTCGGTTAGGGATACAACTAGAGCACTTCATAGAGTCTGGCAAAGGTTTAAGTTCAGAAACTCCCTATGGCCGCTGAGGAGACCATCTCAGGACCCAGATTTTACCCCAGGACAGCTGGATAAAACGTTCCTAACCTGGGATGCACAGGGCCTTAGGTTCCTCTCCCAATTCTGTCAGGGAGAAACTTTGTTGGACTTTGCCTCCCTTAAAAGCAAATATAATTTGCAGAACTCAGACCATTTTAGATATTTACAAGCTAGAAATTACATACTTGCGCTAAAGAAAAAAGACGTGGACCCAGACAGGGCTCTGCACCTAATAGAGGCCATACAGAAGGGAATAACTGCACCCAATCAGAAAGGAATGATCTCCCAACTCTATAAAGCCTTGTCGACACTAAAGGAAGACCCGTTAACCAAAATTAAGACTAAGTGGACACAAGAAACCACACAGAGGCTGGGTGAGTCTGAATGGGAGAGAATATTCTCCCTTGCTAATCGGACAACTCAATCACCATACTGGCAAGAATTCTCATGGAGAGTGAAGGTCCGCTATTTCCTCACTCCCCAAATACTTAAGCAAAAGAAATCCTGATGTATCTGCCCAGTGTTGGAGGGGATGTGCTCAACTGGAAGCAGACCACTTACATATTTTTTGGACCTGTGAGGCACTACTGAATTACTGGGGGGACATTACGGGGGCAATTTCAGAGCTATTTACAGTACAGAGTCGGCTGGAGTGGCCAGAAATGATCTTGGGCCTACCACCCAAAGAGGTACGAGGTTCTGACTCACTGTATCTGTGGTCCATCTTAACAACGGCTGCACACAAAGCCATCACGAAGAAATGGCTCTCTCCTAGCCCCCCCACTATTGGGGAATGGATAACAATAGTGAACACTATAGCAGACTTGGAGGAACTCACATATAAAATTAACAGAACCTCGGTACACCTAAGGAGGTGGACTAGATGGGAGTTGTGTCGAGCCGCAAGGCAGGGAAGGAATAACTAATCATTACATAATCAATGGCGAAATGAGTCAGTCAGAGGGGGAGCCGGGAGATGGATGGGGAACCTGGTTGGGATGGGGAAGAGGGGATTGGGGCCCCGTTTGATGTTTGAGGGAGACTCATAGGATAGTAGAAACAGCCTGAGGAGGGCTGAAGCTCTCCTTATGTAGGACTATATTAGCTTAACAAATATATGTGATCTGAATGGACTGAGACTTACTGTACAAGTGATAATTACAAAATGTATTGGGATAAATATTATGACTGAAATGCTAATAAATTTGATTGTGAGAATGTACCTAAATATTGTCAATAAACTTGAATAAAAAAAAAAAAAGACAGAAAAAGGACCTGGGGGTGGTCATATCAGATGACCTGAAAGTGGCTAAGCAGTGACAATGCAATAAGTAAGGTGAAAAGGATGCTTGGATGCATAGGCAGGGGTATCACCAGCAGGAAAAAGGAGGTTATAATACCACTGTATAAATCACTGGTGAGACCTCTCCTAGAGTACTCCATCCAGTTCTGGAGGCCCCACCTTAGAAAGGACACAGTGTGGAGGCAGTTCAAGTGAGGACAACCAAAATGGTGCAGGGCCTGCATCAGAAACCCCCAAGAGGAAAGGCTCAGCGAATTTAAACATGTACTAACTGGGGGGGGGGTGACATGAGAAACTTTCAAATATCTCAAAGGTATAACAAAGTGCAGGAGGGGGGCATCTTCCATCGTAAAAGATGCTAGAGGACAAGGGGGAATTCTGAGGCGGGTGGGGAGGTGAGGCTAGGCTTAGGGGAAATGTGAGTAAGTTCTTCCCTGAGAGGGTGGTGGATGTTTGGAACAGCCTCCTGGAGGAGGTGGTGGGGGCTAAGACAGCTGAGGGGTTTAAAGTGATTCTGTGAGCTTTGCCATAGCAAATGGGATTAGTAACCTGTCGGAGTTTGAAATTCAATCTCCTACCATTCAAACTGCCAAAAAGTTTGGTTTTCCATGAAATAAATGCTCTTACTTCTGTACTCCGTTTCATTTGCATAAACCACCCTTTTTTTTCTCAGTGCTGCAACCCCCAAGTAATGACATCATACAAGGGAAACAAAGGTTTTAAGCACTGTTTTGAAACAGACGTCTGTTGGTCAGTCTTGGTATTGCAGACATCCACACTACTGACATAGGAGACTACATCTCAGTAATGAAATCTTGTCAAATACTATATGCAATACCTTGTTTTGCAAATAGACAAATTAGAGCTTTTATTGTTGAAGCCACTAAAGAAATATATGAGACTGCACCTCACAGTAAAGAAATTAGAAAACTTCTTATTGTACCCACAATTCCTTGCTATGTAAATCTACATATTAGGTGCAGTCACTACCACCAAAATATGGGACTTTTCCTCTGAGTAACTAACATTTACATCACCATTATAATTTACCCAGAATTCCATGGTGTTGTATGTAAAACACTGACAGTTCCCTTGCATGACATCATTCTGGGGGGTGTGGCTGCACACAGAAACTGGAGAACATGGTGCTGATAAAACATAAAAATGAGTTTTTTTTACAAAACAAATTGCAGCTTCAACATCTGAATCATGGGTGGTAATGGAATACTGTGTGAAAAAGACATCTGCGAACGCTCACAAAAATCACTAAGAACGCATGGGATAGGCATAAGGGAATTTTAGAAAAAAGGCAAGGGGGTAATCGCAGGATGAGTAGGGACAGTAAGGACGATGTAGGCAGGGAAACTGGGCAGACTAGGTGGGCCACGTGGTCCTTTTCTGCTGTCAACTTCTATGTTTCCATGTTAACGGTTTGGCAGCTGAAATTCGATGCTAAACAGTGTACGGTGATGCATATAGGGAACAAGAACCCCAGGACAGAGTACTGGATTTGGGGGGTGGGGGTTAAAGCTGGCATGACCTCTGAGGAAAGGGATCTAGGGGCCATCAGTGACTGCTTAGAACAATTCGGTGTAACAAGGCCTACAGTAAGATAAACAGGATGCTGGGGTGTATTGGATGGGGTACTGACAGCAGAAGGAAGGAGGTTATTACTACCCTTCTCTAGAGATCACTGGTAAGGCCCCACCTGGAGTACTGTGCCCAGTTCTGGAGTCCTCACACATAGAAAAATAAGGACAGGCTGGAGACAGTGCAATGCAGGGTGACCAAAATGATTAGGGCCAGCAGGGCAAATCTTACAAGGATCAGCTCAAGGCACAAACAAGTAATTCCTGGAGGCCAGATAACAGAGGGGAGATGAGCAAGAGACAGTACAGTTATGCAAGAACTTACCATAACAGTAGATCTTAGAGAGGAGCTCTTGCAGCAGGTAGCACCATTAAGACTGAAGCCGGCAGGTGCCAGGACCCCACGGAAAACTTCTAGGTCACAGGCTATAGCAAGGGACTGCCCCCTGACGTCTGCCTGCCCTCAACGTCACGTATGATATAAAAAGGGCAGTCCCCCAGCACCACCTCAGTTCTCTCGCCAGAGACCCCGGCAAAAGGAGTAAAGATGGAGAACCGGGAAGGTTCCTCAAGAAAGTACAACTACGTAAGAACTTACCATAACAGTAGATATTTGAGAGAAGCTCTTGCAGCAGGTAACACATATAGGACAGAGTCCCAAGCAGTAAAGGAGATCCAGACTAGTCTCAGGTGGAGGAAGCAGAGAAATATGACGAGGAAAGTGCCCTCAGGAGAAGAGTCCCTGCAGAACTGCAGGGCCAAAGCCCGCTCTTCATCTGGAGGCAACATCGAGACTGTAGTCTCTGATGAAAGTATGAACAGAATTCCATGTGGCTGCCACAAAAATGTCAGCTGCAGACACATTTCTAAGAGCAGCAAAAGAGGCTGCTACTCCCCTCGTGGAGTGACTCTCTACCGAGCCTGGCAAAGGTTTGTCATATTTATGGTAACAGAATGAAATGCAGTTAACCAGCCATTTAGAAAGAGTCTGTTTGGCTACAGGAGCCCCCTGGGTCCTGGGGGCAAAGGAAACAAAAAGCTGGTCAGAACGTCTAAATTCTCTCGTTCTGGAGAGATAGAAACGCAAAATGCGATGAACGTCTAGGCATGTTGCAAAGAGCCTCCCCTCAGTTTGAGTGTTCGGGATAATACACTGGAAGGTGTAAGTTCTGATTCAGAGTAAACTCGGACAACACCCGCGGTAAGAACTTCGGTGTTCCACAAGGACCAGGAGGCCTTGAGGACCAATCCTAATAATGTTCCTTACACATCAGGGTCTGAAGCTCAGAAATTCTTCGAACAGAAGGAACGGCATCTAAAATTAACGCTTTCCAGGAAAAAAAAAAAGTGAAGCCTGCAACCCGCGGGGACAGTTGCAGCTTTGGGTCAGAGTTGGTCGTCAGAACTGATGCTGATCCAGTGCCTCAGTCCAGCGAAGATCCATGGTCTGGTGATGGTGGGCGAACGGGAGGCGACATCGGGGCTATGTTAGTAGGCTTGATGACGGTAGCCGATGCCTGATCAGAGGCAGTCGTCCAGCGGTCCCCAGAAAGGCTGCATCTAGACCGATCATCCACCGGTGACGGGGACTGGGTAAGCAGTGCCAGCGGCTGGACTGCCAATGCAGAACCGGTTGCCTGATGCTGGTGGGACATCCCACCGGATGAATGCTGTGTTGCTGGATGCTTGCCTGACAGCGGCTTAGTGGGCCTCGGTGGTTGAGAGGCAGATCTCCCGGAGGAGTGCCCCGACCCTTTACGCTTGTCCCATTAGTCGGCGCCAGAAACTGAGGCCAACTGGGAGTGGGCTGACTTCGGACTCTTACAAATGTCAGAGAGCCAGCCTGAGGACTGATCAGGTGCCCGGACCTTCAGCAGCTGCAGGGTGGGGCAAAGGGGCCAGAGCTGCAGTCCTTAGTTCCAGACGCCCAGATCAGGGCAGGGGGCTTAACAACCGTAAGCCTGGAAAGGGAACGGGTCACCTGGGAGGCTTAGTCGGAACTGCTCCTTGAGGCAGAGTGGGAGCCTGAAGATTTGGATCTGGAGGGGGACCTCTCCTCTCTCTTCCTCTTCTCCTTGTGCTTCCCCAGTGATTTATGGTGGGAAGAACTCCTCCCCAAAGAGGAACCTCTCTGTATGGCTGCCAAATTTTGCTCATTGGGGTAGGCCTGCAGGGTCTTCAGGCTGCAGATCTTTGTCCTGCTGTTAAACGTCTGACAATGCTGGCAGGCCTGGGTGTCGTGGTCGGGGCCTAAGCACAGCAAGCAGGCCGAGTGCCTGTCCTTGGACGGGATTTGTTTGCTGCAGGCACACTTGGAGGGGGTGCTATCGATTGAGGATGTCTGAGAAAAATGACATACAGGATCAATCGTGGCTGAAAAAGTTAACTTTTTCGATAGAAAATAAGAAATCCAGCTAAGAAACTTAACAAAAATGACCAAACTAGCGAGAGGTGATCCATGGAGCCAATGAAGGCATGTGCGTACATGTAGTGTGTGTTGTTTTGCTCTGAGTTTATCAGGCTCAGAAACTAGAAACAGTTTTTTTAGAGTAAAGAATATATAAAACGAATAGCTTGACTGGCCGGTCTGTTTTTAGAAAGGGGGAGGGGGGGAGAGAGAGAGAAAGAAGTACAGTTTAGTTTTGAAAGATTGCATAGGGCAGTTTTGTGAAACATTATGTAGCATACTACATTCAAAACATTTTAAGGTTAATAAACAGCACATATGGCAAAGCATTTACATAACCCTTTTCAAATGCATTTTACATGAATAGTTTGCTCTTTACAGTTTGTTCTGGGGGTGGGGGCTTGCTGGTGACTGGGCTAAGGGTGGAGGTCTTCCAGGACTCATGCGCTCCAGAAGGATCGGAGTTTCCTTTCTTTTTCTAGCATTATGCCTGGGGTTTCCGACACCCTGAATCGGCTGGCCATTGGGCTCTTTTTCTGTATGTCCCCCCATCCCCAGTGACCCCACTCCTTTGGGCATGTTCCAGACTCACCCCAGCTGTCCCCTCTCGAGCCGCCTCCTCAGTCTCACATCGCAGCCGACCCCCCCAAAGTATCCCGGCGTAACCCTTGCACCGGTTGGGTCCCCATCCTCTGAGGGGAAAGGCACTGGGACAGGCAAACCAGCGCACTCTAAGTAGGTCCGGGGTGCTGCTGAGACCAAGAGGGCTCCCTGGAGGACTCAGTTGGTAGCAGACAATGGCAGCCGTCATCCAGCGGCCATTAGAGCCGTTTCCGTTTTTCTGGTTGTTTGTCCCTCCTATGCCGCTACTTGTAGTGCCCCCTTGTCTCCACTGAGGGCCACTACAGAGCGATCCCATCCGACCCCAGGAGAGGAGAACAGTCCTCTGGATGCTCGATCCTCTCCTTCCCCTGCCAGCTCCCAGTGCCTCTAATCCGCTCCTAAACCCGGGTGGCCGGCGTGGCGCGAGGTGTGGGCGCCGAGCGCCTCAGCTCCACAGGGCCAGCCCTGGGCTCATTATTAATCGTTTTGTCATCCTTCCATGATGCAAGATCAATTGGGGTACATACAAAGCTGCTTTTAAAATGACTTAAGGAGTGCATACTTTGTGAGGAATGTTTCCCACAGAGTTTTACATTTTTACATCTCTCTGATTGCTTTGCTACAATCTTGCTTCACGGATAAATTCTCAGTTTTTAGTGCAGGAATCTTGGATCACATATCTGAAACAGTTAACCCCCTATGATTCTGTTTTTTTTCATTGCATGTTTAGTATCTGAATACAGAGGGCACAGGCACTGTACTGGAACACTTTATGGTCATTGGAAGCAAAAAATACAGGTTACTTACCTGTAACAGGAGTTCTAGGAGTGGTACATGTTGTTCATCCACACTGTCTGGCAGCCTCCTTGCCGCTTTAAATCTTGCCGGAAGGTCTTCAAGCTGGCTCCTCCCACCCACCCGGGTGGTAAAACCCTCGGCTCTGCCCCATGACGCCAGATCTAGCCCACTGGAAGCCAGGCTACGCGAAGCCGGGGAGGTCGTGTGGATGAACAACATATACCACTCCTAGATTTTCTCTAGAAGCAGCCATCAAAGCAGCGGTATGGCGGGTAGAATCAGCTCTTATCCCTTTGGGAGGCTCCATTCCCACCAACCTATAGCAGAGATCTATGCAGGAAGTGACCCACCTGCTTATTGTCCGCTTGGCTGCAGGTCTGCCAGGTGCGGCTTCAGCATAGGTGACAAACAGCTGGCGAACCTCTCCCCAAACTTCAGCCAGTCCGCTTCCTTATAATAAGCGAGCACCTTCTAGGGTCCAGCATGGAGCCCACCGCCTCTGAGGTGTAATTGGGTAGAACACCAGCAGAGTCAACACCTGGTTAAGGTGAACTCAGATACCACCTTCGAAGGAATTTCAGGTGGGGGCGCAGGACAACCTTGTCCCTGTGGAAGACCAGATAAGGAGACTTGAGGAAAGCGCCTGGAGCTCTCCCATCCTTCTGGCTGATGTAATAGCCACCAAGAAGGTGGTCTTCCACGACAGGTGGGAGATATCGCACCTGTGCATCAGTTCGAATGGATTGCCCATAAGCTTAGCCAATACCAGCAGTAGATCCCATGGAGGTGGAGGTTCTTGCACCAGAAGGGATATGTGATCAAGGCCTTTGAAAAAGTGCCCACCTTCTCCTGCGCCACTGACTGCTTGCCGGCCCGTGCCCAGTAAGCAGAGATGGCTGCCAGGTGCACCTTAAGGGTCATCAACCGAAGCCCTAGCTGAGAATGAGGCCACAGGTAGTCCAGGATGCTAGCCAAGGAACAGGAAAGGAAAATTACGTACCTACCGTAATTCTTGATCTTCTCTTGTATCTTCACCATTCATTACTTCCTGGGTGTAAGCCGGAGGCGCGCACCCGCCACGGGAGTTTTTTTTTTTTTTTTTTTTTTAAAGTTTGCCTAACGGCACCGCCCTCGAGAGTGACGTCATGCGTCATGCGCGAGGGGCGGCCGTTAGTAGCGACCGACTCCTCCTCCAACTCAGTTCTGTGAGCCGGAGAGGCAAAAGTGAAAGCAGACAATATAGATAGCGAGGCAAGATAGCCGAGGGATAGCAAAGCAAGGAAGAATGAACTGAAAAAGGAATAAGCCGATGGAGGAAGGACAGAGGAGATAAGAGTATCCCTAGCCTAGGGACTGTAGAGCCTCCTTACCTGGGCGATTCTAGGAGGAGAGATAAGTAAGGAAATGAGAAATTAGAAGAAGAAGAAGAAGAAAGAGAAGAGAAGAGAAGAGAGAGATGGGATGTTGAAGAGACCAGAATGACCAACGAGCATAGTTAGCTGACAGCTGAAGGCTCGACTAAAGGGGAAGCAAGAATCCCCGGAGATAGAGCTGAAGAGAAGGTTCACCAAACCCGCTAGACAGACTCAGGAGGGCATAGTCCTCATCCTCAACATGCCATTGTTCTTGATACCCACTCGGCTCCTGGCCGCGGAAGGCCTTTAACTGGAGGACACCCGAGGAGGGAAGAATAAAACCCCGGCAGCATGAGAGCGCTGCTCAGGGGTTTAGAAATGGAGAATGTAAGCCTTTCAGGCGTTTTAAGATAGAAAAGGGACTCAGACTGACTGGCCAAGGCAGGCCAAGGCTTAGGCTAGCTGGGATTGGATATGGTCAGCACTGCTCTTCTGTAAAATTGTCCAGGAGGATACTTAAAGGGAGAAACCAATATGCAAACTAGCAGAAGGATAGCCTACCTTCTCATTTCTCTTCTAGTTTGTGTTTCCTTTACAGATAAAATTTTTAGACTAGATGCATGACCCAAATACCAAGATGCCTATAGCAGTCGAAGAGAGTTCCCTCAGCATTTTTCCCTTTCTTTTTTTTTTTTTTTGCAAAAAGAAAAAAAGGAATAGACGTGCCCGTTCCTCTGCTCTGCAAGGCAAGAATAGGGAGGGGGGTGATTTTGATTTCAGGCAACTATCTGGAACACGGATTGCAGGATCGAAACTGAATAGCCTGAGCCAGGCTAAAACTCCCAGAGGTATCTCGCCAGAAGAATGGCAAGAGATAGTTGTGCAGTCTGATCGCCAATGCAATCCACTTAGATGGCCCATGAATCTTAGAGTAAGTAATTTTTCTGAAAATTAGAGCCCCCAAGAAGATTTTTTTTTTTTTGAAAAAATTAAGAATTTCTATATTTTAAGAAAAAATTTTTTTTTTTGCAGAGAGAGGAAGGAGACGGAGGTGGAGAAGCCACAGGAAGAGGCCACTGAGGGATGGTAGGTAGGTGGTAATGAATGGGAAGATACAAGAGAAGATCAAGAATTACGGTAGGTACGCAATTTTCCTATCTTCCCTTGTCAATCTTCACCATTCATTACTTCCTGGGTGAGTATTAAGCCCTCTTCCCTGGAGGGGAAGAGGCCATACCTGAGGGAACAAGACTCCAGCCTTCTGTTGGTGAGAAACAGAAGGAGAAGACCCTGGCTTATTCAGAAGCCTAGTGGGAGAAGAGCTAGGAGGTGCCTCCCGAGGACGAGGAGACGGATGGAGCCCCTGTAAAAGTCTCCTAGCTCTGGATGAGAAAAGACGGGTCCCCCGGAAGGCGGAGCGCATCACCCTACGCCGGGCCAGGGGTGACAACCTGGAAAGATGAAGCCATGCCGTCCGCCTGATGCAGATCGCTGTCCCCGCAAGCCTGGAAGCCACCTCACTGGCGTCATAAGATGCCCTTGCTTGGTGTCTTGCCAGCTCCAGGCCTACCGCGGAGAGGGCAACGGCTTGTCTGGTTTGCTCCATGTCAGGCATAGATGCCAACAGCTGGGACATCATCGACCACAGATGCCGGTTGTAGGCAGCGTGGTGAGCCTGATGTGATGCAATACATGCACTCGCACGAGAAGAAGAGAACACTCTTCGCCCCCAACGGTCGAACTGGAGAGAGTCCGAATCCAGTGGGTGGTCGTGCGCCAGGCAACGGCGCCCAGAAGGAGTATCCAGGTATACCAAACCTGAGGACGGGTTGGAAAGGGAACCTAGAGACTCAGAGGGGGCACAATACCTACGCTGGCAGTCCGCCGGGGCTGGGGAAGAAGCGGCAGGAACTGCCAGGACCGGATAGACGCCCCTGGAAGGGGACAGGCCAGGAAAGTACCACCAGATGCTGGGCACTGAATTCACCAAGGAATTCACGCTGCCTCCTGCTCGTATTGTCTCCGAACGAGGAAACTGAGATCCCTCACCATCCTCGAGGAAACGCTGATATTCTGTGAAATCAGCATCGGAGGACAGATGAGAGGTGTTCCTCCTCAGAGGAGGGAGACGAGATGATGGGGAACTGAATGTCCAAAGGATTCCTGCGGCGGTGGGGAGAGTCGAAAGACCCGCTTATGCATGTATCCAACATATGAGGGGAAGGCCGCCGCAGAACCTCTGAACTGCTCCTAGGATAACGGACCCGTAGGACCGACATGGCCCGGGAGCGGGGGTGGTGAAGGCAGAGAGATGGGAGAGGGGCACCTCCGAGGAGGCAACTGCTCTCTGCGAGGGCTCTGGAATCCGGGGAAAGGAGCCCTAGTAGGAGGGATCCCGGATATCAAACCAGGCCGCAGAACGGAACTCTGGGGAAGCAGAGCCTGGAAGAGCCCTGGGGGAGAAACTCCCCTGTGACGCCGGGACTGCATGGATCCAGAAGGGCAGTCCGCACAAACGCCGCCAGAAGACACCCTAGAACCCTGGGGGAAGGGGTGGGGCTCTGCACTACGGCTCCTGGCCACCCCCCCCCGAGGTGGCCAATGAAGACCGGGCAGCAGGCTGCCTGCCCCTCAACCCCTCGGATTCCGAGAGGGCCCTCCTCCTCGACTGCAACGTCCCCCTGTCCCTAGAGGAGGCAACAGCACCCCGGGGGGTAGCTGTCACCGGGCCTCCAGAGAGGGAAGCCTCCTCCGTCACCCCACGCCTGCCCCCGGCCTCGGCCACCCCAGCCGAGGAACCCCAGGAGAGACGCACGGGGGACAGAGGGAGGGGCCTGCTGCACGCCTGGTACCCCTAGCCACCGAGGACCCAGATTCCAAGAATGGGGTGCCAGGATGGGTCCACATCTGAGTTATCTTCCTCCAAGGAGGACGAGACCAGCAGGACCTCGTGCTGGCCACCCTAGGGGTCCCCGAGGCCGCCGAACAGCCCCGGGTACCAAGTGCGACGCCGCCGCCCCCACGCCGGGCAGCAGGAAGGCCTCAACCCCACACCCCAGCGGCTCGCAGGCCCGCACCGCCTGGGAGGGGCGGCGCGGGCGGGAGGTGAAGCGGACCGCCGGGCGGCGCCATGTCCATCGGCACCGCGAACGGCGCCGAGGCCAAAACGGCACCGCTGACGGCGCCGCTTTCCGATCACCGGGCGCCGATTCAGGAAGGGCGCTACCGATCACCTGCACCGCGAGTGGCGCTGATCTGAACGGCGCTGCTGATCTCCGCACCCGAACGGCACCGATCCGACAATGGCGCCGCGAGGCGGCGCCGAGGGTCCACCCGGCTGGCCCAGCCAAGGCCTCGGCGACGGGGAGCCTGCACCCAAGAGGTGACTGCCAGGCGGTGCCAGCAGGCCATGCCTCAGGAGGTGCTAAGACGCCTCTAACACTGCGGGAAGGCCCCTCCTCAGCAAGATAGGATGAGGAGACCCCTCGGCTCGGATCAGAGGCCCGGAGGGGACCCGGGAAAGGCCTAGAGATCTTGCCCGAGATTCCCCGAAGCGACGCCGCCCCCAAAGTCGGTGGTGCCTGCCGAGCCTGAACGCTGCGGACTTTCGAGGACGCGCGGTCCATCGAGAAACAGGCGCCGCATTTAACCATATCATGGTTGGGTCCCAGGCAACGAAGACAAACGCCATGCCGTCCGAGACTGAGAAATGCCGCCACAGGAGCACCGACGATAGGGCCGCCTGCTCGACGAACGCTTAGCTCCAGAACCGGACATAACGCTAAAATAACAAGATCAAACACAGTAGGAAGTACAACCGGCCAAAAGAAAGAAAAAGAACAGTCTTACCAGATCGGCGCTGGAGTGTCAGGAAAACGGAGTCGGTAATTACTACGCAGATAAGTACTGGAGCACTTCGCTGACAGGTGCTGCCTCGACGGGCGGAGAAACAGAACTGAGTTGGAGGAGGAGTCGGTCGCTACTAACGGCCCACAGATGATGTCACTTCCCGAGGGCGGTGCCATTAGCAAACTTAAAAAAAAAAAGCCTGCGGGCGGTGCGCGCCTCCGGCTTACACCCAGGAAGTAATGAATGGTGAAGATTGACAAGGGAAGATGAAGGGTCCAACCCCTTGTCCTGACACCAAATGGAAAATCTCTTCCATTTGAAGGCATAGCATTTTCTGGTCGACCTCTTATGGGACGTCTCAACGATGTCGAGGACCTCGTCGGAAAGACCCAAGGCCTGGAACTCTAGCCGCTCGGGAACCAGGCCGTCAAGTGCAGGGACTGAAGGTCCAGATGGAGAACCTTCCCCTTGTTGACTGAAATCAGGTCCAGGTAGGCTGGAAGCCACCTCGGGAGCCTGGAGCTGAGGTTGAGGAGTTCTGGGTACCAGAACTGGCGGGGCCAGTCTGGGGATAACCAGAATCACCTGAGCCTTGTCCCTCTTCGCCTCGAGAAGCACCTTGTGGATCATGGGAAATGGAGGGAAGGAATAGAAGAGGCCCGGGGTCCACGGCCTCGAGAAGGCATCCCCCTGCAGCGAGCCCTACTGAAGGGGGCGGGCATGAAACAGCCTCACCTTCGCATTCTCCCTGGAGGCGAACAGGTCCACCTGAGGGATGCCCCAATGGGAGAACAGATCTTGTACTACCTCTGGCAGGAGAGACCACTCGTGAGATGCAGCGCCTATCCAGCTGAGGGCATCGGCCAGACTGTTGGAGGCTCCTGCCACATGGATGGCTAGGAGATCCGCCTCCAGGCTGATCAGGAGACCAAGTGCGGACAGCCTCCTTGCACAGAGGCAAGGAATGCGTCCCGCCCTGTTGGTTGAGGTAGTACACGGTCGTGGTGTTGTCTGTCTGGACCTGGACCACTTGACCCCATACAAACGGAGCAAAGGTGGTGAGGGCTAGATGCACTGCTCGGAGCTCCAGCAAGCTGATGTAGCATCAAGACTCTTGAGGGGACCAGAGGCCGTGGGCCCTGAGCTCCCTCAGATGGGCACCCCAACCCATCAGAGAGGAGTCGGTCGTCAGAGTGACCGCTGGCTCGGGGCGGACAACGGGATACCCTCCTGCAGATGAGCTGGAACGAGCCACCACTATAGGCCGTCCCACATCTCCTGGGTCACCGTCATTGGCTGGTCCAGAGGACCGGAGCACTGTGACCATTGTCGGGCTAGCCCCCATTGCAGGGGATACATATGCCAGCGGGCCCAATGGACCACGCTGATGCAGGCCGCCATGAGACCCAGAAGGCGCAGGAAGTCCCGGGAAGGGCGCAACTGCCCAACCAGAAATGATTGGGCAAAGGAGGAAAGGACCTTGGCCCTGTCTGCCGGGAGCCAGGCTCTGGCTTGAAAAGGGTCAAGCTCTACCCTGATGAACTGAATCACCTGTGATGGCACGAGTTCCGACTTGGCCTCATTGATGAGGTGGCCAATCCGAGAGCAGACTTGGAGGGCCAGATCCCTGGACCGCTCCACCTCCAACCTGAAAGGGACTGCAATTAGCTAGTCGTCCAGGTAAGGGTACAGCCAGACCCCTCGGCACAGCAGGAATGCTGTCACCACTGCCATGCATTTGGTGAAGACCCTGGGAGCTAGAGAGAGGCCGAAGGGCATAGCCCGGAACTCGTAAAGAGATCCCTCTGCTCAGAAGCGGAGGAATCGCTGATGAGACGGATGGATTGGGACGTGAAAGAATGCGTCCTGAAGGTCCAGAGAACAAAATCACATGCCTAGTTCCAAGGATGGAATGATCTGAGAGTGACCATCCTGAAGGCGCGCTGCCTTAGGAACTTGTTCAGGTCATGCAGGTCGAGAATGGGGCGCCAGCCCCCCATCCGTTTTGGGACCAGAAAGTACCTGGACACAAACCCTAGGTCTGGAGGAGGGTCCGCCACCTCTTCGATCACCTCCTTCTGGAGGAACAGGGCAATGTCAGCGCGACGAGCCGACAGTGAGGCTGCGGAACCCGCTGCCCCCCATCGGGTTCTCCAGCTACCTGTCTGGGCGCTCTCAGCAGGTGAAAAATCAATGGAGCCATCTCCAAGACCAGTGAAGTCAGTGGGGGTCCCGCAGGGGTCCATCCTGGGCCCACTCCTGTTCAGCCTCTTTGTGAACACCTTCCAGAAGCGTGCTCCTCCTCCTCTAAGGTACTGCTCTATGCAGATGACCCGTGGTGTTCGAGCACTCCACGAGAAGTGTTACAAGACACACCCTTGCAGTACCTTTCAGAAGAACTGCTTTGGGGAGGTGAGCTTTTGCAGTAATGGCCCCCCCCCCCCACCTGCTAAATGAGCTCCCCCAGGCCATTAATAACCTTACTCACCGTGGCCAGTTCAAATCTGAAATTTGGAAGTCCATTCCCCTCCAGTACAATGTTGCTGTAAAGAACACCCCAGCCATTTCTAACCCTTCCAGTGCCCCCTGACACAATATGGCTTGGCTGCAGCAACCCGTGGCTCCTTAGAAATCTCCCGCTAATCACCTACCCACCCCTTGGTCCCCATTTCCCCAACCCCCTCATCCACTTAGCCCTCCATACCCCCCACCTCCACAGGCCCCCTGACTCTTAAGCTACCACCCACCGTTGTGCTCTCTCCCTCACCCGTCTAGCCTGTAACCTGCTCTCCCTTAATGGCTGTACTTCTCGGTGGTCACATTAACTGTTGGCTCCGGGAACCTATTTAAGCTCTCCAGCTGCATTCTGGGAATTCTCATACTTGGTACACAGTTGAAATCTGCATTTTAGTTACCTAATCTGTTATGGGACTATTTTCCTCCGTATTAAATAATTAAGTGATGGCTTTTGCAATGTATTCGGTCTCTCCCCATCCTTCTATTTGTAATGCTGTTTAGCCTTTTTAATGATGTGTAACTGACAGTGCCTTCTAGCTGCTTCTGTTTTTCTCCACTGTCCATGTATACTTGGTGTTCCCCACCCTCTGTTCAACGAGGATCCTTTGTAAATGAGCTTTTAGCTCAAAGGTTGTAATTCCGACTTCACAATAAATAAATAAATAACATATACTACATGGAGAAGTTAACTGTCGTAGTTCATGATACACAGGAGCAGTTTAATATCAAGTGGCAGAGACGGGCAATTTATTACTTCATGGTGGATATACAGAGTTTGTTCTCAGAGAAAGACTGTAAAAATAAACCCCATTTTGGGTTATTTTTTCATTTTTACTCTCTGTGGGACTCTGTTGGACCATTCCCATCATCTCAAATACTCCTGGTATGTGGTGGGGCAAGGTCTGTTGCAGGAAGCAGGAGTTTAACCTGTTGTATAAAGTAGTTTCACATCAGCTATTCCTTAATGCCAAAAAGACAATCTCCACGACCTTTGGCACTAGGCAGAGATTGTCCTGTTTCCCCTCCCTGCCTTCTTTCCACACACTCGATGGGACTAAACTGGAGGATTATTCCTCTGTTAAATATCTTGGTGTCTGGCTCGACAGGCACCTCGATTTTTCTGTACACGTGGATGCAGGGCTTCAGATAATTTTTTTTGTTTTGGTGGAAGTCAGATACTTCCATGGGTTGAAATTTGGAAGTCATTTCAGTTTTACTGGAGTCAAAATACTTCCAGCTGTCAACTTTTGGAAGTCAAAATAATTCCAGTCAACAAATTTTAGAAGTCGAAATACTCCAAGTCCTATAGTTTTTGAAGTTATAGGCCTTCTGAATACCCCCCTGTAACCTCATCCATGACACATCCACAGAAATGCAGTTCTGAATGAGTCTAGGAAAGGAAAATGTGCACAGTAAGTCAGTTACAGTACGTGTTTATTTCATTTCATGAATTGTTCTTGCAGTTCCAAGTAACTTCCATCAACTTTGTGCTAATTTGCCTGCAGTTAGATATCTGCTACATTCAAATGTACCCTGTTTGAACCTGTATTTTTCATTGTACTCACTCACCCATGTTGCACCTGAAAATAGGCATATAACTTGTCTAGTGTACCTACCTGGTCAACAGAACCTTAAAAAAAAAAAAAGTCTGGTGATCATATACTAACACACAGATATCACCTTCCTATTAAAGCAGACAGATGGTCTGATATCAGATCCCATTTGTTGTATTATTATATGCTGATAATGGCAAAAATATAATGCATGAGTGCAATTATGCAACCAACACATCAAGTTAAACAAACTTGTTACAGTTTTGTTTGTTGCTCATGCTTAATTAACAGCATGTTCTGGAGTATCACCAGCCACTTAAATGGGAAATTCACCACAAAAAGACATTCCACCACCAGTTTAAGGCACCAGCATGGTCAGGTCCCTATGTCTGGCACCCTCATCACCGAATGCCATGGCCAGCTCCTGCAACATGCTTGCACCCACCAACATGGGCAGCTCCCCACACATATGCCTGGTCCTTCCACTGCCAATGTGGCCAGTTCCCCACACATACACCCAGCTTCTCCTACAACAGCTACCATCCCCCACCAAGACGTACACAGCCTGCTCCCCAAACACACACACAGACCACTCCCACCCTACCAACACACATGCACACCCACTATCTGAAAGAATATGGTTAACTATTCCCCATTTTCCAGCGAGTCCCCCTCCATCAAAGCATCCCACTCCCCCGAAATGACCACAGCCAGCCCCCTCAGCCACTGTAGCAACATAAACAGCCCCTGGGGCCAATCCCCCCCTCCCCCAACAACCAAGTGAACACAGCCCTGGCACCAACACTGCCAACCCCACCCAAGCAAACACAGCCAACCCAGGAACCAACACTACCAGCACCCCCAACAAATCCAAGCAAACACTGATGGACCCAGTACTTACATGGCCAGTCACCCCACCCAAGCAAATAGCCCACCTCAAGCCAACACTGCCAACTCCCTTGCACTACCCAAGTGAACGCTGATGCTGTTGGCACCAGCACAGCCAGCCCCCCCCCCCAAGCAAACACAGCCAGCCTTGGCACCAATATGTAAACCCCTACCCCACCCAAGCAAACCCGCCCAGCTCTCATACCCACAGCCCAACACAGACCATTACCTGGATTGGGAGGGAGCAAGTAAGTTTTTAGTGTATTTTTTTATTCTTTGGTAACCAGGTAAGGCCTGCTAGGCACAAGTGCCTGTTTTCACGGGTGAGCTGGGAGCACTGGGGAGATTATGTGACTTGCTCAGAGTCGCACAGTATGCATGTGGAGTTTGTGGGAATCAAACCCAGGTCTGTTGGATGTACCAAGTTCATTCACAGGCCAGCTTGTTACTCTAACCCCCAGGCTACACGGTGCCAGGCCAGCCCAACTACACAACTGCTGCTCCCCTTTCTTATTCATGCCAGATACAGGCAGCTCTCGTCTTTCCTGGCTCTCTAATAATGAAAAAAGACAAACTTACTTTTTTTCTCTCCAGACACTGATGAGTCTAAGTCCAGTAATGGAGACCAGCCAGGTCAATGCAATGTGGGAAGCTTGGCAGTGCTGAACTTGTCAGCAGCAGAACAAAGGAATACGCACAAAACAGGCTTCTCGTTTCTCTTCCTTTGTAGAAACAAACAGATACACACACTGGTCCCCCAGCACAGCGTCATGTCAAGGCTTGCTGTAAATCTTTCAGCTCTGTAAATTGGAGACTGCCACAGAACACAGATAAAACATATTCCTCCTTGCTGAAGCGGATTAGTAGGGTTGCAAATAATTTTAGTTCAGTTTAACCCCTACACATCACACCTTAATTATACAGAAGTCAATGCAAATTGATATTCAAAAATGTCTGTCAGGTGAGGGGTTAAATTTAAATAAAAAAATGTTCACAGTAGGTGAAAAAAAGACATCAGCCCTTAACAGGATTCTTATACAAGGATGTCAAATAATCCAAGCTATCCATTTCTGGACCCATTGCACACATTTCTGGACTATACATCCAAAATCCACTTATCTGAAGCCCTGCATGGATACAGCTGCCATAAAACTTCACCCCAAGCTTGGTGCCTCTTACCATAGCCGCAGCTGCATCCCGCGTCATGCCCGCCGCACCGTGGTACAGAAAATGATCCTCCCAGATTTTGATTACGGTGATGTAGTCTTCAGTGCTGCTCCCAAAGCCTCCGTTGCCAGACTGGACACACTCTACAACTCCTTCTGCCGTTTCGCACTTGATGCCCCCCCCCCCCCATCACTGTGACCTCTACAACTCGCTCTCCTTCGTCTCTCGAGGACAGGAGACGCTCCCACTGTATCTCCTTCACAGGTAAATACTGGTTTGGTTCCCTCCCTTATCATCTCTCCTCATTTTCGACCACACACACACACACACACACACACACACACACACACACACACACACACACTGTAGTTATGACCACCACTCTATTCCCAGAAGACCCATTTCCAAAGGCCAATCTGCATTCTCCTACCATCTGCCTAAATTGTGGAACTCCTTCGTCATGCCCCCTCACCTGCTGCTCTCTCCTCTCCTCTGTAAGCTCCCTCCCCACATCTGTACTTGCAAATCATTTTTTCCCCTCATGATTCACCTCTCTATCCCATCTAATTTACCCTCATTCTAAAACCTACCCTGCATCTTCTTCCCTCTATGGGCGACCTAAATTCTAAGTTACAGTTTTCAGCTACATCACACACCCTTCTCTCCATTTATGTTTGTACCAGTTCATACCACTATACTGTCCAATCACTGTTCCGCCACTACAGCATATGGACTGCTGTAACTGTACAAATTGTATATGTACTGCTGTATCCCCCCCTTACCCAGACTGCTGCACTGTTCATATGTTTTACCAACATGTATATTTATTGCTGTATTTTCCCCCTTCCCCAGGTCGCACCTGGAAACGAGCCTCTGCTCAGTGTGCCATTCTGGCGAAACATTTTTAAATAAAAAGATACACAGAACTGTGATGCTAATTTACGCCCCAATACTCAAAATGTTGAAATATTGCTTGAACATGTGCTATGAGTTCAGGAATAATACTACAGCCCCGGTCCTGTAGCTTATGGTTTTGGCTCAAGAAATGTGTAGATTGTAGTACTTGTACCAATTTTTTTAGCCTTGAAGTGAACGTGTGTCTGTATTTTAAGCCTCAATAAAAAACATAAAAGATAAAAGGACTGGTCCCAGTATGGATCCCTGTAGCACCCCGCTGGTCACCCTTCCTTCCTCTGAGTGAAATCAATTTACCACTACCCTCTGTCACCTATCCTCCAACCAATTTCTTACCCAGTTTATCACTTTTAGTCCCACTCTTACCTAGGCTGCCCAGCTTGTTTACGAGTCTCCTGTGTGGAACAGTGTCGAAGGCCTTACTGAAATCTAGGCAGGCCACGTCCATCGCTCCACCCTGATCAACTTCCCTGGTTACCCAGTCAAGGAAATCTGCAAGATTAGTTTGACATGACCTCCCCCTACTGAATCGATACTGTCTCGGATCTTGCAAGCCACTGGACAAGATATTCCACAATCCTTTCCTTCAGTAGCAATTCCATTAATTTTCCCACCACAGAAGTCAGGCTGACTGACTTGTAATTGCCAGCCTCCTCCCACTTTTGTGAAATGGTACTACATCTGCCCTCCTCCAGTCCTCTGGGACCACCCCCGTTTCTACTGAGTGGTTGAACAGGACTGTCAGAGATGCAGTCAGCACCTTTCTGAGCTACCTCAAAAATCTTGGACTTTAAGCAGCCTTTCGATATAAATGAAAGCCACCGCTCAACTAACAAGGTCCCCATTAGTTGAGCGGTGGCTCATTATCGAAAAGCTTGCTACAGTGTGTAAAAATGGTGTGAAAATGAGCCCCACTGATTTGTATGGAGCACGTCTCCATGCTCTCCCTAGGCACCCGTCACAAGACATGGGAGTGCAGGGGCACAGCAAGCAGTCCAGGAAGTGGAAAGGAATCTCCTGGCCAGCAGTTCGGCCACTGTTATAATCATTTCCATATACCAGTGGATTAAAATTTTCACACAGAGGGGCTACCTCCAACCCAGGCTAGTGGGCTGTGAAGTCCTATGGATAACATCACACCTTTATGTTAATCCCCGATACCCTGGAGTGGGTTATTGCACTTCACAGTTTGACAAACCACAGTAATAAGAGTTGACAAATGCTTTTATATCTGTTCAAAGCTATGAAACTGTACTGTATCCTGCCGCTTTAAAAAGTAATCCTCCGCAAATAATCCACAGCACAGTGATATCATGAAGACAGAAATGGCAGAACTGTACTATTAGGTTCATTTCTACCACTTCTACTTCATAACATAAATGTGACTATCACTTCTGCAGTCTGTACGACTCTCCCGATTTGGAACTGCTGTGTTTGCTCTCTGCGTGTGCGTCTCTCCCTGCACATTCTTGAGCAAGGTTGCTCGTTGCAGACAAGACAGCATTCAGTGTGTACGGGAAGGCTGACAGAGAGGACAGAGCACACAAACTGCACCTTTGACTGCAAGTTGGGGACTCCAGAGACAGAGCGACTGGCAGGCTGTGCTGCTGCAACTGCGATCAGGGCACACTTGTCAGGCATGTCTGCTCATACTCAGTCACCATCTCCAACTTGCTCCCTCCCTCACACAGACTGACCATCTCTCCCTGGTGTCTGCTGTCAGCCTTTCAGTCCGTCTATCTCACTGGCGCGTGCGCGCTCTCTCTCGACACAGACAGACAGGACATTGCAGAACCTATGAATTACCTGTCCCAGTCCTGCTCTCTCTCATTCTCACTCTGTGGGCACATCTAGGTGGAGGACAGCCAGCTGTGCTCACGAGAGGAATCTTGCTTGCAGACACAGACAACAGCTACACGTCTTGACAGAGAGAGACACACACACACACACACACACACACAGTGTCAGAATTCTGCAGTCCCTCTCCTGATCTCCTGTCTGTGTCTTTCTCTCAGCACTGCATTTGCTTGGTTGGACAGTACCTTCCCTTGGCTCCCTCTGTTTTGGGGTAGAACCAATGCTGTCCAAACAGACAAGACAGCGAGAAGGAAAGAGGGCCACATTATTTTTTCACTGTGAACTCACTTTCACTAATGAGAATACAGAACTGCTATGTAATGAAATAATTTCCTCGACTAGATGATGACTCGCTGCTGTTACTGCACTGTCCTCCTCACTACTGAAAGTCAACTGGTAAGTTTCAGGACTCATGCACAATAACAGCTGCACCTCTGCAAGGTAAACATATACAAAGCTACCTGAAAGAGCAACTGATAACATGTCACTCTGTCCACGTGGAACAAACACCACTAACTTGTGTCTGCAAAATGTTTGCTATGTCCCGCATCCCCACTTGTCAATGGTTGCCTTTCAGTTTCTCATTTATCACGACAAAACGGGTCCCAACATTGCTGTGCAGGACTCCCTCTGCAGAACCGTGGATTAAATAGGGTATTTTAATCTACGGCCATGCAGAGGGACTGCACCAATCAGGTTCTACATTTCCTCGAACCCATGTTATGCCTCTGCTTATCTTTGTTCGTTATGGGAAGCACAAAAGGAAAAAAGAAATTTTACATAAATTTAGAAACTAATAACTTTTAAATTACCAGACTGATTTTCATTAGATCTGCCCAAATCTTTGGCCCTATGACAGAAACTGACCATAACAAACTTCACAGTGGGCTAAGATGGCCGAGCTAGAGCCACTGATTTTTCATAAAATAAAATAAAAAAAAAAAAGCCAGCCAAGTCCACCTTCCCCTCGGTTCTCCAAACTGAAGGCAAATCAGTGCATTTTTAATAAAAATGTCTCAAAATGTAGGGGCCTGCCCAAAAACTGGTGCAAAGCAGGTTGTGTGTTTTTTTCCTGCACATGATAAAGTGGTGCAAATAGAGTTTCATGAAAAATGTACTCCCACGTGCTGTAAATACAGGTTACTCACCTGTAACAGGAATTCTAGGAATGGTATATGTTGTTCATCCACACTGTCTGGCAAGTTCCTTGCTGCTTTAAATCTTGCCGGAAAGTCTTCAAGCTGGCTCCTCCCACCCACCCAGGTGGTAAAACTCTCGGCTCCACCCCATGACGCCAGATCTAGCCCGCTGGAAGCCAGGTTGTGCGTCGAAGCCGGGGAGGTCAGGTGGGTCGTGTGGATGAACATATACCATTCCTAGAACTCCTGTTACAGATGAGTAACCTGTACTTCCAGGGACATGGATATGTTGTTCATCCACACTGTCTGGCAGACTCCAAGCAGTTCTCCAGGAGAAGGGAGGCAAGGCGCACACCCCCTACTTAGGAAATAATGACTGGAGAACCGAGGCCCCAAAACCAGCATCCTGGCGTGACTCAAGGTCGATGTGGTAGTGGGTGATGAAGGTGTGTGCTGACTTCCAGGCAGCAGCCCTGCAGATTTCCTGGATAGGGACATCCCTGGAAGCAGCCACCGATGAAGCGGTATGGCGGGTAGAATGAGCTCTTATCCCTCTGGGAGGCTCAATGCCCGCCAACCTATAGCAGAGATCTATGCAGGAAGTGACCCACCTGCCTATCGTCCGCTTGGCTGCAGGTCTGCCAGGTGCGGCTTCAGCATAGGTGACAAACAGCTGGCGAACATCTCCCCGAACTTCAGCCGTCCGCTCCTTATAATAAGCGAGCGCTCTTCTAGGGTCCAAAGTATGGAGCCTATATTCGGCCTCAGAGGTGTGATTGGGGTAGAACACCGGCAGAGTCAACATCTGGTTAAGGTGAAACTCTGACACCACCTTCGGAAGGAATTTCGGGTGGGGGCGCAGGACAACCTTGTCCTTGTGGAAGACCAGATAAGGAGACTCGATGGAAAGCACCTGGAGCTCTCCCATCCTTCTGGCTGACGTGATAGCCACCAAGAAGGCGGTCTTCCACGACAGGTGAGAGATGTCACACCTGTGCATCGGTTCGACTGGCTTGCCCATGAGCTTAGCCAATACAAGCAGTAGAGCCCACAGAGGTGGAGGTTCTCGTACCAGAGGAGATATGTGATCACGGCCTTTGAAAAAGCGCCCAACCACCTTCTCCTGCACCAACGACTGCTTCCCAGCCCGCGCCCAGTAAGCAGAGATGGCTGCCAGGTGCACCTTAAGGGTCGTCGACCGAAGCCCTTGCTGAGAAAGGTATCACAGGTAGTCCAGAATGCTTGCCAAGGAACAGGAGGAAGGGTCCAGGCCTTTGCCCTGACACCAAATGGAGAATCTTCCATTTGAAGGCATAGCATTTCCTAGTTGACTCCTTAAGGGACGCCTCAACGACACTGAGGACCTCATCGGAAAGACCCAAGGCCTGGAGCTCTAGCCACTCAAGAACCAGGCAGTCAGGTGCAGGGATTCAAGGTCCAGATGGAATACCTTCCCCTGATTGACCAAGAACAGGTCCGGGTGGGCTGAAAGCGCTTGGGAGCCTGGAGCTGAGACTGAGGAGATCTGGATACCAGAACTGACGGGGCCAGTCTGGGGCTACCAGAATCACCTGCACCTTGCCCCTCCTCTCCTTGAGAAGCACCTTGTGGATCAAGGTAAATGGGGGAAAGGCATAGAAGAGGCCCGGGGTCCACGGCCTCGAGAAGGCATCCCCCTGCAGTGAGCCCTGCTGAGGGGGGCAGGCATGAAACAGTCTCAGCTTCGCATTCTCCCTGGAAGCAAACAGGTCCGCCTGAGGCATGCCCCAGTGGGAGAACCGATCTTGTGCTACCTCCGGCAGGAGAGACCACTCGTGGGATGCAGCGCCTATCCGGCTTAGGGCATCAGCCAGGGTGTTGGAGGCTCCTGCCACATGGATGGCAAGGAGATCTGCCTCCAGGCTGCGCATGAGTGACCAATGCGAAGAGCTTCCCTGCACAGAGGCATGGAGCACGTCCCGCCCTGGCAGTTTAGGTAGTACATGGTCGTGGTATTGTCCGTCTGAACCTGAACCACTTGACCCCGTAGAAATGGGCGGTGAGGGCTAGACGAACCGCTCGAAGCTCCAGCAGGTTGATATGGCATTGGGACTCCCAAGGGGACCAGAGGCTGTGCACTCTGTGTTCCCCCAGATGGGCACCCCAACCCATCAGAGGCGCATCGGTGGACAGCGAGACAGTCTGCTCGGGGCGGACAAACGGGATGCCCTCCTGCAGATGTGCTGGAACGGTCCACCACTGGAGAGCATTCCACATCCCCTGGGTCACTGTCTCTAGCTGATCCAGAGGATCGAAGTGCTGTGACCACTGGCTGGCCAGCCCCCATTGAAGGCGGTGCATGTACCAGCGGGCCCAACGGACCACACTGGTGCAGGCCGCCATGAGGCCCAGGAGGCTCAGGAAGTCCCGGGCAGGGCGCGATTGCCCAACCTGAAATGACTGGGCAAAGGAGGAAAGAACCTCGGCCCTGTCCGCCGGGAGCCGTGCTCTGGCTCGTAGAGAGTCGAGCTCTGCCTCGATGAATTGTATCACCTGCTTTGGCATGAGTTCCGACTTGGCTTCATTGATGAGGAGGCCAACCTGAGAGAAAACCTGGAGGGCCAGATCTCTGGACCGCTCCACCTCCACTCTGGAGAGGGCTGCAATCAGCCAGTCATCCAGGAAGGGGTACACCCGGACCCTTCGGCGCTGCAGGAATGCTGTCACCACTGCCATGCATTTGGTGAAGACTCCGGGAGCTAGGGAAAGGCCGAAGGGCATGGCCTGGAACTCGTAGAGGGATCCCTCTGCCCTGAAGTGGAGGAATCTCTGGTGGCACGGACGGATTGGGATGTGAAAGAATGCGTCCTGAAGGTCCAGAGAATAGAACCACATGTCTCGTTCCAAGGATGGGATTATCTGAGCCAGAGTGACCATCCTGAAGTTCCGAGATCTTAGGAACCTGTTCAGGTCATGCAGGTTGAGAATGGGGCGCCAGCCCCCCCAACCCGTCCGTTTTGGGACCAGGAAGTACCTGGACACAAACACCAGGTCTGGAGGAGGATCTGCCACCTTCCTGATCACCTCTTTTTCAAGGAGCAGGGCAATTTCGGCTTGGTGAGCCGACAAAGATGCTGCAGACCCCGTAGCCCCCGAGGGGCGACGGCTCGGAAGGGCGGTGTCTGCTTGAACTCCAGGGTCAGGCCTTTCCTACCACCTCCAAAACCCAACGGTCCATGGTAATAACGGACCAAGCGGAAAGGAAGTGGCGGAGCCGTCCCCCCATGGGGAGTGACGAGGCTGGGGGCAACACCCCTCAACCCGCCACTGGGCAGGCTTAGAGGAGGGACCAGCAGAGGGACCTCCTGGGCCTTTACCTCCCTGCTTCCTGTTGAAGGAAGCCGTGGGCTTGGGTTTGGGATACCAAGCACGAGCCTGCTGGCCCTGGTGCTGTTGGGCCGGACGTGCCGCAGGCGCAGAAGGACGAAAGGACTTGTGCTGCTGCTGTCAGCGGCCTTTGTCCTTCTGGGCAGAGGTGACCGAGTCCAGAGTGGCACTGGACGTTTTGATCCGCTGGAGGTGACCTTCCACTCCAGGGCCGAAGAGGTCGGTCCCCAAGAAGGGGACGTCTGCCAATTTATGCTGGGTATCCGCCGTGAAGGTGGATATCCTCAGCCATGCTCTGCGGCGCATGGCCACCGCGGCCGCAACCTATCTGGCACAGAAGTCTCCGATGTCCAGAGCCGTTTGGAGCTGCTGCTTAGCCACTGCCCTACCCTGGTCCCGCACCTGCCGGACCGTGGTCTGCAGGTCAGCCGGGAGATGAGGGATCACCTCATCCAGTGAGCCCATGAGGCGTGGGAGAAGTGTGCCATCAGCACGGCCAAGCTGGCCTGACGGAGGCCAAGGAGGCGCGGCGTGACACCTTGTGCCCGCATAGTCCAGCTTTTGGACTCCTTGTCGGGGGCTTGTCCACATCCTAAGCGTTCCGAACGCCGAAATGCCGTGACCAACCCCTTGGCAGAGGGGTGTTCTGAAAAACTGGGCAAAGAGCCGGTAGGGACCGCATACTTCCTGGCCATCCTAGCCGAAGGCACAGGGCAGGAAGCAGGCCGCTGCCAGAGCTCCAAGGCTGAGCCAACAATGGCTTCAGCCACCGGAAAGGCCTCCATAGGTGAATTCCCTCGGTCCAGTATCTCCGTCAGGGGATACTTGGCCCGCTTGGATACAGGCTCGAGCTGCATCCCGGTGGACTCCGAGATGAGCCAAAGCAAACCCATGAAGGACGATGGGCTTTCGTCCATCAACTGGCCCCCGGAGGACTCCAGGTCAAGGGGCCTACAGAACAGGGAGGAGTCGGACTCCAAGGAGTCTGCGAAGAGCTGCCTGGGGCCTAAGCCACCCTCCACCTGCCGAGGACTGTCGGGAGAAAGGGTGACTGACAACCTGAGGGGCAGGCCCAGTCCCGACCGAGAGTCCTTGGTCGGCGCCCCCGATTTTTCTGTTGTGGAGGCGAAGGTTCCACCACAATCGGTGGAGCAGCTGGTTTCGGCCGAACAACCGGCCCAGGCTTGGGCACCTCGGCTACAGCGAGGGGTTGTTTCAGCCACTCGGGTGACAGTCACTTGATGGCCGGGGAAGGCGTCGGCTTGTTCCCAGACAGAAGTAACTGCTGCCACATCAGGTCCTCATAGCGTCGACGCAATTTGCGCCGAAGCCTATCCTCTTCTCTTCCGAGGAGGAAGACGAGGATGAGCGGCGGCGCCACTTACCTCTGTGCTGAGACCGAGAGATGATGTCGGCGAGATCGGCTGGACCGAGACGATGTCCGAAACAGAGACAGAGATCCTCGGCATTTCCGAGGACGGGTCTGGGAAGGGGCGAGGGACACCTGCTCTTCCCTCGGCTCGGAAGCTTTAACCGGGGACTGCGGCGCCGGAGGCACAGGCAAGTCCTCAGTCTCCACCAGTTGACAGCCCGTCCAACGGGTCGAGAAAAATCTCGATCGCGTCGACGGGTGTCTCGGCTGGCTGGCCTGACGGGGACACCGTGAAGTCAGCGACCTTAGCCGCAACCTCGACTGAAGTCGACTGTCGACTGTCCGGGAAGGGACCTCTCCCCCTCCCACGAACGCTGACGATGGGACTTACCCTTTGAGTCCTTTTTGGACCAAGAGAAATGTCCTGATGGCCCCTTTCCCTTCGTGGAAAGGGATTGGCAAAGCTCCTTGAAAGAAGCTGAATACGAGGTACCCAGTGAGAGCGGGATAAATGCCGCGACCGAGGAAGAGGATGATGCGGCCTGAGCTGCCTCCTCCTCGCGGGCGATCATCTGCTAGAGTTGCTCAGCCGAGCCAGCCGCCGCGGTAACTGCCCAACAGGCCTCCTTCGACTTCATCGGCAGGTAGCGCTTCTCAGGGCACCCAAGCTGTAACCAGGCAGTGCGGTCTTCCAGGACGTTGGCCAAAAACGAACGGCATAACTCGCAGGCCTGCGGGTCATGTTCAAGGCAGAGGCAGTAGACGCATGTG
This sequence comes from Neoceratodus forsteri, assembly GCA_016271365.2. Taxonomy (NCBI): domain Eukaryota; kingdom Metazoa; phylum Chordata; order Ceratodontiformes; family Ceratodontidae; genus Neoceratodus; species Neoceratodus forsteri. Next base: position 321,762,033 of record JADMNL010000027.1, read on the forward strand.
GAGTGCAGGTCCGTCCTGGACACCTTCTGCCCACAAGGGCACCGCTGAAATCCGGGAGTCGATCTGTCCATCGCAGCCGCGAGGGAGAAAGTTGACCGAAGTCTTGAAAATTTTAGAATAAGTTTCAAGAACCGAAGAATTAGATCCAGTCTACACGCAGAGCGTTAAGGAGGGAACCTGAGCTTCTAAGCGGTAAGGAAGATCTGGTGACATGGGGCGAAGCCAAGAGTTTTACTACCTGGGTGGGTGGGAGGAGCCAGCTTGAAGACCTTCCGGCAAGATTTAAAGCAGCAAGGAACCTGCCAGACAGTGTGGATGAACAACATATCCATGTCCCTAGAATTCCATATTTTACGGACGTTTTCTGTTGCAAGCAGAAAGTCAATGGTCCTACTGAGCTATAAACTATCAAAAAAAAAAATGTAACAAACTTACTCAACTCTAACATAAGGCACAGTCGCAAAAAGAGAAAAACAGAGCTTCCATTTGACACAAGGGGGAAAAATGGATCAAAAACTGAACATTCCCCAAGACTTGCCTGAGGCACCAGACTGGTAATCAGACCAAATGTAGGCATTTAGGCTCAATACTTCTCAGACACACTTTTTTTTTTTTTAAACCAGGAGAGAGACACTAAGCTGAAGCTTGTTTACAGGTGCAACCTGGGAGCACAAGGAAGTTAATCGACTTGCTCAGGGTCAGGCTCCTGTGTCGTACCTGATAATAGGCATACAACTTGTCTAGTGTACTTACCTGGTCAACAAAAGCTAAATAAACAAACAGTATGCAAATGGGGGCTGTGGGATTCAAACCCAGGTCTCCAGGTTTGTAGCTCAGAGTCTTAAACCACTGCACTATACTGCCTCCAGTATACACTTACACACCCTTAAAACACTAATTTTGGTTTAGTGGCCCTCACAGAAACCTTCAGCAATGAAGTCACTTGGGAGGCAAAATAGCAGGCTTGCCAATTTAAATTTAAAACAAGCACAATTGAATTTAGAGTGTACTGCCTTTAGAGACTAACAGCATCTTCCTGCTAGAGGTTACTTATTTTAAGAAAAACAAATATGGTGTAGATTTAGTCAAAATGCAGATGCTGCTGTTCTTGATCACACTGGCACAGAACACTGATCTGTTAGCGGCAGTGGAACTCTAATGTCACCAACATTTTGTGCTGATGCCACAGTTCTCAGCTGTGCCAGTGAGCATCACTGGGGCCGGCTGGGATCTGAGCTTGATCAGGACTCAGAGTAACAAGGGATTTGGGGGAAGGCATACAAGAACTTCCCTGTCCAATCCAGTATCAGAGCATCCAGTGTTATTTATTTTTATATTTGCCTGGCTCCCATGGCTTTCAGAGGAGGCCTCATACCTCATCCTACTCTGTCCGCCAGGGCAATCCCCATGGCATCCCATCCCCAGTTTCATCTGTTCGTAGGGCCAGGGGTGTTACAACCCCCCCCCCGCGTTTTCTCCCATTCCCCTGGGACTCCTGCGCTTGGGACATATATCCAGGCTTGCCAACATGCCAACGCACACCAACAGCCATGCACATAACAGCACTGCCCCCTCCCCAACTCCAGTAGAGCCGCCGGTCAGGTGTCCCGAAAACCTGTGCTTCCACCAGCTTCAGGGGCGTCTGGTGCTAGAGGCACCCCTGGTATCCCACCCCAGAGGGAGGACAGCATCCGCAGGGACGCTCAATCCTCTTTCACCCCACCAACCCCCAGCAACCAGAGTCCATTCCCGAACCCAGGTTGCCGGCGTAATGCAAGGTGTGGCATCCAGCGCCTCAACCCTCAGCGCCACTGGGCCTAGCATCCAGTGGTACTGAATCTCTTAGTGGGAGTCTGCAGCAATACTTTAGGAGCTGGTAGTTGCCTGGGGAAGCAAAGAGATCCATCTCTGGGGTGCCCCACCTTTTGAACACTACCTCCAGTACTTGTTTGTTCAGGGACCACTCGTGATGGTCCAGATTTATCCTGCTGAGTGCATCCGCCAGCATATTGTCCTTTCCTGGTTGGTGAACTGCTGACAGCAGAATGCCCACAGAACAGGCCAAAGTCCATATTTCCATGGCCTCTGTGCACAGGGGTGTGGACTTAGTGCCTCCTGGTTTGTTGATGTAGTACACTGTGGTTGTGGTGTCTGTTCTGACCTGGACCACCTTTCCCTGAAGCATGCTGGCAAACACCTGCAGTGCTAGGAAAACTGCTCCGAGCTCCAGCACACTGATGTGAAGAAGAGACTCCTGTGCGGATCATGTACAGTGAACAGTATGCTCCCCTAGGTATGCCCCCCAGCCTAGGAGGGATGCATCTGTTGAGAGCACCACGGAGGGTCGCTTCTAGAGGAAAGGAATTCCCTGCACGAGATTTTCCATGTCCAGCACCACTGAAGAGCTTGCAGAAAAGTTTCAGTAACTGGAATCAGCTTTGACAGAGTCTTTTTTCTGGTGCTAGTATTGCCTGAGATGATATTGAATATCCCTCATCTGAAACCTTGATCCTGACACTAACTGTTGAAGCTGCCATGTGGCCCCACAACTGAAGAAAGTGTCTGGCTGGCGTGAGACTGTGAAGCTTGAAGGAGCCTGCCAGCTGTACCAAAATGTTTGCCCTGTCTTGTGGAAGAAAAGCCTTTCCTCTCACTTAATTCAGTTCAGCCCCTATGAACTCCAGGAGCTGAACTGGCTGTAGCACAGACTTTTTTAGGTTTACCAAGAACCCCAGGGACTGCAAAAGTTCCTGCGTTAACCCCAGGGACTGCTTGACCTGCTGGGAGGACTGTCCCACATCTAGCCAGTCGTCCAGACAGGGAAAAACTGCCACTCCCTGTCTCCTTAGGAGTGCCACAACCACAGCCAAGCATTTTGTGAACACCCTGAGAGCAGAAGTAAGTCCGAAAGGCATTGCCCTGAACTGACAGTGGCCTGATGGCAGTCTGAACCAGAGGAATTTTCTGTGAGACTGTCTTATTGGGATGTGGAAGTATGCATCCTTTAAATCTAGGGATGCCAACCAGTCCCCTTGACTTAGTGTTGGCAGAATTGTAGTCAAGGTGACCATCTTGAATTTTCGTTTCAGCAAATGCCTGTTTAGGTTCCCGAGATCCAATATGGTTCGCCACTCCCCTGTTTTCTTGGCTGTGAGAAAGTATCTAATAGAGACCCTTTCTTTTCTGTAGCAGAGGAACTAGCTCCACTGCTCCCAAAGATAGATTTAATACTTCCTTTTCTAACAGCAGTGTTTCTGAAGGGGAAGAGGGTTGAAAGACAACTGAACTCAACTTTGAAGCGGAGAGCCAGGCCTTGGCCCACTACCTCCAGGACCCACCTGTCTGTAGTGATGGACTGCCACTCATGGAGATAGTGGGCCAGCCTGCCCCCAACCTGGACTGGGGAGGTGACCCAAGCAGACCTCTCAAGGTGTCTGCTTGGGTTGAGATATTGACTATGAGTGCTGGGGCCTGTTCGGTTACCACCTCTCCTGCCCCTGCCTCTGAAGTAGCCCCTTTGCTGCTGATGCTGTGGGTAAGCTTGGGGCTGGAAGAATGGCCTGTAAGGTCTGCCCCTAGGACGCCTGGCTTGCTGTTTATGGGGTGTAGGAGTCTTATCCTTTGCAGCAGCACTCTGATTTGCTGTCTTGTATTCATCCATTTTCTTCATGTAAGTCTGTCTGCTCACCAAATAGAGACAGAGGCTCACATGGGAAGTCCATGGCCTTTGACCAAGTATCTTGTGTCAGGTCAGTAGTCCTGAGCCATGCAAATCTTCTTAATGACAATGAAGAAGCAACGTGTCTGGCTGCAGTGTCACTGCTGTCTACTGCCATTCGAAACTGGACCTTACAAGCCTCTATGCCTCTTTAAGTGGCCTCCTCCAGGTCTGCTGCCATAGGGGCTGGAACCGACTTAGTGATCTCCATCACAGTGTTCCATAGGGTTTTCTGGTATCTGGCCACATAGGCCATATAAGAGGCCGACCTGATGGCCAGAGAAACCCAAGTACTGCTTCCTGGCAATGGAATCCAATTTCCTGGAATCCTTGTCTGGAAGGTGTAATGCTAAAGGAATGCCTGCCGCATCACAGGCTGCAGCCTACACCACCCCTTCATGGCTAGGGTGTCCAAACAAATATTCCGCTCCACCCTTAGCCACCCAATACTTTGCATCCACCTTCCTATCTACTGGTGGTATTAAAGTAGGGGTATGCAGGACTTACATAACCTGCTGCTTTAAAGATTTATGGATGGGAAACAAAACCCTTTTAGAGGCTGGTACAGCCATCATTTCCCATAGCCCTGTTCCTCCTCCTCAGCTGATTCCTGGGTAGGGAGGTCCAAGGACTGGGCCACTTGCTTAATGAATCTGAAATGTAAGGTAAAATCCTCAGTTCCCTTATCAGGGGAAATATCCAGTTCAATCGGTTCGTTGTCGTCATAAGCATCCTCGTCAAATTCTTCCTCAAAGGTCTCTATATCGGGTTCCAAGGAACCGGGAACCGAAGCAGAGCCTGAGGTAGTCAAACGCAGTCACTTTTCAACAGGATTCGGGTTAACTGACTGAAGAATGCAAATCGCGTTCGCTATCTCTTCAGCAGTTTGAACCGATGCCTTCAGTTGCTGTTCAACCGCTGAATGTTTCTTTTTTCGTTTCCCTACGGGTGCCAGGTTAGCATCTGGTTCAGCAGGTCTTTTCTTTGAGGAGGAACCATCACCATTGTCAGAGGACTGATTCTCCATATGTTTATGTCTCACAGCAGTCTTGTCTGCTGCCTGTTCAGTGGCTTTCTCGGACATCTTCTCCTCCAGTCTCTTAAATCGCCTGTCAAGCATTGACTAAGAGAGGTTTTTACAAATCTCGCAGTCCTCCTTGCGGTGGTCAAACCTCAGACAAAATACACAAATAAGGTGAGAATCTGCCTTTGTGAATGGCTCCCCACACTCTGTACAATGTTGGAAACCGGTGGGTCCCATTCGTTTCTTGGCCTGTGACATTTATCGGTTGGTTGGGACCGAAACAAACCGAGAATTACTCTGGTAAACAAATTCAGATTTTAAAATAATTAAGCAGACCGCCTTGCCGGATGGTTCAAAGTATTTTTATTTAACAGAGAAAAGAAAAAAATGTCGGTACCTTCCCAGTTAAAAGAACAGAGGAGGAACCGAAGAAACTTACCAAACTAACTAAATCTAGACTAATTCTACCTGTGACCATGAACAGTGCTTCAAAAATTGAATAAATTAAGGGGTGGCGCTAGCAGCCTAGCCAGCAACAGCAAATTTCATAGGGCTCCCTACCTAGTGCACTGTTTTGTCTAAATAAAGCATCTATCTACACGTTTAGTTTAGTTTAGTTTATTGTTCTAGGAATTAATACCTTTGAGCCAAAGGCTCTTTTACAAAGGTTCCACGTCAATTGAGTACAAAACAAGTGTAGTTACAGAGAAAGGCAAATAAGTTATGACAAAATTGCCAGAAGTGACACATAACCTTAAAATTGACAAACTTAGTAGAAGACCAGGGAAACAAAATACTTTTTCATATACAAAAACGAAACAGATTATGGGAAAAAGACTCAAGAGAAAATGTACTATTGAGAGAGTAAGAGGAGGTAAGGGAAGCAGTCAGTGAGAAAAGAGCCTCCCATTTAAACTACAAATAGTACATCTCAGTGGTAGAACACTCACTGCAGCCTGGAAATTAAGTCAGCGATGAAGATGGGGTGCACAAAGACGACAATCTGATTTTTTCTCCCCATGTCCAGCCAACACTAAACTGCCAGACGATCTTGCAGGCCCGTCTCAGGCCGCAGGTGCCGACTCAGGAGGAGCCACGTTGTCTACTCTACAGATTGCGGTAAATGCACTAACGAAAACAGTCCAACAGATGGATCAGAAGCTAGACGGGTTCTCTGAGAGATTTTTAGCTATGGAACACCGACTGGAGGCTATGGGGAGGTGACAGACGGCGGAAGCCATGGTGGGGAAGGCCCTTGCAGCGATGGCCACCTCTCTAAAAGAGCAGGCCGCTCTTGAGATCCCGAGTAGAGCAGCTTGAAAACTGTGTGAGCTGCCAACCTGCAGATTTCAGGTTTGCCCCAAGGCCTAGGAGGGCGATAATCTGCATGAATACCTACAAACAAAAGCATATCGGATTTCCCCCAGGAGACCATCAAGTGGCTTGGATAACCCTCAAACTGTCCTCCTTACACTTAGATCATCAGGAGAAAGATATGCACTGCTTGGAGCTATACGGAATAGAGGCCAGATCTACGTGAATGAATCCCGCATCCTGTTTTCCTGGACCTGTCCTTTGCCACCCGGACGAGAAGGGAAGGCCTTGATGGAGTGAACAGCAACTCTGTGATTTAGATATCACCTATTCTCTTGCCTTTCTAGCCTGCTTATATTCTTCCGATGGCTGTCGCAATACCATTTTACCGATGCTAAAGAAGCCGGCACCTGTGCTGAAAGAATTGCTGCCAAGCGCCGGCCAGAAGATCTAACCGGAGGACAACTATGTCGGGGACTGATTCTATTTGGACTGTTGATTTTTCTAGAAGTGGTCTGTATTTTCATATTGGCCGAACTTCTTAACTTTAACTGTACTGTTAAGGTATTAAAGCCTCTAAAAAAACAGTATAGTCTCTCGTATCTGGGACGTTAAGGACTGTTACTTCTGCCCATTAGGCTGTCATGGAGGCAGTTTGTTTTCCTTCTCCTGTAGTGATTGCAATAGATGCTTTATGAAGATGATATTATTGAGCATATCTCTAAAATAATTTGTGTTGAATTGTAATGATGGGTTCATCTGTTAATGGGGACATGAACATGTTGCGGGGTTTGGTGGGGTTTCACCAGAGGCATCTAGTGCCCAATTCTAAGGTACAATTAATTTGTTTGTTTAATGATTTCCAGGGAGATCTTCGGTGCCAAATTACATATTTGACAGGAACAAGCTGGTCTTGGTGCGGTTTCCATCCAAAGGCACTAGTTGCTTAATTATATGCAGGGATAATTTCCCTGGAAGTTTGCAAGTTGACACTGGTTTATCCTCCCCTTCCCTTTCGGGGAGCTCTGGAAAGCAGACCAATTTTATTGCTTCATGCTGCTTAAATAAAATAGATCCTAGAGGATCAGTTAGTATTTGTACTGTTTTACACTTTTGTTTCACAAGTTAAGGCACTGGTTGCAATATAGCTCCTGTACTGTATGTATAATGTGTTCTTATTGTGGAAGCAACCCCTCTATGCTGTACCATTTTAACAGATAACTGCAATCCTATGTTACGTACTGATGGATTAATCTCATGTATACCTGTTCAGGTTGTATGTACTTTACTGCTTATGCACCAAATACTATAAATAAAAGTAAAAAAAAAAAAAATCGAATAAATTAAACTGACTTTCAAATAAACAGAGAAATAAAACTCTTCAAAGTGAAAGAGAGAGCTCTCCGAAGACATCTTACTGAGGCAAGTGGAGTAAAGAATCGGACGGTTGCAGGAAGTGCAACCAGTGACAGTGATTTGAAAACCAAGCTCGAGCCTAACATCCCACTATTAGCATAGGTTCTATTAACCATTTTGGCTCCGGGGCAGTCCTACGGTGAGACCATTCTGCACTTGACAGAATACAGCAAGATTTCCTGGGGTTTGAAATAAAGTCATTGGATGCTGACCAAGAGGAGTCGACAGGAATTCCCAAATGCACACACTCAGCTTCCAATATCCAACAAAAAGATCCAGCTCGAGCAGCATGCTTCTTCTGTGAGCTGGTGTCCTCTGTGGATGCTCCAACACAAGCATGCACTTTTGGTTTCAACTCACACATTCAGTCAGAGGCTCTTCAGCTGGAAGTACCAAGCTTCTTGCCAAGTTAAGTGCTGGAGACCGAACAGCCACTGAAGCCTAGTGTCACAAGAAAGCCTTGCTGCACTCTATAATCGTGCAAGTGATAAAGGCTAGGAAAGTCTCGTTCCAATTGGACAATGAAGCGATGACTCCCAGTATTGTTCTTGATCAACTAATTTCTTACATAGAAGATGCTCAATTAGACAAATCAAATACATCCATCTTCAAACTTACAGATTTAGCAATCAATTATTGCATAAGGCTGGAACAACTGAGTGTGAAACAAACACAAAGACGCCACACAACCAGACTGAAGAACAAACTTTTGGCCCATATCCCAGGTCTCAGAGCACACACCAAAGCAAGAGAAGTGTTCTGGCATTTGACATTGCCATAGGGCAGATACTTTCTGATGCTTTTCAGAAGGATAGTGATTGTGATGCAATGTGTATGGGATGTGTAGTGCAGATAGTTCAAAGGGAACTCTTTGAAGAGAACACATCTTTCAATGGGACATTCCTCCCCAATTGCCAAGAAAAGTCAGTCTCACAGTCAATTCTGGCACTAGTTAATATGATTCTTGAAGGACCAAACATCAAATATCAAGCAGCCAAACCAACAAATCAGGCAGCGTTGTCTATAGCTCGGCTGCTGAAGCTGAACAGTGTAAAGCACAAACAGCAAGGAACGAGTTCTGCAAGGCATACCAGAAACCTAGAAACACCACTGCCACTATACATAGGAGCAATGCTGCATGCTTGTGTATCATATGACACAGAGTGTTGCGTTTGTCAGCAGACCTTGCAAATGCTGTCTGTGAACGCTATGAGAAGAAAACCAGGTTATTTGTCCTCCTCGGCTCCGTGGTGGTGTATTCACAAGGACTGCAGCGGAGAACATCGACCACAATTGATCCTCAACCACTGCAACAGGTTCTTTTCATGGAACTGGAATCTCACTCATACAGCATCCTACCTTTACAGGAGAGGGCACTGACATGGGCAGCACATCCGTCGGGTAACTTACCGGGGAGGGGGGGGCACATATGGAGGCAATCCACTGTGGTGATACCACTTCTTCCAAACCCTACCAACTGGGAATGGATCCTTGTTGACTGGGAACTTCACCCTAAATGGACTACTCTGCCAGAGGCTGCCAAAACATGTTATGAACTTGTACACTGTGGTTGCAAAAACGGCTGTGCATCTCGATGCAAGTGGTCAATGGCTTCTTTTCCTTGTACACCACTTTGAATCTGTGATGGCCAATGTGCAAGAGAGTCTAGAGTGATGAATGGCTGGACACAGTTCTGTAAACAATGCGACTGCATGAATGCTCTAGCCTCAAGTATTCTTTGTTGCTTATTATTTTGTTTTTTCACAGAATTATATTATTCTGGTATGTGTGTTAAGACAATAAGCCCAGGATTTGGATATGATTTTTAACCATACATACTGTGTAATGTTGACCATCACCAGTTATATGTAGATAACATTCAAGCTGATTTCAAACTTATGGATAGCAATATTAGCTTTGATAATTATTTCCTTTAAAGCCATGCTGTCTGTACAAAAAAGTATTCTTAAATCATTACAGTATCAATAAAGTAGACTTCTCTAACAGAGTGATATTTTCTAGAATACTTTAAAAGAAAAATATGTATGGTGAATATTTGGATCACTGTCATTGCCTAAGACTCATGACAGCAGTGGGTGCTGTAGACAATATAAGGTTTCAAATAAAAATGGTTTCCATGGTAACAGATTGTTCTACAGCTTGGTACCATATCAGAAAAGGATGGCCTTATAAGCCTCTTCAAATATGCCAAGTGTCATGGTGGTATCAAAAAGTGCACAATTCACCCCAAAAATTGAGCTATGCCACTGGACTACTGAGGATCTCCATCTAAGCAAGGTTTATTGCTCATCTTTGTCCTACAGTGCCCCGGTCCCACGTGACAGTGATACATCCGGGACTACCAGTTCAGCCAAGTACTAGAGGTAGAGGTCTGATGTTCTGGCCTTCACTAAATGACTAATTCAGTATTTCTGTTTTCTATGCATGTGTCAGCTCCAGCCATCAGGAGAAAATGTTTTGCTTTTAAAACTTTTCATTTCATCAAACTATACACAGCCATAAAAAAAGCACACAAACCGCCCCAGATTATCGATCATATAATTAAAGACTAGCTGTTTTCTTACAGAATAACCCACTCAATTAGCCCTCAAGTATTTGCTAGACTGTAAATGTGGCCATTAGTGCTCACTGGATAAGGAAAGTTCCTTAAAACCACAGCTCTACTGTTGTAAAATAGACTCTAAACCAGTACTTGCTAAATCTATGGTCCTGGATACAACATTGTCACATGGGACAAGAGGCACTGTAGGAAAAGTAAAGTACAGTTATGTAAGAACTTACCACAACAGTAGATCTTCGAGAACAGCTCTTGCAGCAGGTTGCACCATTAGGACTGAAAATTCTAGCTAGCAGTATCCAGTGGGGGACCGCCACCGACCCCTCCCTGACATCAGGCATCACATAAAAGCGGCGGTCCCCCAGCATCCCCCAGTTCTCCCGCCGGAGACTCCCGGCTCAAGTGCGACATCTGGAGGGGATACAGAGGATCTGCTTCCAAAGGAAGATTAGAAAAAAGGCGTCAAAGGATGCTGTAGCCTAAAAACTAGGTCAGAAGACAATCTCCAGAGGGGAAGGTGGGAGGGAAACCACCTGCTGCAAGAGCTGTTCTCGAAGATCTACTGTTACAGTAAGTTCTTACGTAACTGTATTATCTTACTTGAGACACAGCTCTTACTGACAATTCCCTACGATAGGACCAATTCCCAAGCAGTAGAGGTGATTTGCTACCAGGAGGAGGGTAGGAGAGATGACTAAGACTTCAGGACAAGAGTCCTTGAAGGACCACCAAGCCGAATCCAGCTCTACGCCTAGAGGCAAAGTCCAAACTGTAGTGTCTGATGAAAGTGTGCACAGTGCTCCAAGTCGCTGCTGCACAGATGGCTGAAGTGGAGACATTTTTGAGCGCAGTGAAAGAGGTAGCCACCCCCTCATAGAATGACCCTTCACCAGTCCCAGTAAGGGTTTATTGCGCTTCTAATAACAGAACATAATGCACTTGACCAACCATCTGGAAAAAGTGTTTCCGAAATAGGAACACCAAGCATCCGTTGTGCGTACGAAATAAAGAGCTGGTCCGACTTACGATGGGCTGTGGTTTTGGTCAGATAACATCTGAGACATCTATGCACATCTAGAGTGTGCAACAGGGCCTCCCCCCGTTACAGTAATTCGGGTAATACACCAGCAGGTCTATATCCTGGTTGCGTGCGACCGCCGAGACCACTTTGGGAAGGAACTTAGGATTTGTTCTTAAAGACACCCTGTCCTTGTGAAAAACCAAATAAGGATCCTTGCGCATTAGTGCATGCAGCTCAGAAACTCTTCTGGCAGAAGTAACAGCAAATAAAAGGAGAGTCTTCCAAGAGAGGAGATGCAGCTCGTAATCTGCGGCTGGTTCAAAAGGAGGTAGAGTAAGCTGCTCTTAAACAAAGGGAAGAGCCCAAGGTGGAACCGGGTCTCTGATAGGAGGTCTCAGGTGCAGGATGCCACGCAAAAAAGCGCATGAAGCCTCGAGTTGAGCTACAGAGCTATGACCTATCAGTGAATGATATGCTGAAATGGCACACAGATGAACCTTAATGGAAGAGTAGACAAGGCCTGCCTCATACAGGGTTAGAAGGTAGTCTAACACCGACCTGTCTGAACAATCCAGTAGGGTCAATCCTCGAGCTTGAGCCCAGATGCAAAATCTACGCCAATTCGTGGCGTGAGTGGAGGGTTTTCTGGCTGCCGCCAGAACATCCGCAACTTCCCGAGACCCCGTATCTCAGGACTGCTATGTCTTTAGGAGCCAGGCATGCAGGTTCAGCGACCGAAGATCCGGATGGACTAAGGAGCCTGCCTCCTGGGACAGAAGTTGAAAGCTGAATGGCAGAGGCACCGGAGGTTCCTGGGTCAGCTGATGTAATAGAGGGAACCAAATTTGCCTGGGCCAAAAGGGTGCTAACAGAATCAGTGACGCCTGCTCTTGTCGGCGTTTCAGTAAAACCCTCTGGATCAAAGGGAAGGGCAGGAAAGCGTAGAGGAATCTGCCTGTCCAAGAGAGGGACAACACGTCTCGCCAGAAAACACCAGGCCCTGGATCTAGCGAGCAAAAATTGGGCAGTTTTGCGTTGGATGGGGACGCGAAAAGGTCTAATTCTGGTGTCCCCCATCTGCGAAACAGATCCTCTGCGACTTCCTGAAGCAGTTCCCATTCATGGACTCTGGCATGTGATTGGCCGAGACTGTCCGCAATTGTGTTGTCCACTCCGGGAACGTGCACTGCAATAATATCTGCGCCGTGCTGCAGTACCCAATTCCAAACCCTTTGAACCTCCCTCGTTTGTTGACATAGTACATCACCACAGTATTGTCTGTTTGAATCAGAAGAGTACCCGGTGCAATGTCAGTCTGGAATGCTTGTAGGGCATACAGGACGGCTCTCATCTCCAGAATATTTATGCGCAGATGGGACTCTGGAGACAACAATGAATCTTGAGTCCTGACCCCGTTGAGGTGCGCTGCCCATCCAGATCCAGAGGTGTTTGTGGAGAGCGTCACTAAAGTAGGTGGCATCATGAAGGGTACTTCTTTCGAGAGATGGTCTGGGACAAGCTACCACTGCCAGTCTTGGATGACGGCATTAGTGATCCGGACTGGATGCTGCATATGGACTTGCTTCTGGTCCCATTCAGCCCACAACATCCATTGGGTAACCCGCATATGGAGTCTGACTAGGGGAACCATAGCAATGGCAGCCGCCATATGTCCAAGCAGGCAAAGAACAGTCCTGGAGGGCACCGTTGTCTTCGTCATTGCGTCCCATATGAGGGATCTTATGTGTTTCTCCCTGTCTGAAGGAAGAAATGCTCTCCCTTGAGTGGAGTCCAGAACTGCTCCAATAAATTGCAGAGTCTGAGATGGGACAAGGTGAGACTTCTCCTGGTTGATGATGATGCCCAACGATTGGAAAAGAGAACTGGTATCCTGAATCGCGGACATCAGGGCCTCCCGAGAGGGTGCCATGAGGAGCCAGTCATCTAGGTACGGAAAAACATAGTGGCCCTTCCTCCTGAGAGTTGCTGCCACGACTGCCATGCACTTCGTAAACAAGCAAGTTGCAGAAGACAGTCTGAACGGGAGGGCTCGGAACTGGTAGTGGCGTCCCATAAACTCAAAGCGCAGAAACCTTTGATGTGTTTGAGCGATCGGGAAATGTAGGTGAGCGTCCTGCATTTCCAGCGACGCTAGCCATGCACCTTCCTTGAGCATGGGGATGAGACCCGGTAGGATCACCATGCGGAAGCGTTTGTATAACACAAACGTGTTGAGATCGCAGAGATCTAAGATCGGGTGCAAGTCCCCCGTTTTCTTTGGGACCAGGAAGAAGTGGGAATAATAGCCTTTTCCTTTCTGGTCTGGTGGAATGTGCTCTATGGCCTCCTTGTCCAGGAGAGCCAAGATCTCCTGCTAGATGAGCAGAGCATGCTGACCCAAGTAATGGGAGAGCAGGGGAGGTCTGGATGGTGGGTGGCCGAGGAACTCTATAGAGTGTCCTCGCTGTACCAACTGTAACACCAACCGGTCGGAGGTGATCCTCTACCATCCCGGAAGGTAATGATAGATGTGACCCCTGACCTTTATCCTTTGATCTAGAGAAGGGGAGAGGGCCAGGAAGGAGTCATGCTGTGGTGACATTGGGTCCTGTGGGCTAGGCTGCCTTGGGATGCTTTGAGCCCTGGCCCGTGGGGAATCTGGCTTGACCTTTGCGACCAAAATTGCCCTGGGGTTGCTGGCCAGAACGTGGCTGTTGCCTGCTGCGAAAACTGTTCTGGTTCCTCCGAACGGAACCAGATTTGGGCCTGTACATAGCCTGTACAGTCCGAACTGCCTTCCCAGCGTCCTGTAGCTTGGTGATGACCTTCTCAGATTCTTCACTGAACAGGATAGCTCAGTTATAAGGGACTTCCAAAATATTCTTCTGAACGTCCGGGGTGAAACTGGAGACTCAACCAAGAGCGTCTCCAAAGACAAACACCAGTAGCTGCTCCCCTGGCGACTGAGTCCGCTGAATCGTAAGCAGCTCAGAGAACCTGGGCCCCACGTCCGACCAGTATGGAGGAGGTTGAGCAGCTCCTCCTTTTTGCCATCCGGAAAGTCCTTCAAAAGGTCTTGGCCCTGCTCTCAGAGGGCGTTCTGAAATTGCACCATGTGCGTGAGGTAATTCAAAAACCTTATCGAGCATGTAGCAGCTGCAAACATGCGTCTTCCCATAGAATCTAATTGCTTAGATTCTTGGTCCGGAGGCTGGGTACAAGTGTTGGTCGTTGAGACCGATCATGAGAGCCCATAATGACCAGTGAGTCTGCCAGGGGTTGCTACGCCAGATACAGGTCCTCCACAGGAGCTCTGTAGAGCGGTCAGCCTTCTTAGGAACAGCCGATGTTGAGTGCGGACGCTTCCAAACCGCCTTGGTGATGTCCATGAAGGTGTCCACTAGAGGTGGGACCACCACAGGCTTTGGGTACTTTTGCTGAAGTTAATGGGCAAGGCATTGCCTCTCTGGGTCCAAGTCTTCAGTCTCCCATCCCATATTCTACTGGATGAGCCTCATGATCTCTGAGAAAGAGGGATCAGCCGGTGGTGACCTTAGCTGGTCTCATGGGTCTGGTGATGGGGGATAGAGACATGGAGGTATTGGACGTATCCGGTCTGGAGTCATCCCCCGGTGGGTGTCGTCTGTCCCTGGGTCGTTTAGGGCTCGGAGACCATGATGGGCATCATTTTCTCTCTCTAGATCTGCCCCTAGGAGGCGGAGTTGGCTCCTTAGGGGGTCGGGGGTCTTGAGCCTTCACCCTCCCGAGGAGGAGGGGGGTGTAGGTGGAAGAGGCTTACTGGGGACCACGTCCTTTCTGATGGTCTCCCACCAGAAGGGGAACAATTCCTTCACCTCCTGAATGTTCATGCACAACGGGCCCCGCATCAGTGTGGGTTTGCTGCCGGGGTTGGGCGTCGGGTCAAGGGGAACCACCAGATCTGTTGACGGCTCACTGGGCAAGCCGGCGTTCTCCGTGCCGCCCATCTGGTCGTCCGACAGTGTTGCAGCCTCCTCTCCTGAGGACCCCTGACGTCCAGTGTCAGCCGGCGTCAGTACCACTGCCATCGGGTCAGGAGTCCATTTTTCGGGCGTCTGGTCAGGCACCTTTTTATTCTGTGATGTCTGCTTAAGAGGAGTTAGATCCTTGGTCTTCCTTTCTGGAGCCTTGGGAGGCTGGGAGACGGACCCGAAGTTGGTGTCCCGGCGTCAGCCCAACGCCCCACTAGATTTTGAGGAAGACTTCCTATGTTTTTCTGAAGAGTCAGGCCTGGAAGAAGAGTCTGGTGCCCGGTGGGTCTTCAGCGGGTGCAAAGAGGATGAAGAACCCCCTGAAGACCTTACCTTAACTGGGGGAGGTTGGAAGCAGGCCCAGGAAGGGGAACGGTCGGACCACGTAGAGCTGGTGCTGGTCCTGGATTCAGAGGCCCTGCTGGGGGATCCCGACCTTCTCGAGTCCCAGTGCTTGTCCCTGTGCTTCCCGGTCTTAGGGGAAGAATCCCCTTTGGAGGAAGGTCTTTTCCATTTTGCGAAGTTTCTCTTCAAGAAGAAACCCCTGAAGGGCCTTTTAGCAGCAGATCCTGGTCCTGCTATTAAATTGTTGGCAGATGGAGCAGACCTAGGTGTTGTGTTCTGGGCCCAGGCACCTCACACAAGCCGAATGATGGTCAGCGAAGGGGATCTGCTTGCCGCAGGCGCACTTTGAGGAGTGTCCTTCGAGAGAAGGAGTTGGAGAAGTAGACATGGGTTTTGTTAAGATTTCAAGCGTCATATCGTTGATGCAGGTGTCTGTGAGGTCGATGCTGGCGAGTTGACGGCGGGAAAAGAACTGGGGATGCTGGGGGACTGCCCCCTTTTTATGCGATACTGTTAGCTAGAATTTTTCCGTGGGGTCCTGGCGCCTGCTGACTTCAGTCCTAAGGGTGTAACCTGCTGCAAGAGCCGTTTCTCTAAGTATGATCAGCAATAAACCATGCTAAACTGGAGAGCCCCAGGGGTCATAAAACTAGCAGACTAATTTAGAAAAAACTCCCAATAGCAGACAAAGCGGAAGGACACACTAGGACCCCCAAAGACTGCATAATATGTGTTTTTGCAAATTCTGACTGTACTACTCCTTTAATCCAGGGGCAAGGCCCCTCCCATCACTCACAGTGCCAACCATAACCCTAATTCCATGTTGCTTTTTACAGGAACAACCTACCTTATCTCAGTTATCTCTGTTATACGAAGTCCTTGATCCTGTATCATCGCCAGTGGTGGCAGGGCATGGCTAGATTGGAGAGAAAAAAACTGATCAGTTTCTGGAAATTAGTTCTGCTGGGAAGAAAAGAAACCAAGCACAGCGACCCACAACACAGTCCAACTGGATCATTTACTTATTTTTATTCATTTTAAGAATTTTAGGCCAGGAAAGACTCACTAAGCCAAGGCTGGTTTCCAGGTGCATCCGGGGAGCACAGGAAACTCAAGTGATTTGCTCATGGTCTCGCAGTATACAAGTGGTGGCTATGGGATGCAAACCCAGCTCTCCAGGTCTGCAGCTCAGTGCTCTTAACCACTACACACTATACTGCCTCTCTAATCCCTTAGAATTACTGGTTAGCAGTTTTAATACATACAGCTATGATGTAATTATGCATTACAACCACCAGTGAGGAACAGGGACCTGTCAATCAAGTGCACGGTTCTAGACCATGTAGCACGGTCTCGGTTCACATAAAAATCCCACTCGGTAATTACAAAAAAAAAAAACCATGGGCTAGTGTGTTACCCAGAATTTTACACACCCTGGATGTGTAACACTCTTATAAACCCCTTGAGCTTTGCTCTTGATGTTCTCTCTGTTTATGTAGCATCCCACACCTCGGGTGTGCATGAAATTCTAGTTACACACACCGACCCATGCATATGAAAAAGTTACTCGCCATAGTGGCATTTTTTTTTTCTGGTTGCCAAAAAGTTGTTTCTCCATGGGTTGCAGGAGGGCAGCTATCAGTCATATCACCACTCCACCCAGACCAGCACTCTCCTCCTCCAGTCAAGGAGAATCTGGGCAGTCTCCCCACCCCTCCATGGTAAACAGATCCAGAAGTTGGTGGCTGGGTGACAAAGTAGGCCAGAGAAGAGGAGGCACAGCTTTATGAAGCCCGTGCCAACTTCTTTTTCCATTTTCTGCCCCATCCAGTAGCTGGGACACACATTGTTGTATGCATGCACACATGCAACGCACCACAGATTGTCCCATAGTTCCCTCCCTCCTGTGCTGCTCCCATCTCAGTCTACCATCAAGCCTCCAATTGGTAGAGGTTGTGTGGTAGAGCCAGCAACTCTCCCTCCCCCAGGACAAGAGAGCAGTCCAGCAGATGTCGATCCTCTCCTGCCCTTGATTGGCACCCAGCAACCAAAGACAATTCAAACTCAGGTCGCCGGCGTGTGGGCAGTAGTGCTACTAACGTCCCACTGAGCCGGCAAAAATAGGTTACTCACCTGTAACTGTAGTTCTTGGAGTTGTATATAGTTTACATCCACATACTGGTACTTTCACTGGACATGCTGATTCATCGGAAGGTCTACAAGCTAAGCTCCTCCAACCACCAAGACAGTATATCCTGTGGCTTTGCACTGTGACATCAGATACTGCATGCTGGAAAGTACAGTTATGCAAGAACCTACCATAACAGTAGATCTTCGAGAGGAGCTCTGGCAGCAGGCTATAACCATTAGGACCAATGCCACAGGCCTTAGGACCCATCAGAAAAATTTTAGCTAGCAGTACCCAACAGGGATCGCCCCCTGACGGCTCCACCCTGACATCAGCCACGCTACATAAGGGGACAGACCCCGGCTCCACCTCAGTTTCCCCTGCCAAGACTCAAACGGACCTCAGCGAGTGAAAGGAGCGAAGCCCATCGATGTGCTGAAAACCTTGCCAGGGAGATTGAGGGCGGGAAAGCAGCGCCTGCTGCAAGAGTTCCTCTCGAAGATCTACTGTTACAGTAAGTTCTTACGTAACTATACCATCTTACTTAGAGTGGGAGCTCTTGCAGCAGGCTATAACCAGTAGGACCGAATCCCAAGCGCTCCTGCACCAAGCAGGTGCCTAACCCCGGGAAGAGGAGGAAGGATGAAATAATGCTGACACACAGCAAATCAGGACAGGAGTCCCTGAAGGACTACCAAGCCAAAACCAGCACGGCGTCTCAAGGCAATGTCCAGGCTGTAGTGCTTCACAAATGTGTTCACAGAATTCCAGGTGGCAGCAGTGCAGATGTCTGTTATGGAGACATTCTTTAAGGCAGCAAAGGAAGCCGAAACTAACCTGGTGGAGTGACTCCTAACTGGGCTCGGAAGAGGTTTGTTATGCTTCTCATAACAATACAGTGGACAAGCCACTTAGAAATAGTCTGTTTAGACACCGGTTTGCCCAAGTGTTGTGGCCCGAAGACCACAAACAGTTGCTCCAATTTATGGTATGTTGCTGTGTGCTTCAGGTAGTACCTCAGCACCCTGTGAATGTCCAGTGTGTGTAGGAGAGCTTCTCCCCTATTAGAAGGGGAAGAAAAATAAACCGGAAGGTCAACCGATTGGCTGAGGGTCAACTCCAAGACCACTTTAGGAAGGAACTTAGGATTTGTTTCAAGGGAAACTCTTTCCCTGTGAAAAACTACATAAGGCTCTTTACACATCAGAGCCTGGAGCTCAGAAACTCCTCCAGCTGAAGTAACAGCAACTAAGAAACAAATCTTCCAGGAAAGCAGGAAAGGTAACGCAGCTCACAATCAGCCGCTGGTTTAAAGGGGGAGTTGGGGGGGGGGGGGGAGTGAGCTTCTCCAACACAAACAGGAGGTCCCAAGGAGGGATAGGATCCCTAATGGGAGGTCTCTTATGCAGAATGCCCTGTAAAAAGGTGTGGGCCACATCCAGTTGGGCCAAGACTCTATCCCCCAAGAGGACATGATATGCAGAAATGGCCCACATGTGCACGTTTATGGAAAAGTAGCTCAAGCCATGTTGGTATAAGGAGAGGAGATACTGTAATGCTGAGTTCACCGGGCAGGTAAGGGGGTCCAGACGGTAAGATGACACCCATACACAAAAACATTTCCCTTTCATAGAACAAGTGGAGCGAGTAGAAGGCTTCCTCACCGAGACGAGGAAGTCAGTCACCTCTTGGGAGACCCCATACCTGGATTTGGCTATGTCTGCAGGAGTCAAGCATGAAGGTGCAAAGACCTGAGATCTGGATGGACCAGCTTGCCCAAATCCTGGGACAGCACCTGCGAGCATACTGGCAGCAGAATTGGAGGGTCAGAGAACAACCACTGAAGTAGTGGGAACCAAATCTGTCAAGGCCACAATGGAGCGATTAGAATCATCCGAGCCCCCTCAACCTGTACCTTCAATAGTACTCTCTGAATGAGAGGAAAGGGTGGGAAGGCATAAAGAAACCTCCCTGCCCAACAAAGAGACAACATGTGTGGCCAGAAAGCACTAGGCGCATGCTCTCGTGAGCAGAAAACTGGCAGTTTGGCATTGCGTGGGGATACAAAGAGGTCCAGCTCTGGACTCAAAACACAGAATTTGACAGCAGATAAGGACCGCCTGGCCCACCCAGTCTGCCCATTTCCCAACCTAATGGATAAGCTGCAGATTCTAGTTAATCAACAGCTTACTTCCTCCTGCCCCCTACTAGAATTGCCTTATGACTGTCCCATGCATTCTTGAATTCTCTTACTGTTCCTGACCTCCTCAGGAAGGCTGTTCCATGCATCCAAAACACTGTGAAAAAAAATACTTTCTAACATTACCTCTGAGCCATCCCCCCTCTATCTTCAAACTGTGCCCCCTTGTTCTTGCACATCTCTTCTTCTGAAAGATACTACCCTCCTGTACCTTGTTAATTCCCTTGAGATACTTCAAAGTTTCTATCATGTCCCCCCCCCCTCCTCAAGGGTATCCATATTAAGCTGCTTTAGTCTCTCCTCGTATGTCTTCTGGTGCAGACCTTGCACCATTTTGGTTGCCTCCTCTGAACAGCCTCCACTCTGTCTATGTCTATATCTTTTCGGAGATGGGGTCTCCAGAATTGCACGCAGTACTCCAGATGGGGTCTCACTAACTGTCTGTAGAGAGGGATAACAACTTCCTGTTTTCTACTGTTGATGCCTCTCCCTATGCATCCCAGTATCCGCCCAGCCCTCCTTACTGCCTTTTCACATTGCCTGCCCACCTTTAGGTCATCTGATAAAATCACTTCTAGGTCTCTCTCGATTTTTGTTGTTGTTATCAACTCACCCCCCATTGTGTACTCTTCCCCTGGGTTTTTGCCTCCCAGATGCATTACCCTGCACTTCTTTACACTGAATCGGAGCTGCCACATATTTGACCATTCCTCCAACCGAGCCAAGTCCCTTTTCATTCTTTCTACCCCACCTTGTGTATCAACCCTGTTGCAGATCTGTGCGTCATCTGCAAAGATGCATACCTTTCCTTCCAGATGCTCTCCAATGTCACTTATAAAGATAATAAAGAGGACCGGTCCCAGTACCGAACCCTGCGGTATCCCGCTAGTTACCCTCCTTTCTTCACTGTGGACTCAGTTTACTATTACTTTTTGCGTCCTGCAGTCCAGCCAATTATTTATCCAGGCTACCACCTTGGGGCCCACTCCAAGGCTGGCTAACTTGTATATTAATCTTTTGTGAGAGACTGTGTCGAATGCCTTGCTAAAATCTAGGTAGGCCATATCCACAGCCCTTCCCTGGTCTACTACTTTGGTCACCCAGTCAAAGAAATCTAATAGGTTCGTCTGACATGACCTTCCTGCTGTGAAACCATGCTGCTTTGGGTCCTGTGCCACACTGGCCTCTAGGTACTCAACAATTCTTTCCTTCAGATGCGATTCCATCATTTTCCCTACCACTGAAGTCAAACTGGTCTGTAGTTTCCTGCCTCTGCCCTGCTCCCACTTTTGTGAAGTGGAATCACATTTGCCCTCCTCCAGGCCTTGGGTACCACTCCATCCTCCCACGATTTGTTAAAGAGAGTGGTCAGTGGTGTTACTAGTTCTACCCTTAGTTCTTTTAGTATTCTTAGATGAATCCCATCAGGCCCCATGTGTCGAACAGCTGGTCTGCTACTGACTGTAGCACCTCCCACTCATGAGCCTTGGACTGAGACCTGCTTAGGCTGTCTGCCAAGTCATTTTGGACACCTGGAACGTACACTGCGGACAGATAAATGTGACGCTCCAGCTCCCAGCACCAGACTCTCATCGCCTCCCTGCATAGGGGGTAGGAGTGTGTTCCCCCTTGCTCGTTGATATAAAAGACGACCGCCATGACCGCCTGGTGAAACCCCTGGCGGAGCTTTTCACCATCTCTCTGTGGACAGGGTGGGTGCCCCAGGACTGGAAGGTGGTGCATATAGTGCCTATCCACAAGGGGGGGGATCAAGGGAGGTGGCAGGGAACTGCAGGCCTGTCAGCCTGACATCGGTGGTGGGCAAGGTGATGGAGGGCATTGTCAAGGAGAGGCTAGGGGGGACCTGGAAAAGTCAGGGTGCCTGGACGATAGACAGCATGGATTCGTCCCGGGGAAATCGTGTCAGACAAACCTTGTGGAGTTCTATGACTGGGTGACGAGTGCCTTGGACCTGGGTAGACCAGTGGACGTCCTCTTTCTAGACTTCAGCAAGGCATTTGACTCTGTTCCTCACGTGGGCCTGTTGGATAAGCTGGGAGAAATGGGGGTGGGGAACCAGATGGATAGGCAATTGGCTCCAGGACCGGATTCAGAGGGTCGTAGTTGGCGGGATAGTCTCATCCCCAAGGAGGGTCATTAGTGGGGTCCAACAGGGATCAGTCCTTGGGCCCCTCCTGTTTAAGGCCTACATCTCTGACATAAGGACGGGAATCAGGAGTGAGCTGAGTCTCTATGCGGATGACTCAAAACTGGGGGCGGTGGTGAATGGGAAGGAGGGGAGGGTGGCCCTACAGGGGGACCTGGAGGCTCGGGAAAGATGGTCTAGAAAGTGGAAGCTGAGGTTCAATGCAGGGAAATGCAAGGTACTCCACCTGGGGGCAGAAACCCAGGCCAAGTGTGCACCAGCCGAAGAAGTGATAATGAAGGAATGCTACAAGTCTCGATGGCTGAAGCGACCTGGGGGTGGTGGTGGATGTCAAGATGAACAACTCTGAGACTTGCAGGAGGGCAGCAGCCAAGGCCAACAGGATGCTGGATGCATCGCTAGAGAGATCACCTCCGAAGGAGGGAGTGATACTCCCTCTGTATAACTGCTTGGTGAGGCCGCGACTTTGAGTACTGCGGCAGTTTTGAGGCCACACTTAAAGAGGGACATTAAACCTCTGGAGAGGGTCCAGAGGAGGGCAACCAAATGATTTGGGGCTTGGGGGACAGGACCTATGAGGAGAGGCTCAAGAGCTAAATATGCACACATTGGAAGAGAGAAGGGACCGGGGGGACATGATAGAGGTCTTCAGGTATATGAAGAGGGTAAATAGGGGAGGAACAGTCAGGGTGCTTCGAAGGAAGGAGGAGGGGGGCACTAGAGGGCATGGGTGGAAGCTGGAGGGGGGAAGATTCAGGGGAGAAAGGAGGAGGTGCTACTTCACTGAGAGAGTAGTGGAGCCATGGAATGCGCTGTCTAGGGGGCTGGTGGAGGCAGAGACAGTGGAGGGGTTCAAGAGGGGGTGGGACAGGTACAGGGGAAGGGTTCTGGAAGCAAAATCCAATGCAGCAAGAATATCCAGAACTGGGAAGGGAGAAGCCAGAGAAGGCGAGGGGGGCAGCAAGGTCAGCACCCAGGGTGGCGGCTGACTAAACGAGCAGACAAGAAAGACTGTTAGGCTATTCTGCTGGCATTTTAGTATGTTAGTATGTTGTCCATCCGAACTAGGAGAGCGCCTGGGACAAGGTCCTCTTGGAAGGCATTCCGTACATAGAGAACTGCTCCCATTTCCAGGACACTGACATGGAGGTTGCGCTCCTCTGGGGTTCAGACCCCTTGGGTTTGGTGGGTCCCTAAGTGCGTCCCCCATCCCAAATCGGATGGATCTGTCATTAGGGTCTGGTTTGGGGGCTCCTGATGGAAAGGGACCCCTTTCTCTAGATTGAGAGGGTCCAGCCACCAAAGGAGGGTCCTCTTGACCGGCTCTGAGACCCTGACAATGTGGTCTAAGTCATCGAAGCACTGATCCCGCTGCACCCCGAGCATCCACTGTGGGATCCTCATGTGGAGGCGGGCCAAAGGAGTGACAGGGATGGCCTCCACTGTGTGCCCCAGAAGTCTGATGAAGGTCCTGGCCTGGACCTGAGGGGTAACTAGGATCAATCCAGCTACTGTATCTCCCACAGGCGATCTCCCCTCTCTTGAGGGAGAAAAGCCATGTACTGAACTGAATCTAGGACCACCCCATAAAGGAGAGTCTTTGGTTGCGCTCTGGGGAAGACTTTGGAAGGTTCAGCGTGATCCCCACCTCTTGGAAAGTACAGTTACTTAAGAAAGTACAGTTACGTAAGAACTTACCGTAACAGTAGATCTTCAAGAACAGCTCTTGCAGCAGGTTACACCATTAGGACTGAAGCCAGCAGGCTCCAGGACCCCATGGAAATTTTCTAGCTAGCAGCATTCAGCAGGGACCGCCCCCAACATTGGTCCCACCTCCCCGACGTCAGGCATAGTATATAAGGGGGCGGTCCCACAGAATCCCCAGTTCTCCCACTGGAGACTCCCGGCCGCTGGATGACATCAGAAGAAGAGACTGAGGATCTGCCATCAAATGGCAATCAGAGAGATGCTGAGACACCTGACCCTTGAAGAAGGATGTTGAAACTAGAATCTACCCCCAGTGGGGATGGTGGGAGGGAAAGTACCTGCTGCAAGAGCTGTTCTCAAAGATCTACTGTTACGGTAAGTTCTTAAGTAACTGTATCATCTTACTTCGAGAAACAGCTCTTGAAGCAGGTTACACCATTAGGACTGATTCCCAAGCAATAATGGAAATCCCACACCATTGGGAGGAGGGAAGGTAGAAATTCTTAGTGAAACCTAAGCGAAGGACAGAAGTCCTTGAAGGACTACTAGACCAAAACCTGCTCTTTGCCTCGATGCGATAGCCAGGCTATAATGTCTGATTAAAGTGTGCACGGAGCTCCAGGAAGCTGCAGCACAGATAGCCGAGGTGGACACATTCTTAAGGGCCACAAAGGAGGTAGCCACCCCCCTACCATGACGCCAGATCTTGCCTGCTGGAAGCCAGGTTGTGCGTCGAAGCCGGGGAGGTCGGGTGGGTCATGTGGATTAACAACATATTCCAACAACATATTCCACTCCTAGAACTCCTGTTACAGGTGAGTAACCTGTATTTCTAAGGATGTTGACATGTTGCTCAATCCACACTTCTTGGCAGACTCCTAGCAGTTCTCCGGGAGGAGGGAGGCAAGGCGCGCACCTCCTATACTTACTTGGGGAATAAGGACTGGAGAACAGAGGTCCCAAAACCAGCATTCTGGCGTGACTCCAGGTCAATGTGATAATGGGAAATAAAGGTGCATGCCAACTTCCAAGTAGCAGCCCTGCAGATTTCCTGGATAGGGACGTCCCTAGAAGCAGCGGTATGGCAGGTAGAATGAGCTCTTATCTCTCTGGGTGGCTCCATGCCTGCCAACCTATAGCAGGGATCTATGCAGGAGGCGACCCACCTGCTTATCGTCCGCTTGGCTGCAGGTCTGCCAGGTGCGGCTTCAGCGCAAGTGACAAACAGCTGGCGAACCTCTCCCCAAACTTCAGCCGCTCCTTATAATAAGCAAGCACTCCTCTAGGGTCCAGAGTATGGAGCCTATATTTGGCCTCAGAGGTGATTGGGGTAGAACACCGGCAGAGTCAACACCTGGTTCAGGTGAAACTCCGACACCACCTTCGGAAAGAATTTCAGGTGGGGGCGAAGTACAAACTTGTCCCTGTGGAACACCAGATAAGGAGACTATGGAAAGCACCTGGAGCTCTCCCATCCTTCTGGCTGACGTGACAGCCACCAAGGAGGCGGTCCTCCATGACAGGTAGGAGATATTGCACCTGTGCAACGGTTCGAATGGCTTGCCCATGAGCTAGGCCAGTACCAGCAGTAGATCCCATGGAGGTGGAGGTTCTCACACCAGAGGGGATATGTGATCTAAGCCTTTGAAAAAAACACTAGACCACCTTCTCCTGTGCCACCGACTGCTTGCCGGCCCGCGCACGGTAAGCAGAGATGGCTGCCAGGTGCACCTTAAGGGTCGTCTACTGGAGCCCTAACTGAGAAAGGGACCATAGGTAGTCCAAAATGCTAGCCAACGGGCAGGATGAAGGATCCAACCCTTTGCCCTGACACCACATGGAGAATCTCTTCCATTTAAAGGCATAACATTTTCTGGTCGACTCCGTACAGGATGCCTCAACGATGCAGAGGACCTCATCGGAAAGACCCAAGGCCTGGAACTCTAGTCGCTCAGGAACCAGGCCATCAGGTGCAGGGACTGAATGTCTGGATGGAACACCTTCCCCTTGCTGACTGAGATCAGGTCTGGGCGGGCTGGAAGCAGCCTCTGGAGCCTGGAGCTGAGGCTGAGGAGATCTGGATACCAGAACTGGCGAGGCCAGTCTGGGGCTACCAGAATCACATGCGCCTTGTCCCTCTTCGCTTTGAGAAGCACCTTGTGGATCAAGAGAAATGGAGGGAAGGTGTACAAGAGGCCCAGGGTCCACAGCCTCGAAAAGGCATTCCCCTGCAGCAAGCCCTGCTGAGGGGAGGGTGGGCATTTAACAGTTTCAGCTTTGCGTTCTCCCTGGAGGAGAACAGGTCCACCTGCGGGGTGCCCCACCAGGAGAACAGGTCTTCAACTACCTCCGGCAATAGAGACCACTCATGAGATGCAGCACCTATCTGTCGGAGGGCATCAGCCAGTCTGCTCAAGGCTCCTGCCACATGGATGACAAGGAGATCCGCCTCCAAGCTGATCACAAGAGACCAAATACGGAGAGCTTCCTTGCACAGGGGCGAGGAGTGCGTCCCACCCAGACAGTTGAGATAGTACATGGTCGTGGTGTTGTACGTCTGGACCTGAACCACTTGACCATGTACAAAATGGAGCGAAGACAGAGAGGGCTAACCGTACCACTCAAAGCTCCAGCAGGTTGATGTAGCATTGGGACTCCTGAAGGGACCAGAGGCCGTGTGCCCAGAGCTCCCACAGATGGGCACCCCCAACCCATCAAGGAGGCGGTCATAAGGATGACCGTTGGCTTGAGATGGACAAACGGGATACCCTTCTGCAGATAAACTGGGATGAGCTACCACTGCAGGCCATCCCACATCTTCTCTGTCACGGTAACTGGCTGGTTCAGAGGACTGGAGCGCTAAGACCACTGGCGGGCTAGCCCCCATTGCAGGGGGCGCATATGCCAGCAGGCCCAACGGACCACGCTGGTGCAAGCCTACATGAGACCCAGAAGGCACAGGAAGTCCCAGGCAGGGCGCAATTGCCCAACCTGAAGTGATTGGGCAAAGGAGGAAAGGACCTCAGCACTGTCCGCCGGCAGCCGGGCTCTGGCTTGAAAAGTGTCGAGCTCTGCCCCGATGAACTTAATCACCTGCGATGGCACAAGCTGAGAGCAGACCTGGCGGGCCAGATCTCTGGACCATTTCACCTCCAACCTGAAGGGGCCTGCTATCAGCCAGTTGTCCAGGTAAAGGTACACCCGGACCCCGCGGCGCTGCAGGAATGCTGTCACCACTGCCATGCATTTGGTGAAAACCCTGGGAGCTGGAGAAAGGCCAAAGGGCATGGCCAGGAACTTGTAAAGGGATCCCTCCGCTCTGAAGTGGAGGAATCGCCGATGAGACGGACAGATTGGGACATGAAAGAACGTGTGCTGGAGATCCAGAAAACAAAACCACATGCCTAGTTCAAAGGATGGTATGATCTGAGCCAGAGTGACCATCCTGAAGGTGCATGGCCTTAGGAACTTGTTCAGGTCGTGCAGATCAAGAATGGGGCGCCAGCCCCCCCATCTGTTTAGGGACCAGGAAGTACCCGGACACAAACCCTGGGCATGGAGGAGGATCCGCCACTTTGCTGATCATCTCCTTTTGGAGGAGCAGAGCTATGGCAGCTCGACGGCTCGAAAGGGAGGGGTCTGCTATGAATTCAGAGGCAGACCCCGGTATGCCACTCCAACACCCAACAATCCGTGGTTTATAGAGGACCGGGTGGAAAGAAAGTGGTTGGAGCAGGCTCCCCACGGGGACCTAGGGAGGGTGACTATGCTGGGGTCAGCACCCCTCAACCCATCACTGGGCAGGCTTAGAGGAAGGGCCGGCCGAGGAGCCGCCTGGACCTTTCCTTCCAGGCTTCCTGTTGGAGGAAGCAACAGGCTTGGCTTCTTTGGGGCCAAGCTGCAGCCTGCTGGCCCTGGCTGCTGGTGCTGTCGGCGGTCGTGCATAGGGAAGCGGAAGAGCAGAAGGGGCTTACACTGCTGCTGGCAGCCTTTGTTCTTCTGGGCAGGCGTGACAGAGTCCAAGGTGGCGTGGGACTTCTCGATCCGCTGGAGGTGGCCCTCCACCGGGCCTGAACAAGTCGATTGCCCAAGAGGCGTCTGCCAGCTTGTGTTGGTATCTGCCATGAAGGTGGAGATCCGCAGCCAAGTTCTGCAGCGCATGGCTACTGCAGCAGCTACTGACTGGGCACAACAGTCTCCAATGTCCAAAGCAGTCTGGAGCTGTTGCTTGTCCACCGCCCTTACCTGATCCCACACCCGGCTTGACCGTCGCGTTTGAAGAATCAGCCAGAAGATGTGGAAGCACCTCATCCAGGGAGCCCAAAAGGGCGTGTGAAAAGTGTGCCATCAGTAGAGCCAAGCTGGCCTGTTGAAGGCCTAGGGAGGTGGCAGCATAAACTTTGCACCCGGAGTAGTCCAACTTTTTGGACTCCTTGTCCAGGGGCTTCTCTATCTCACTAGCATTTCCAGAGCACCAGAAAACACCATCGGTCACCAGCCCTTCAGCTGAGAGGTGCTCCGAAAAACCAAAGAGGGAACCGGTCGGGACTGCGTACTTGCGGGCCATCCTGGCCGAAGGCGCAGGACAGGAGGCAGGCCACTGCCACAACTCCAAGGCCAGACCAACAATGGCCTCGGCCACAGGAAAGGCCTCTGTAGGGGAATCCCCTCTGTCCAAAATCTCCGTGAGGGGATATCTGGCCCGTTTCTGCATGAGTTCGAGTTGCATCCCAGTAGACTCCGAGATGAGCTGAAGAATACAGAGGAACGAAGATGGGCTCTCGTTAGACAGACCCCCAGAGGATTCCAAGTCAAGGGGCCTGAAATACAGATAGGAGTCTGACTCCGAGGAGTCTGCAAACAGCTGCTGACTGCCTAAGCCACCCTCCACTTGCCGAGGCCAATCGGGGGTGAGGGTGACAGACAACCTGTGGGACAAGCCCTCACCTTGCCGAGAATCCTTGGCCAGGGCCCCAGTCTTCGGCTGAGAAGGCGGTGGCTCCTCCACAATGGGTGGAGCAGCCAGTTTTGGCCGAGCAACCGGCACTGGAGTCGGCTCCTCGACCAAGGAACCAAGGGCAGGAAATCGCTTCAGCCGCTCGGGCGACAGCCACTTGATTGCCGGGGAAGGTGACGGAGTCTGTTTGTTGCCGGCCAATAAGAGCTGCTGCCACATTATATCCTCATAGTGCCGATGCAACTTGGGTCGGAGCCTCTCCTCTGAGGAGGAAGATGAGGATGAGCGGCAACGCCGCTCGCCGATGTCGGATAGAGACCACCGGCGGGACTTGCCCGACACAGAAGAGGACCAAGAGCATCGGTGTCGCCGACGGTGGGTCGAAGAAGGGGCGGGGGAGACCAACACATCCTCCTGTTCAGGGTCCTTGACCGGGGACTTCATAGAAACATAGAAGTTGATGGCAGATAAGGACCCAAAGGCCCATCCAGTCTGCGCATTTCTTTTTCTACCTTATAAATGTGCCATCAGCCTTTGTTCTCTTACGTACTTCAGTTCGGGAGGCCGAGGCAAGTCCTCAGTAGGCACCGGAGGAACCGGTGAAGGAGGGTTGTCTGCCTCTCCAGTCGACAGCCCGTCTAACTGGTAGAGGAAAATCTCAACCGCATCGACGGGTGTCTTGGGCAGCTGGCCTGACTGGGACACTGAAGCCAGCGGCCTTGGCCGCAAACCTGACTAAAGTCGATAGAGGATGGTCCAAGGAGCGAGATCTCTCCTGCTCCCACGAATGTAGACTGTGGGACTTACCATTCGGGTCCTTCTTTTTTGACAGACTGAAGCGACTCCCTGAAGGCCCCTCTCACTTGGTGGAGAGGGACTGGCAAAGCTCCCGAAAGGAAGCAGTGTAGAAGGAGCCCAAGGAGAGTGGGATGAAGCCAGGATGATGAAGCTGCTGCCTGGGCGCCGCCTCTCTCCTCCTCCTCAGAGGGCGACTAACTGATCCAGCTGCTCCAGCGAGAGCTGCACCGGACACGCCTAACGGGCTTCATCCGACTTCACCAGCAGAAGCCATTTTTCTGGGCACCCCAAATGGGAGTCTGGCAGCCTTGATCTTCGAACCGATGCCGAAAAGGACTTGCAGAATCGCAAGCCTGTGGATCGTACAAGACCAGTACGCACGTGGGCGTAGGTCGGTCCGAGACATCTTTTGCCTGCAAGGGCACCGACGAAGCCGGAGTAGATTTAGAGTCCACTGCAGCCGCGAAGAGGAGAAGACTTAAGTCGCATAAACTTCAAAACGATTTTCGGAAAAACCGAAGGTTTAGGATCCAGGCTTAGAGACGCAAGAGCGCGAAGGAGGGAACCATAGTTTCCAGGCGGTAAGGAAGATCTGGCGTTATGGGGCAGAGCAGAGGGTTTTTTAACCACCGGGTGGGTGGGAGGAGCCATTGAAGACTTTCTGGCATATCTTAAAGCAGCAAAGTACCTGTTAAGAAGTGTGGATTTAACATATCCACATCACCATAAGTGACAATGATGTACCTACCATAATTCCTGATCTTCCTGTGCATCTTCGCCATTCATCACTGATGAAGGTCTGGCCAGAAAGAGGCACCCTGCGGGATATTTTTTTTTTGGAAGGAGGATCGGCGCCGCCCACGAGGCAGATGCATTAAGTACCACTCATGGGTTGGCCAGTAACAGTCGGATCCTCCTTCACTTCAGTTCAGTACATCGGGGAGACAAAAGGAAAGCAGGTATAGAAAAAATAAGGGCAGGGCAAGGAAGCCCTAGAGACAGCAAAAAGAAAAGGAGCAACTGAAAAAGAATAAGCCATCCAGAGGACAGAGAAGAAGGAGAGGGACCTGTAGACTATGGGCAGAGAAGGCACCAATCCCTGGACGACCAAAGGTAGGAAGGGAGAAAGAGAGAGAGGTCAAAACTCATCAGGACAATGGCTGATCAGAAGATCACTAAGAGATGGACTCAAGGGAGGTTCCGAAGATTCAGATAATCCCGATGAGTAAGGCTCTCCTAACCCTGACCTCAACTGCCGGGGAATATCTCCCCTTTCTCTCCGCTACAGATTACCGTTACGAAGCCAAGGTTTGAGAATGGGGGACAGAAGGAACCCCTAAAATGATACCGTCCCAACAGGGGAAGGTAAGAGAGAAAGACAACAAGGGGCAAGGGAGTTATGGCCAACCCCAGAACTGCCTCATACTGGATAACAGAGTCTGAACTTATGGGATGGTTGCACCCCACAGAGCAGTTCAGGATAGGAGGGGCCCACCAGCAGACCCAATGAAAACCCCTTATAGGGGACACATTCGCCCATTTCCAACCCGCCCAAGGAGGCCTTCTGGTGGCCTGCCAGTGAGAGAGAAAATCCATTTTAGGGGAGATGATTAGGAAAAGCTGATGCGACTCTGGGACCGAGGCCTTGTGAAGGGGAGGTGGGAGGGAATTCTGTGGTGAATGGTGAAGATACAAAGGAAGATCAAGAATTACGATAAGTACATAATTTGCATATCTTACCTATGTCAATCTTCACCATTCATCACTGTTCAGTGAGTAACTAGCTCCCGCGAAGAAGGGCCCAAGAAACCCTGAAGGAACAACATCCTCAGCCCCCCCCCAACTGGGAAAATGGGGGGACTTCACCAGCCAGTTAGACCTGGGACTGGTCAATAGGACAAGGTGGGGTCCCCTGACCCCTAGGTGAAGGAAGAGGCCCCTGAAGTTCCCATCTTGCCCTGTGGGAGAAGAGATGGATCCCCTGGAAGAAGGCCAGTAACCTGCGCCGGGCCAAAGCTGACAACCTTGAAAGGCGAAGCCATGCCATCCACCTAATGCAGATTGCTGTCCCAGCAAACCGTGAAGTGATCACACTGGCGTCGTAAGATGCCCTTGACTGGTAGCTTGCCAACTCCAGGCCTATCGCAGAGTGAGTTATGGCTTGCCAGGTAGCCTCAGAGTCAGGCAGTGATGCTAGTGCCTGGCCCAGCATTGCCCACAAATGCCAGTTATAGGCAGCACGGTGCGCCTGATGTGAAATGATAGCAAGCTTCATTCGCACAGAGGAGAAAACTCCACCCCAGCTGATCAAACTCCCGAAAGTCAGGATCAGGGGGCTGGTTGCGGACTGGGAATCCATGTCCGGAAGGGGGTGTCCAGACATGTCAGTTCAGAAGATGGATGAGGCAGAGAGCCTGGAGACCCCCGGGTAGCACAATATCGTCTCCGGCAGTCCGTAGGGGCTGGTTCTGAGGAGTATGGAAGCTGCCAAGGGCTGTACGACGCCTCCTGGAAAAGAAACTGGATGGGGGTGCTGCAGAGGGACCTAGGAACCTTAGAGAGGTGGTCAAGTACCTGGCAGTTGGACTTCAGTGCTAAGAAGTACAGGATTATGCACTTTGGAAACAGGAAAGTACAGTTACGCAAGAACTTACTGTAACAGTAGATCTTAGAGAACAGCCCTTGCAGCAGGTTACACCATTAGGACTGAAGCCGGCAGGCGCCAGGACCCCACGGAAAAATTCTAGCTAGCAGTATCCATCGGGGATCGCCCCAGATGTTAGGCATCGAATAAATGGGGATGGTCCACCAGAATCCCCAGTTCTCCCACCGCAGACTCCCGGCCGTTCGATGACATCAGAAGTGAAGACTGAGGATCCGCCATCAAAAGATATTCAGAATGGTGTTAGAAACACCTAATCCTAAAAAGAGATATCGAAACAACTCGATCTCCAGAGGGGATGGTGGGAGGGAAAATGAAAATTACGTACCTACCGTAATTCTTGATCTTCTCTTGTATCTTCACCATTCATTACTTCCTGGGTGTAAGCCGGAGGCGCGCACCAGTCACGGGAGCTTTTTTTTTTTTTTTTTTAAAGCTTGCTCTAACGGCCTCACCGAGAGTGACATTACAGCGAGGGGCGGCCAAGTTAGTAGCGATCGACTCCTCCAATTGCCAGTTCTGTGAGCCGGAGGGCAAAAGTGAAAGGATAGAGATAGCGAGGCAAGATAGCCAAGGGATAGCAAAGTAAGGAAGAATGAACTGAAAAGAATAAGCCGATGGAGGAAGGACAGAGGAGATAAAGGAGTATCCTAACCTGGGGACCTGGGGCCTCCTTACCTGGGCGACTCTAGAAGGAGAGAGAAGGAAGATAATAAGGAAGAAAGAAGAGAAGAGAAGATGGGATGTTGAAGGGACCAGAATGCCCTACGAGGCATAGTTAGCTGACAGCTTAAGGCTCGATTAACAGGAAGCAAGAATCCGGTGATAGAGCTGAAGAGAAGGTTCACGAACCCGCTAGACACTCAGGAGGGGCATAGTCCTCATCTTCAACATGCCATGGTC
This sequence comes from Neoceratodus forsteri, assembly GCA_016271365.2. Lineage (NCBI taxonomy): Eukaryota > Metazoa > Chordata > Ceratodontiformes > Ceratodontidae > Neoceratodus > Neoceratodus forsteri. Next base: position 321,794,981 of record JADMNL010000027.1, read on the forward strand.
CTTGGATCCCCACTCTCCGGCTCCTGGGCCGAGGAAAGGCCTTTTAACTGAGGACACCCGAGGAGGGAAGGATAAATCCCAGGCAGCATGTGAGAGCTGCTCAAGGGTTTAGAAATGGAAAATCTAGGCCTTTCAGGCGGTTTATAGGTATAGAAATGGAACTCAGCGGACTTGCCAAGGCAGGCCAGAGAGGCTCAGGCTGCTGAAGGTTGGTCATGGTCAGCACTGCTTCTCTGTAAAACTGTCCAGGAGGACACTAGAAGGAAAAGCAGATCATCAAAATATTACAAGAAGGATTTTCTTAGCCTTGTTTTTTCCATTTTTTTTTTTTTTTTAGCAGAGCATAGCCTGCTCGACTTGAGAGCATAACCTTAAATTAGAGATTGCCTTATAGCAGTCGGAGAGAGTTCCCCAGTTTTTCTTTTTAAAGAAAAATAGTCATACCTGTTCTCTGCTCTGCAAGGCAAGAATAAAAGGGGGTTTGAGATTCTAGGGCTTAACAGCTGGTAGCAGGGAGTGCAGGATCAAAACTGTATAGCCAGAGTCAGGCTAAAACCCCAGAAGTATCTGCCAGAAGGTATGGCGGGAGATAGTTAGTGCAGCCTGATCACCATGTCGTAATTCAGGAGGAAAAGGCCCAAGAATCTTAGAGTAAATAATTTTCTGGAGAAATAAGGATCCCCTTTAAGGATATAGATATAAAAATTTTTTTTTTTTTAAGGAATGAGTAATTTTCCTTTTTTTTTTATATATTTTTTTTTTTTTTTGCAGAGGAAGGAGCGGGAGGTGGAGAAGTACAGGAGGAGGCCACTGAGGGATGGTGGGCGGGTGTAAGTAATGAATGGTGAAGATACAAGAGAAGATCAAGAATTACGGTAGGTACGTAATTTTCATATCTTCCCTTGTCAATCTTCACCATTCATTACTTCCTGGGTGAGTACCAAGCTCCTCTTCCCGGGGGGGGAAGAGGTAAAATACCCTGAGGGAACAAGACCCCCAGCCTCCTGTTGGTGAGAAACAGAAGGAGAAGACCCTGGCTTATTCAGAAAGCCTAAGTGGGAGAAGAGCTAGGAGGTGCCTCCCGAGGACAAGGAGACGGAGGGCCCCTGCAAAATCTCCTAGCTCTAGAGAGAAAAGAGCGGGTCCCCGGAGGCGGAGCCGAATCACCCTCGCCGGGCCAGGGGTGACAACCTAGAGAAGAAGCCATGCCGTCCACCTGATGCAGATCGCTGTCCCGCAAGCCTGGAAGCCACCTCATTGGCGCCGGTAAGATGCTTCTTGCAGTGTCTTGCCAGCTCCAGGCCTACATGGAGAGGGCAACGGCTTGTCTGGTTTGCTCCGTGTCAGGCATTGATGCCAACAGCTGGGACATCATCGACCATAAATGCCAGGTTGTGAAGCAGCGTGGTGAGCCTGATGAGATGCAATACAGGCAACCGCCGCGAGAAGAAGAGAACACTCTTCGCTAGCGGTCGAACTGGAGAGAGTCCGGATCCGGTGGGCGGTGCGGCACCAGGGCAGCGGCGCCTGGAAGGAGTGTCTAGGTAGACCAAACCAGAGGGGTTGGGAAGGGTACCTAGAGACTCTGAGGTGCACAATACCCACTGACAGTCAGCGGGGCTGGAGAAAAGCGGCTGGGACTGCCAGGACCGGATAGCAGCCTCCTGGAAGGGATAGGCCAGGAAGGTACCACCAAATGCTGGGCACTGAATTCACCAAGGAATTCTCGCGTCTCCGTTCGGTATTGTCTCTCGAACATAGGAATCCGAAGATCCCTCACCAATCCTCGAAAGGAAGCGCTGATATTCAGTGAAATCAGCATCAGAGGAAAGATGAGCAGGGGTTCCTCTCCTCGAGGAGGAGGCGAGGATGATGGGAGCTGGAATGTCAGAGGACTCTTCGGCAGTGGGGAGAGTCGAAAAGACCCGCTCATGCATTGTATCTAACATATGAGGGAAGGCCATGCGAGAACCCTGAACTGCTCCCAGGATCACCCGGACCCGTGGGACCGACATGGCCTGGGAGGCGGGTGTGTGAGGCACAGAGATAGAGAGGGGCACCTCCAGGAGGCAGCAGCTCTCTGCCAGGGCTCTGGAATCCGGGAATGGAGCCCTAGCTGGAGGATCCCGGACAACAGACCAGGCCGCAGAGCAGACTCTGGGAAGCGGAGCCTGGAAGAGCCCAGGGGAGAACCTCCCTGTGCTGCGACTGGCCTTCATGGATCCAGAAGGGCCAGCCACGACAGCACGCCCGGAGGGCACCCTAGAGCCCGGAGGGAGGGGCGGGGTTCCACTCGACTCCTGGCCACCCCTGAGGTGGCCAAGGAAGCCGAGAGAACCCTCTGCCCCTCAGCCCCGGACTCGAGGGCCCTCCTCCTCGGCCTGACAGCGGTTCCCCGTTCCCAGAGGGCAACAGCACCCTGGGGCGTAGCTGTCAGCGGCCTCCAGAGAGGGGAGCCTCACGTCGCCTCGCCTGCCCCCTGGGACCCCTGGCCACCCCCAGCCGGGAGCCCTCAGGAGACGGAAGGGGACAGGAGAGGGCCTGCTGCGCCGCCTGGTACCTCTAGCCACAGGGACCCAGACCTGAAGAGTGGGGTGCCAGGATGGGTCACGTCTGAGTCATCGTCCTCCGAGGAAGGCGAGACCAGCTGGACCTCAATGCTGGCCACCCAGGGGTCCCAGAGGCCACAGGCGCATGAGCGGCCCCGGTACCAATGGCGGCACCGCTCACCCCCCAACGCTGGCAGACAGCCAGGCCGATCCCAACCCCTATGGCGCCCGGAAGGACCATGGCACCGCTCCCGGCGACCGAAGCGCAGGTGGGGCCCGGCGCCCGGGAGGCGGGCGGTGCGCTGACAGCGCCGCCACAAGCACTAGCGCCATGAGCAGCGCCGAGGCTGCGCGGCACCGCCAATGGCGCCGCCTGATCACCCAGCGCCTGACGAGCATGGGAGGATCCAACACGGCGCCACCTTGATCACCGGCGCCCGCGAGCAGCGCGCCGGGATCAAGCAGCGCCCGGAACAGCACGCCGATCACCCGGCACGGGATCGAAACAGCGCCCAGACGGCGCGAGTCCACCAGACTAGGCCCACAAGGCGAGGGCCTCGCCACGAGGGCCTGCACCTCGAGGTGACTGCAGGCGGTGTCAGCGTCCACGGCCCTGGAAGGACTACGGCGCTCCCCGACCACGGAAGGGCCTCCTCCTCGGCAAGAAAAGGCGAGACCCCCTCCTCCTCGGACCATACAGGCCGGGAGGGACCGGGAAGGGCCAAGAGACCTTACCTGGGAATCCCGAGCAGCGTCGTCCCCGAAGGTTGGCGGGGTTTGCGAGCTTGCACTACGGACTTGAGGACACGGCGGTCCATCGAGAAACAGGCGTCCACGAATCCATGTCATGGCTGGGTCCCAGGCACAGCGAGACAAGCGTCATGCCGGTCCGGCGGCAGAAATGCGGCCGCAGGAGCACTGACACATAGGGGCTCGGCCGATCTTCGGCAGCAGCTCAGAACCCGGACATGTAGCCAGAAACAAACAAGGTCAAAACACAGTAAGAAACACCGGTAGCCGTACAAAGAAAGGAACAGTCTTACAGGTATGGCGTCGGGTGTGAGAAAGGTGGGTCGATCTTACTCGCAGTTGAAATGGCGCTCACCTTGAAACAGGTGCTGCCTCGACGGCGGGAGATACAGAACTGAGTTGGAGGAGGAGTCTGTCGCTACTAACGGCCGCCCCTCGCGCATGACGTCACTCTCGAGGGCGGGGCCGTTAGAGCAAACTTTAAAAAAAAAAAAAAGCTCCCGTGATGGATGCGCGCCTCCGGCTTACACCCAGGAAGTAATGAATGGTGAAGATTGACAAGGGAAGATCTACCTGCTGCAAGAGCTGTTCTTTAAGATCTACTGTTACGGTAAGTTCTTACGTAACTGTACTATCTTACTTCGAGAAACAGCTCTTGCAGCAGGTTACACCATGAGGACTGATTCCCAAGCAATATTGGAAATCCCTCGCAGGTGGGAGGAGTCTAGGTAGGGATCACAAGTTGGACCAAAGCCTAGGATAGGAGACCTTGAAGGACTGCTAGACCAAAACCAGCTCTTTGCCGTGATGCAACGTCCAGGCTATAATGCCTGATAAAGGTGTGCACAGTGCTCCAAGTAGCTGCTGCGCAGATTGCTGAAGTGGACACGTTCTTCATGGCCGCAAAGGAGGTAGCCACCCCCATTGTGGAATGTCCCTTAACCGAGCCCGGTAGGGGTTTGTTACGTTTCTGGTAACAGAACATGATACAATGTATTAGCCACCTGGACAAAGGTTGTTTAGAAACCGGAGCTCCCATCATCCTATAGGCGAAGGAGACAAAAAGCTGATCAGATTTACGATGGTGCCTGGTTCTGGTCAGGTAGTATCTTAGACACCTATGCACATCTAGAGTGTGTAACAGGGCCTCTCCTCTATTAGAGTATTTAGGAAAGTACACTGCTAAGTCGATGTCCTGATTGAGGGTGAAGGCTGAGACCACCTTAGGTAGAAACTTTGGATTTGTTCTTGGGGACACCCTGTCCTGGTGAAAAACCAAATAAGGTTCTTTGCACATCAATGCATGAAGTTCAGAAATCCTTCTGGCCGAAGTAATGGCAACTGAAAATAATATCTTCTATGTCACAAGACGTAGCTCGCAATCGGTGTCTGGTGGCACGCGGCAGCGTGAGCTGCTCCAGGACAAAGAGTAAATCCCATGGAGGGATAGGATCCTTAATCGGAGGTCTAAGGTGGAGAACACCTCTCAGGAAAGCTTGTGCTGTGCCCAGCTGAGTTATGGGACGTCTGCCTATAGGTGCATGATAGGCTGAGATGGCACAAAGTTGTACTTTAACAGAGGAGTAGGCCAAGCCTGCCTGGAAAAGAGACAGAAGGTAGTCCAGGACCGACCTTTCCGGACAATCCATCGGGGGGAAACCTTGTGTTTGAGCCCAGAGGCAAAATCTGTGCCAATTCATGGCATATGTGGTGTGAGTGACCAGTTTTCTAGCAGCCGCTAGAACATCTACTACCTCTTGCGAGACCCCGTAACGCATGATAGCTATGTCTCTAGGATGCCGGCGTGAAGGTTCAGAGAGTGAAGGTCGAGATGGACCAAAGAACCTGACTCCTGGGACAATAAGTGAGAGCTGATTGGCAGAGGCACTGGAGGTTCCTGGGACAGCTGGTGCAGCAGAGGGAACCAAATCTGTCTGGGCCAAAAAGGTACGATAAGTATCAACGTCACCTGCTCTCTGTGGAGTTTCAATAGGACCCGCTAGATCAACAGGAAGGGAGGAAATGAAGAGAGGAATCTGTCCATCCAGGAGAGGGACAACGAGTCTTGCCAGAAAACACCAGGCCCTGGATCTAGAGAGCAGAAATTGGGCAGTTTTGTGTTGGATGGGGACGCGAAAAAGTCCAACTCTGGTGTGCCCCATCTGCGAAACAGATCCTCTACTACCTCCTGGAGTAGTTCCCACTCATGGACTCTGGCCCGAGAACGGCTCAGGCTGTCTGCAATGACTTTGTCGACTCCTGGGACATGAACAGCAATGAGGTTTGCGCCGTGTTGTATAACTCAATCCCACACCTTCATGGCCTCCCTGCAAAGCGGGTAGGAATGGGTGCCTCCTTGGTTGTTGAGGTAATACATCACTGCGGTATTGTCTGTTACAAGAGTACCCGGTGGGATCTCAGACTGGAAGGCCTGCAGGGCATAAAGAACTGCTCTCATTTCCAAAATATGTGTGTGGAGATGAGCTTCCAGGGGTGTCCACGGGCCCCGAGACCTGACCCCATCAAGGTGTGCTCCCCAACCGAAACCTGATGCGTCCGTGGAGAGCGTCACAAATCGGAGACGGCGCAATGAAGGAGACCCCCGCCAACAGGTTCTTTGAATCTAGCCACCATTGCCAATCCTGGATTACGGCATTTGTGATCCAAATGGGAAGCTGCAAATGGTCTTGCTTCTAATCCCATTGAACCATTAACATCCACTAGGTCACCCGCATGTGGAGACAGGCTAGCGGGACTGTTGTAATGGCCGCAGCCATGTGTTCGAGCAGGCAAAGGATCAGTCTGGCTGGGACTGTCTTTTCCAAGAGGTCCCTGATGAGGGATCTGATGCGTTTTGCTCTGTCCTGGGGCAGAAAAGCTCTCCCCTGGACGGTGTCCAGAATTGTGCCTATGAACTGCAGATTCTGCGACAGTACCAGGTGTGACTTCTCCCAATTGATAATGATGCCCAACGTCCCGAACAGGGACTGTGTACAATGAATTGCGGACATCAGAGCCTCCCGAGAGGGTGCCATGAGGAGCCAGTCGTCCAGGTAGGGGAACATGTAGTGGCCATGTCTCCTCAGAGCCACTGCTACGACTGCCATGCACTACGTAAACACCCAAGGTGCCGATGACAGTCCAAAAGGGAGGGCTCGGGACTGACAATGATAACCTAAAAATTCTAAACGCAAGAACTTCCTGTGTGCTCGAGCAATGGGCATGCGCAGGTAGGCATCCTGCATGTCCAATGATGCTAAAAAGGCGCCCTGCTTGAGCATGGGAATCAGACCGGGAAAGGTCACCATGCGGAAGCGTTTATAGGGGACCGAAGCGTTGAGATCGCTGAGATCCAATATCGGACAGAGGTCCCCCGTCTTTCTGGGAGCCAGAAAGTAGTGGGGATATTAACCTGCACCTCTCTGGTTCCTCTGAACATGCTCTATAGCTTCCTTTCCTAGAAGCACGAGTACGTCCCGCTGTATGAGCAGTGCATGCTGACCCGAATAACGGGAAATCAAGGGAGGTCTTGATGGTGGATGGTCTAGGAATTCTATAAAGTGACCCCTCTTGACCATTTGAAGTACCCACTGGTTGGTGGTAATCGACGGCCATCCAGAAAAGTGGCGAGCAATGCAACCCCCGACCTTTTCTGCCCGTTGATCCAGAGGAGGGGCGGGGGCCGGGAAAGGAAAATGCGTGCACCTACCGTAATTCTTGATCTTCTCTTGTATCTTCACCATTCATTACTTCGGTGTAAGCGGGCGCGCACCCGTCCAGAGGAACTTTTTTTTTAAAGTTGCCCTAACGGCCCCGCCCTCAGGAAGCGGCGTCATGCGTCATGCGGTGGCGGTAAGCAGCGACCAACTCCTCCTCCAACTCAGTTCTGTGAGCCGGAGAGGCAAAAATGAAAGCAGAAAATATAGATAGCGAGGCAAGATAGCGAGGGATAGCAAAACAAGGAAGAATGAACTGAAAAAGGAATAAGCCGATGGAGGAAGGACAGAGGAGATAAGAACATCCTAGCCTAGGAGTGCAGGGGCCTCCTTACCTGGGCGCGACTCTAGGAGGAGAGATGAGTAAGGAAATGAGAAAATAGAAAGAAGAAGAAGAAGAAGAGATGGGATGTTGAAGGGACCAGAATGCCCAGCGAGCATAGTTGACTTAGTGGCTGAAGGCTCGACTAAAGGGAAGCAAGAAGTCCCGAGATGAGAGCTGAAGAGAGGTTCACCGAACCCGCTAGACAGACTCAGGAGGCATAGTCCTCATCTTCAACATGCCATTGTTCTTGACACCCACCTCGGGCTCCTGGCGCGGAAGGCCCTCAACTGGAGGGCAGCCGAGGAGGGAAGAATAAAACCCCAGCAGCATGAGGGCGCTGCTCAGGGGTTTAGAAATGGAAAAATGTAAACCCTTTCAGGCGTTCCAAGATAAACAGGACTCAGACTGACTGGCTAAGGCCGGCCAAGGCTTAGGCTGGCTAAGATTGGATATGGTCAGCAGAGCTCTACTGTAAAATTGTCAGGAGGACACTAAAGGGAGAAACCACTTGGCAAACAGCGAAGGATAGCCTGCCTTTTCATTTGCCTTCTTGTTTGATTTCTCCTATTCCTTTTTTTTTTTTTTTTTTTTTTTTAACTAGATGCATGACCCAGATACCAAGATGCCTATAGCAGTCGGAGAGAGTTCCTCAGCATTTTTTTTTTTTTTAGAGAAAGGAACAGGCGTACTGGTTCCTCTGCTCTGCAAGGCAAGAATAGAGGGATTAGATTTCAGGGCAACTACCTGAACAGGGATTGCAGGATCAAAACTGAATAGCCTGAGCCAGGCCAAACAACCCCAGAGGTATCTTGCCATAAGAATAGCAGAGATAGTTGTGCAGTCTGATCGTAATGCAATCCACGAGATGGCCCATGAATCTCAGGTAAATAATTTTTCTGGATTTTAAACCCCCAAGAAGATTTTTTTTTTGGGAAAATGAAGCAATTTCCCTATATTTATATAATGCAGAGAGGAAGGAGGCGGGAGGTGGAGAAGCCACAGGAAGAGGCCACTGAGGGGATGGTGGCGGGCGTAAGTAATGAATGGTGAAGATACAAGAAAGATCAAGAATTACGGTAGAGTACGTAATTTTCCTATCTTCCTTGTCAATCTTCACCATTCATTACTTCTAGTGATACCAAGCTCCTCTTCCCCAGGAGAAGAGGCCATACCCTGAGGGAACAAGACCCCAGCCTTCTGCTGGTGAGAAACAGAAGGAGAGACCTGGCTTATTCAGAAAGCCTAAGTGGGAGAAGAGCTAGGAGGTGCCTCCCGAGGCGAGGAGACGGAGGAGCCTGTAAAGTCTCCTAGCTCTGGATGAAAAAAACGGGTTCCCAGGCGGAGCGCATCACCCACGCCCGGGCCAGGGGCGACAACCTGGAGAGGCAAGCCATGCCGTCCGCCTGATGCAGATCGCTGTCCCCAAGCCTGGAAGCCACCTCATTGGCGTCAGAAGATGCCCTTGGTGTCTTGCCAGCTCCAGGCCCTACCTTGGAGAGGACAGCAGCTTGTCTGGTTTGCTCCGTGTCAGGCATAGATGCCAGCAGCTGGGACATCATCGACCACAGATGCCGGTTGTAGGCAGCGTGGTGAGCCTGATGTGATACAATACATGCACTTCGCCACGAAGAAGAGAACACTCTTCACCCCAGCGGTCGAACTGGAGAGAGTCCGAATCCGGTGGGCGGTGAATGCGTAGACAGCGGCGCCGAAAGATATCCAGGTATACCAAACCTGAGGACGGGGTTGGGAAGGAACCTAGAGACTCAGAGGGGCACAATACCTCGCTGGCAGTCCGCCGGGGCTGGGAAAAAGCGGCGAGGGAACTGCCAGGACCGGATAGGCACGCCTCCTGGAAGAGATAGGCCAGGAAGGTACCACCAGATGCTGGGCACTGAATTCACCAAGGAATTCACCGCGTCACCCGTTCGGTATTGTCTCTCGAGCGTGGGAAATCCGAAGATCCCTCACCATCCTCGAGGAGGCTGATATTCTGTGAAATCAGCATCGGAGGACAGATGAGCAGGGGTTCCTCTCCCTCAGAGGAGGAGCGAGGATGATGGGGAACTGGAATGTCAGAGAGTTCCTGCGGGCGGGGGGAAGTCAAAGACCCGCTCATGCATGTAACTAACATAGGGGAAGGCCGCCTGAGAACCCCTGAACTGCTCCCAGGATAGCGGACCCGTGGGACCGACGCATGGCCTGGGGGCGGGGTAGTAAGGCAGAGAGATGGGAGGGGCACCTCCAGGAGGCAACTGCTCTCTGAGGGGCTCTGGAATCCGGGAAGGGAGCTCTAGTAGGAGGATCCCGGATATCAAACCAGGCACATGAGCGGAACTCTGGGAAGCGGAACCTGGAAGAGCCCTGGGGGAGAAACTCCCCTGTGCGATGCGGGACTGCATGGATCCAGAAGGGCAGTCCACTAGCATGCCAGAGGACACCCTAGAACCCTGGGGGAGGGCGGGGCTCTCGCCTCTGACTCCTGGCCACCCCTGAGGTGGCCAAAGGGCTCGAGCAACAGGGCGCTGCCCCTCAACCTCAGTGATCGAGGCCCTCCTCCCCGACTGCGCGTTCCCTAACCCCTAGAGGGTAACAGCACCCGGGAGTAGCTGTCACGGACCTCCAGAGGGGCCTCCCCTCCGTCACCCGTCTGCCCGGGACTCTCGGCCACCCCAGCCGAGAACCCTCAGGAGGCAGACGACAGGGGACAGAGGAGGGGCCCGCTGCGCCGCCTGGTACCCCCTAGCCACCGAGGACCCAGATTCCGAAGAATGGGATGCCAGGATGGGTCCACATCTGAGTCGCATCGTCCTCCGAGGAGGGCAGAGACCAGCAGAGACCTCGTGCTGGCCACCCAGGGGTCCCGAGGCCACCCAGGGCATGAGCGCCGCAGTGCAGTCTTGACACCGCTCGCCCCAGCACGCCCCGGCAGCATGAAGGCCCAACCCCACACCCCAAGCGGCTCCGGCAGATGTCCAGCAGCACCGCCGGAGGAGGAAACGCCCGGCTTGTCGCCCAGCGTCCCGGAGCTGAGCGGCACCGTCGGCAGCGCCCGCCAAACTCGCCCGGCACCTGAGCAGGCGCCAAGGCCAGCAGCACATATGGCGCCGCCCTGATCACCGGCGCCCGCCAAGCGGCCCGGGATCCAAAGCGGCGCCCGCGGGACAGCGCAGCTCAATCTGGGCTTTGTGGCCAGCGCCGGGATCTGAAACAGCGCGCTTGATCACCCGGCACCATGACGGCGCCCGAGATCAAAAGCGGCGCCCGCGGGCGGCGTCAGTCCACCGAGCGGGCCCAGCCAAGGCCTCGACACGGGAAGCCTGCACTCGAAGAGGTGACTGCAGGCGGTGTCAGCGCTGCAGCCCGGAGGGGTACGGCGCTCCCAACACCATGGAAGGGCCTCCCCTCGGCAAGAAGGAAGAGACCCCTCCTCCTCGGACCGTATAGGCCGGGAGGGACCCGGGAAAGGCCTAAGGATCTCGCCCGAGATTCCCGCGAGCGACGCCGTCCCAGTCGGCGGGGCCTTGCCGGTGCTCTGTGGGACTTAGAGGCCTGACGGTCCATCGAGAAACAAGCGTCGCACGCAGTCCATATTATGGTTGGGTCCCAGGCAACGCAGACAGGCGCTCATGCCGGTCCGAGGCGGAGAAATGCCGGCCCAGGAGCACCGGCGCATAGGGCACGCCCGTCTTAGAAGAACGTTTAGCTCAGAACCCGGACATAGCGGAAATAAACAAGATTAAACACAGTCGGAAATACACCGGCGCCTACAAAGGGAAAGAAAGGAACAGTCTTACCGTGGCGTCGAGTGTACAAAAAAAGTCGGATCGCACTTACCGGTTGCTTCCGCGAACAGGTGCTGCCCTCGGGCGGGAGAAACAGAACTGAGTTGGAGGAGGTGGGTAGCTACTAACGACCACCCCTCGCGTAGTGATCGCTCGAGGGCGGGGCGTTAGGCAACTTTTAAAAAAAAGCTCCCGTGGACGGGTGCGCCTCCGCTTACACCCAGGAAGTAATGAATGGTGAAGATTGACAAGGGAAGATGGAGTCATGCTGTGGCAGCGTTGGTTCCCGCAGGCTGGGCCGGTTTGGTATACTGCTGATCTCTGCTTGGGGAAGGTTTAGGTTGGGCCTTACGGTGGAAGGTGCCCCTCTGTTGCTGGCTGGAACGTGGCTGCTGTCGCTGTTGCCGGCTGCGAAAACTGTTCTGGTTTCTATGAAAGGCACCAGATTTGGATCTGTACATGGCCTGTACAGACCTTGCTGCCTTCCCGGAGCCCTGAAGCTTGGTGATGACCTTTTCAGAAGGTTCACCAAACAGGACCCATCCGTTGTAAGGGACATCCAGAATACTCTTCTGTACATCTGGAGTAAAACCGGAGACACAGAGACAGACGCCTGAAGCTGCGTCCCTGGCGGACGAGTTTGCAGAATCATGCGGCTCGTAGCACTTGGGTCCCCACATCTGACCTTGTGCGGAGGAGGTTCAAGAGCTCCACCTTCTGCTCACCATCCGGTAGTTTATCAACTAGGTCCTGACCCTGTTCCCACAGGGCATTCTGAAACTGAACCATATGAGACAGATAGTTTAGGGACCTGATGGAGCATGTAGCAGCCGCATACATGTGCCTCCCCAGGGCATCCAACTGCTTGGATTCCTGGTCTAGTGGCTCTGTGCTCAGATGCTGCTGTCGTTGGGACCTGTCACGAGAGGCCGTAATGACTATGGAATCAGCCAGAAGTTGTTGCGCCAAGTACTGGTCCTCTGTCAGAGCCCTGTACAGGTGGTCAGCTTTCTTCAGCATTGCAGGGGTGGAGTGCGGATGCTTCCATGCAGCCTTGATGACGCCCGCGAAAGTGTCCACCAAGGGTGGCACCACCACAGGCTTAGGGTCCTTCTGCTGAAGGTAACTAGCTAGGTGCTGTCTCTCAGGGTCAAGATCTTCTGAATCCCATCTCATGTTCTCCTGGATGTGCCTCATGATTTCGGAAAAGGAGGGCTCATCTGGAGGCGACCTGGGCAGGTCTTGTGGGTCAGGTGATGGGATGCTGATTGGAGAAGACGACCTGGAGGTATTTGAAGTGTCAGGTCTAGAATCCTCCCATTGCGGAGTGGACCATCGATGTCTGGGTCGCTTACGACTGGGAGACCCTGAGGGAGATCTTGAAGGGGGCCTTCTCCGTTCTTTGGATCTTCCCCTAGGAGGCGGAGTGTGCTCCTTGGGGGTCGGTGGTCTTCCTCCTGGCCCCTGCGGTGGAGGAGGGGGGAGTAGGAGGTGAAGGAGTAGGAGGAGGAGGCTTGACTGGAATCACATCCTTCTTTATCGTGTCCCACTAAAAAGGTAGAGAGATCTCCGACCTCTTAAATATTCATACTGGACGACGGACCTGGCGCCAGTGGTCTGACGCTGGTATCGGGCATGGGTCCTGTGGAAGCCAGATATCCTCACTGTTGCCTGTCTGGTCATCAGGCAATGTCAGATCCTCCTCTGTAGAGTCCTGGCGACCGGTGTCCACCGGTGACAGGGAGACAGACAGTCTTCGGCTCCGAAGATCTCACAGGCGTCAGGTGCTTAGCAGATGTCGGGTGTTTATCAGGCGCCCGTTTGGGGCGTCAGGTCCTTGGTCTTCCTGAGAGGGGGATCCGGACCCCTGGGAGGCTGGGAGACCGATCTGGTGTCGGGGTCTCGGCGTCTGTCTGAAGATTTGGATGAAGACTTGGACTGGTGACCAGTCCTCTCGGGTGTCCCTCAAGGGTCAATTCTGGACCCACTACTCTTCTCCCTCTTCCTTAACAACCTCCCCGGCATCTGCCAACAGAGGATACTACTCTACACAGACGATGCGGTCCTCTTTTCAAGCAACCGAGACGTTAATCTACTTGAGAGTCAACTGCAACATGATTTCTGACTGGTGGAAAAATGGTTTGGCTCATACAAACTTGTCATGAATTATAGCAAAACTAAGGTCATGTCTTTCGGCAACGCACTTAGCAAGTATAAAACACTACCCATCACCATCAAGAATCAATGTGGGACCTCACTTGATCAGGTTCATGAGTTTAAATACCTCGGCATCACTCTGGACAGCTCACTCTCCTACTCCCAGCACATTGGGATGGTTGTGAAGTCTGCCAACATACACTTTGGCCTGCTCCACAAGTACAAACACTGTACGACTCCTGAGGCCCCAAGACTGGCCATCCACAGCTCTGTTACCTCCATTGTTGATTACGGTCTAGTCATATATGGCTCTGCCTCCCCTACTGCCCTTAGGGGGATATCTGTGACACTCAAGGCCTGCAGACTTCTCACGGGGGCTGACCGCCTAATGCACACCTGTGACCTATACGCCAAGGCTGGATGGCTACCTCTCATTAGTAGAATACAATACCAGACCTGTCTGATAGCCAAAAAAGCTCTTCTCGGGCTCATGCCACCAGGTGTGGCAAGATGCCTTACTACCTGCAGCGGCTCCCAGCCAACACGCAGTTCTCAATACCAGACTTTCCAGGTCCCCAGGCGCCAGACCTCGCTGGGTCAGTGATCCTTCCTGCACAGGGCTCCTCAGAGGTTGAATACCCTTAAAGAAACTCTTGCTGCTGCAACGCTAAGCCCCTTTAAAAGGCAGTTGCGTCTATTCCTCCCCTCTACCTCACTTTGTGACTGCCTCCCATGGTCATCACCCACTACCCTAGTTGTAACTGTAACCTGCAATTCCAGTCTTGTATCCTTGGCACCAGCCCCCTCCCTCTCGCCCTTTGCCCCCTCACCCACCCATCCCCTCTGTACGGACTCATTCATATCAAAGGCCATCTGGTGCCTATCCCCCTCGCTCCTCTCATCCTCATCTGACAATGGCACCTATCTGCTGACTTCCTCCTGACCTCTTCCTACCAAGTATACTGTTTTTACCATGAACTCTGATAGAAGCTAGTTTGGTTGGTTCTACTGCAGCATATTTGAACACTTTATGTACAAGTAATCTATTTTGTTATTATTGTTACTATTGTTTACCACTGTTGTATGTTTCCCCCCCATCCTCAGACGTGGAACCTTTGTAAACCAGCAGTTCCTGCTCAAAAGTACTTTTAATCCTAAATTTTAATAAATAAAAAAAAAAAATTAAAGTTAATATTCTGAGCTAATTAACCAAACAATTTCGGGAAATATCTTTATATATTGCTAGCGATACCATCCAAGAGAACAATGAGCCTGAAAAAACAGCACCAGCATATCACATCGGGGATCGATTCCTATTTTCAAGGTCCAGGGTCCAGCGCTTCTGCAAAGTCAGGAGGCCCAGCTTCTTCTACGTCGGCAGACCTGGCACAGCTTCTCCCACTCCTAACAAAGTTACAGGAGACAGGAGATGAAATGAATACACATCTAGCGACCCTAGAGCAGAGGTTTGCCGATTTGGACAATAAAATAAGAGAGGAATGCTACAGCGATTGCTGACCTCAAAACAGCATTGGAGCAGCAGTCAGAGGTCGGTACAGGTCTGATCCAGGATGTCAATTTTCTCAGGGCGAAGGTGGAGACACTCAAGAATAGCTTACAGCAGAGGAATGTGAGAACGGTTGGATTTCCACCTCGATATGCCAACTGTGTGGCACTAGTGTCGACACTGGAATGCCTGATCTATGATGATTTGGAACTGCTGAAGAGAGACATGGGCATCACAACTGTGCAGGCGTTCACTATCCCAATTTGCTCCGGCCCTAAAGAGGCTTCCACCATGCAACCATTGACTGTAATCATGACCCTCCCTACACCAGAAGCCAGAATTCCTCTATTGCAAGTGTCGAGGAAAATAAAGGGATACTGTGTGGGAAGGAAATCGCTTGGGGTTCTTTCCAGAGCTCTCATCCCAAACACAAGAACGGAAGAAAAAATTACAGACTGTAGAAAAAAAAAAATTGCTCTTGGTGAAGGGAGTGAAGGCCCAAATGCTGTACCCAGCACATTTACAATTATACCATCAACAAAATTCCCATGTCTTCACAGACCCTGAGGCTGCTTCCTCTTTTTAGAAAAGTTGCTTTGTAAGCTGGACTCCAGGGCTTCACACCAAGACTGAGGGGGATCCGGACTGATCATAGCGGGACTGTGGTCCTTTTTCTTGCCCTGCATTGCCCTTAAGGTCCCTTGGGCACAACAATGTGGACTACCATCTGAATGTTCCTTATTGGACATTGTGAGAAGGCTGGTCGATTTGTTTGCTAGTTTAAAGAATATTTACTGATGTTTACTTGACTAGCCTACAGGCGAATTATTTTATTTTTTTATTTTTTTTTTTGCAAATGGCCAGAGTTCTAATTGGAGTACTGAGGTACTCCGCTCAGTTTGCGGACTTTAAATATCTGCTTAAAGTTAGGCTGATCCTTGCATGGTCCCGAATAAGGGACCTAGGAGTGTACTGTATTAATTTAGCTTAACCAAGCTCGGACAATCTAATATATTGTACAATGCCTTTTTGCAAATGTTCTCCCCCAGTGAGGGGAAGCTCGTAGAAATGATCTAAAATGGTTTATACTAGTACCCTGAAGTGAGAGTACAAGAACCAGCATGCTTACTCTCTCATACCTAGTAATGCTGTTGCAATTAACGGGCTAGGGACCCAGGTCTGTGAAATGTTTTATTATTAAGACTGATCTGTAAACTAAATTGTATGATGAAACTCCATAAATAAAAAGTAAAAATGAAAAAAAAAAAAAAAAAGAAAGTTACAGAGGGCATAGTCTAAAGTTTGGGGGTCAGAAGGGAGGCAGGAGGCACTTTCTCACTGAAGGAGTGGCAACATGGAATGCTCTGCCAGAAGAACTGGTTTCGAGGGCATCAGCTTGGGGGGATTTAAGGAGAGTAGGATAACTTAAGGGCAAAATCAAAATGGGGAAGGGGTAAAGAGTAGAACAGTGGGATCAGTTGGTGGGGGGGGTGAGAGGGGGGCAGCATCAGTGCACAGCACTGAACTACAGACTTGACAGGCCGTTAGGCCTTTATCTGCTGGCTTCATCGTATGTTCGTATGTGTAAGCCCTGCTGCAAAATTTCCAAAACAGTGGATGAGAGGTGGCTAAGGGCTTGATACCATGAGAGGTAAACCAGTATCCGAAAGTATTCCGGACTCTCCCGTAGGCTCTGTTGGTAGAGACCTTTCTAGACTGCATCAAAGTCTCAATGACTTGTCAGGTATCCAGCTTTTACAAATCTTTTGTGCTCAGGAGCCAGACTTGGTCCTTGATTAAGGAGCTCCAGAAAGTTCAGCTAGGTGATGAGATCACCCGCTGCCAGGCGATCAGCTCGGGAGTATCACAATCTGTGGCGCCGAGGTGCTACAAGGAGCCATGTCAAAGGCTCCCTTAGCAGTTTCCTTATGACTGTTGAACGTATTGGCCATAGAGGTATGCGTACGGTAGTGTCTCTGGCCATGTCAGGGAGAGGGAATTTATGCCTAGCCACTGCGGCTCTGGGCATCTACTGAAGTACTTTATGGTCTTTGCAAAGACCCTGGTTGCCATAAAGTCCAAATCTGGAGTTCAGTTGTTGCAGGGCACGTGCCACACTTCCTGGCTGTTGCAGGCTACTTAATGATCTCCTGATAGCAAGGGATCGGAGGAGCCGTTCCATCTTGGTCCTCCTTGGTCTCTCTGCAGCATTTGACACTGTGGTCCATGGGATGCTGTTAGAGTGTGTCTGCGGCTTTTCTGCGGGCTGACCGGTACAGTCCTCAGGTGGTTCCATTCATTCCTCACGGGCAGGACAGAGTTGAGTCCAGGGTGTTTTCTTTGGCCCCTCTTCCCCTGCCATGTGGGGTGACACAGGGCTCTGTGCCCCCCCCCCCATGTTGTTCACGGTGTATATGTTGCTATTGGGAGACATTATTAGGTGATACTGGTTGAGTTCTCACTGTAATGCAGACGATACTCAACTGTACGTGTCCTCTGTGCTTGGGCAAAGTGATACTGTTTCAGTATTTAACAACTGCCTCTCCAAGATCCAGGATTGGAGGAGTGCTAACTGGCTTAGGCGAATCCGGATAAGACTGAGGTGATGGCTGTGGACCCAGGTCGCCGGGTGGAGGGTTATTGGCTCAGCAGCCATCCAGGCTCTGGCTGGGGGAGGCGCAAGCAGTGTATGACCTTTGACTGGGTGCTGAATCTGGGCGCCATGCTTGATAGCAGGCCGACACTTAAGGTTCATGTGTCAGCAGTTGTCAAGACCTCATTTTATCATCTGAGGAATGTTGCCCGGATAAAGCACCTGGTACCACCTGATGATCTTCTAAAGCTGGTCCACGCCTTGGTGGCCTTGTGCCACAATTACTGCAATGCCCTATACCTAGGGCTAACGGGGGTGGACCTCTGCTGCCTGCAGCTGGTGTAGAATGCAGCTGCCAGGTCATTGATAGGTTTACGTAGATCTGACCATGTCACACCTGTGCTCCACACCCTGCACTGGCTGCCAGTGCAGTGGAGGATCACCTTCAAGGTCGGATTACTGACCTGTAAGACCCTACATGGACAGGAACTGCGGTACCTGCAAGAGCTCCTTTGTCTCTACCGCCCCCTTCGCCCTCTGCTCCGCCGAGGGCTTGCTGGAGATTCCCAGGGTCTGTGACAACTTCAGGAGCTAGATTGTTTGCTTTTGCTGCTCTGACCCAATGGAATTCTCTACCTTGTTGGAAAAGGGAATGCCCGTCCATTGAGGCCTCCAAATTGGCCTTGAAAACTTGTTTGAACTGGCTTATGCCGATAATTAAATTCCTATTTTGATGATTTTTAGAAGGGTGGTTCTGTTTTAAACTGTTTTATTGTATCATGTAAAAACGCCATTATTTATCCTGGAATAGCATTCCATAATAAAGTTTGGTTTGGTGCCACACTTCCTGGCTGAGTTATGGTGGCTGAGCCAGTCCACCTGGCTGTTGAGCTAGCCAGACAAATGTGCCACAGAGACTGAAGGTTCTTCTCCCAAAAGGAGTAATATGCAAGTCTCCTCTATCATGGACTTCCTTTCCGCCCCTCCTTGCTGCCTGAACCAAGCCACCATTATTGCATTGTTTAAACTAGGACGTGCTGGTTGGGTGCAGCCTGGCTTGGAAAAGCTGTAGAGTGAGAGAGAGAGTGTGTGTGTGTGTGTGTGTGTGTGTGTGTGTGTGTGTGTGTGTGTGTGTGTGTGTGTGTCTCATCTCAAGAATGTGGACAGGCAGTTTCCAGTCCAGGAGGTTCCAAGTCCCCTGGGCTGCAGCTGGCACCTACTGTGAGTATAATTCTTTTGACATCCCTAATAGAGACTCCTTTGTTTAAATTTGTGGGCACTGTCCACCATCTGAGACAGTCACCAAGGTTATGAGAGGAATCCTGTCCAACAAACATGGCTTCTGCAAGTCCCAAAGCTACAGCAAATGAAGTTGCAGTAGGCAGAGAATGAAATATGGCCCACTGGGCCAGATCTATGCTTGCTGGTATTGGATCTTGGAACTGCAGAACTCTCCTTGCCCGTGCCACATGCATCAGTCCCTTTCCCCCCTCTCGTGCTTGTGTGTGGTCCTATGTCACATCTACCATGAGGGATACCACAGTCTGTCATATCGAATGTTGCTGCATGCACTGGGTCAGCTGCTGGGTGCTCTTGCTGTAGTTTATCACCAAGTCGTTGATACTGCATGATTGTGATTACCTCCAATATTGCTTTCTAAGCTGCACTCTGAGACTGCACATGGAGTAGTCAACTGTCCAGATAACGGATGTACCCAACAGCCCTGCACAGAATTTGATGTGGTGGATAAACCAACCTGCAGCACTACTACTGAAAGTGCTGACCTTGAACACAGAAGGGGAGGACCTACGGATGTGACTGACAACAGGATGTGCAGGTATGCATCCTGTAGTCTAGAGATGCCAGATAATCCCCTGGGTGAAGCGTCACTATGGTGGACTGCAAGTGTTTCCATCTTGAAGTCAGAGATCTCTAACATGGCTTGGAAGCCCCAGTCTTTTAGAACAATGAAGAAACTGGAGTACAGGCCTGTGTAGTGCTGCTAGAGCTTTTTTTTTGCTCCCCAGACTGACCACTCTTTCAGGCCTCCTAGGCCCCCCCCACCTGACACCCTACCCCCTCAGCCCCCACCTCACATTGCAGCCAATATCCCTGGGTAACCCGGCGTAACCCTTCACTGGATGGGTCCCTCTCCTCCGAGAGTGAAGGTGCCGGTGGGGCAGCCAGCGCACTCTTCAACTGGCCCTGGGTGCTGCTGCTGAGGTGGGTATGGCCGACTATGGGGTTTTCTGTGGCAGCGAGGGCCGGCAGCCACCCCCCGCCCGGACTGGGACCTGCCTTTTCCTCCCGGTTTTTTCCTGGGGGCACGGAGTGCCACAGATGTTTAGGTGCATGCTGACATCTGCCACACCCCCAAGTCAGTCAAGCTCAGTGTGCTGCCGTGCTCCCAGCCTCTGCCAGGAGTCAGTGGGGGTCAACCTGCATCCCGCCCTCCCCCAGGAGAAGGCAGAGCAGTCTTCTAACGCTCACCTTCTCCCAACCAGCCCTCCAGCACCCCAGGTCCATTCCCGAACCCAGGTCGACAACATCACAAGTGGAAATCCAACTGCTGTGCAGACAGGCCAGCTGCTACTGGAGCTTTGGCTGGATTGTGGCATATGGGAGATTGCAGAAAAAAAGAGTCTTCCCTTAGAGGGATTCGAAACTCTATGAATGATCTACTGGAAACGATGCTCAACATTCAGAGGTAGGTAGTTATTTTTGTTCACCGGTTGGCAAACTGGGGCTGCTACAGAAACACAGAAACCTAGAATTTGACAGCAGATAAGGACCGCTTGGCCCACCTAGTCTGCCCATTTTCCTACCCAACAGATTAGCTGCAGATCCTAGTTAACCAACAGCTTACTTCCTCCTACCCCCCACTAGGACTGCCTTATGTCTGTCCCATGCATTCTTGAATTGCCCCACTGTTCTTGACTCCACGACCTCCTCAGGGAGGCTGTTCCACGCATCCACAACCCTCTGTGAAAAAAATACTTCCTCACATTACCTCTGAGCCGTTCCCCCTCTATCTTCAAATTGTGCCCCCTTGTTCTTTCACATCTCTTTTTCTGAAAGATGCCACCCTCTTGGACTTTGTTGATTCCCTGAGGTACTTGAAAGTTTCTATCATGTCCCCTCTCTCCCTCCTTTCCTCAAGGGTATACATATTAAGCTCCTTTACTCTTTCTTTGTATGTCTTCTGGTACAGACCCTGCACCATTTTAGTTGCCCTCCTCTGGACAGCCTCCACTCTATGTCTTTGCGGAGATGGGATCTCCAGAACTGCACACAGTACTCCAGATGGGGTCTCACCAACTGTCTGTACAGAGGGATAACAACTTCCTGTTTTCTACTATTGATGCCTCTCCCTATGCATCCCAGTATCCCCCAGACTTCCTTACTGCCTTCTCACATTGCTTGCCCACCTTTGGGTCATCTGATACAATTACCCCCAGGTCCCTTTCCATTTTTACTGTTGTTAGTATCTCACCCCCCATTTGTACTCTTCCCTGGGTTTTTGTTTCCCAGGTGCATTACCTTGCACTTCTTTGCACTGAATCTGAGCTGCAATACATTTGACCATTCCTCCAACCTTGCCAAGTCCCTTCTCATCCTTTCCACTCCATCTGGTGTATCAACCCTGTTGCAGATCTTTGTGTCATCTGCAAAGAGACATACTTTCCTTCCAGTTCCTCTGCAATGTCACTTATAAAGACATTAAAAAGGACGGGTCCCAGTACTGAACCCTACGGTACCCGCTAGTAACACTCCTTTCTTCACTGTGGACTCCATTTACTACTACCCTTTGCGTCCTGTTGTCTAGCCAATTTTTATCCAGGCTACCACCTTTGGACCCACTCAAGGCTAGCTAACTTGTGTATTAATCTTTGTGTGGGACTGTATCAATGCCTTGCTAAAATCTAGGTAAGCCATGTCCACAGCCCTTCCCTGGTCTACTACTTTGGTCACCCAGTCAAAGAAATCTATTAGATTCGTCTGACACGACCTTCCCATCGTGAATCCATGCTGCCTTGGGTCCTGTGCCCCACTGGCCTCTAGGTACTCAACAAGTCTTTCCTTCCGAAGTGATTCCATCATTTTTCCTACCACTGAGGTCAAACTAACTGGTCTGTATGCTACGTGTATGTGTGCTATATTTGGAGACATGTTGAATCTCAATATGAACTGTGGTCTTTACGGTCTCTGGTGCCTCTGAGGTACCTTCAGCCTCGGTCGTATCTGCTGAAGCAAAAGGATCCCTAGTTGGCAGAGCTGGGTGCCTTATTCTGAGATCAGCTGACCATCACTGGCGGTAGCAATGTGTCCCAAATGTAACATTACTCTGTAAGCCTTTTGTCCTGTGGCCATGCCACTTATGAGTCTGTCTTGCTTAATCATTGCCTCAAGTTTTGGTGAAAAGGTGTTCCCCTAAAAAGGCACATTTAGAAGGGATGCCTTGAAGGAGCCGTTCATTGACCAAGAGCAAAACCAGGAAACCAATACAGCCATTACTGAATACAAAGCGGACTTGAAGAACTGCAGTAAATTATAGGGGGTGGCTGCTAGGAAAGCAGTCTCAATAAAAAGAGAAGATACTGAACTGTGTTATGTACAAGGATGCATCTGCAAACCAGTACACAGTGGTGGAGCTTGGGAGGGAAGCCGACATCTCAGGGAAGAATCTGTTCTTTTTCACTGATTTTAATGCTGTAATTGTTTCTTTTGCAGCTTCTGGTTGTTTTCAATTGATACCAGGGGTTTTCTAACTTTAAGTTGGGAAGGTACCGGTTTAGGGGATTTTGCTGGTGCAGCAGAGTGTCTCAGCGAGGATTTGCTGGGGTAGCCGATTGTCCATCTCCAGTACTCAGGAGGGACCCACCTCTCCCCTAGCGCATCGCTTCCTTTATACTGGTAGCCTATGACATCATACAGTACCCGATCTCTGCATATAAACACACACACACACACACACACACACACACACACACACACACACACACACACAGAGTTAGCTGGACTGTATACATTTGTGAGACTTGGGAATGCTGCTGGTGGATTTGTAAACAACTGCAGTCAGTATGGAGACTGTATTTCACTGTCCTGTATAGGTAGTGTGGACCACGGGTAGGATTATAGGGTGCAATGGTTGTGGGGCAGCAGTGTGGATGAACATGCTGTGGAGGCTGAGAGGGTGCCAATATACCACAGGCTAAGGAAGCTCAAGGAAAAGGTTCAGTGGCTTGGAAGGGAGCTGGGGAGGTTGAGGGGGGAGGGCTGCGTTGGTAGAAGGGCTGACATCTGAATATCAGGGGGGGTACCAGAGAGAAGGAACAGTGGATCAAGGGAGGGGTGAGGGGGCAAACGAGACAGGAAGCCAGCTGATGAAGGGTGGACTCTAGTAGGGCCTAGCAGAAAAGGGGAGCAGCAGTACACAGGAAGGAGGAGAACACATAGTAATGCAAAAGAGGGTAGGGAGCATGTTTACTGTACTAGCGACACGTGGGGAAGAGGACGCAGGAGGAGATTGTGCAAAAGACAGTACTCACACGAGGGAGGGAGTGAGGGCATTACTGGTGGAAGATTGAGCACAAGCGCAGCAGGGAGGATAATACTCGGGAGGTGGAAGGAGAGGAGGCTGGCAGTCAAACAGGAGATAGGAAGGGGTCTCAATTGAGAGAGGCAGGGGGGAAGACACTGGGGCTAATGGTAAAAGCACTGTCTTGAGTGGCCCCAGGAATGAGAACCTGGGTAGGGGTGGCAACAGGTACAAGGAAAGAGGAGGGGGTATACTGGTGTTGGGGGACTCCATACTCAAGGAGATCAGATGGGGCAGCAAGAGGGAGAGGCACAGTCAGATATGGGTGGAGTTCATACCGGGATTAAAGGCAGACAAGGCAGGACAGGCAATCCTAAGGTGTGCAAGGAGGGGCAGGAGGAAGCCGCACAGTGTGGTACATGTGGGGACAAACGACCTAGCGGAGGAAACGGTGAAGGTAACAAGGGAGAGGTTTAAGGAAGTGGGAAGCTTGTGTGAGGAGACTGGGGAGTCTTTGGCCTTCTCAGAGGTGCTTCCAGTACTCTGTGCAAGCACAGTGAGAAAGGAGAGGATTGGGGAGCTGAACACATGGTTGGTAGAATGGTGCTAAGCTAAGGAGTATGGGGTTGTGGGCAGCTGCGACAGTACCTGGGATGACAGAGGTAATCTGTTTGAAAGGATAGGCTGCACCTAAGCAGGGAGGGAGAGGAGGAGATATTAAAGCAAAGACCGGGGAGGTATACTGCGACAAAGGTGGATTTAAACTAGTTTGGGGGAAAGTGGCAAGTGGACAGCAGGTAGACAGGGATCTGATAAGGTGGAGTCACAGCCTACCTCCCAGGATAGCAGGGAAGGATTCAGGGTGGCCAAAAAGGGAGGTAGTAGAAGGGCAGAGATGGAGGGCGATGAAGGGAAGGGGCAGGATGGAGGGTGGTCTCACTGAATCCGAGAAGCTTAGGCAACAAATCAGCTGAGCTACAGGCACGCTTGGCAGTGTGGATATTGCAGCTGTCATGGAAACGTGGGCAACCGAGCACCGGGACTGGGATCTGGCAATCCCAGGGTACAAATTATACTGGAAGAACCGCAGGAGGGGGTGGCAATCTATGTGAGGGACAGATTCAAATGCACAAGGGACTAGGGGGAATTAAGGAGAATAGAGGCAATCTGGCTGCAGCTCCTACACTCAAGAGGTAGGAAACTGAAGTTTGGGGTGGTATACAGGCCGCTGTCCCAGTCTGAACAGCTTGACAGGGAATTAGCAAGACAAATCAGAAAGGTATGTTGAAAAGGGAAGGTGATCATCGTAGGGCATTTCAACTTGTCAGGGGTTGACTGGAGTATTCCAGTCACCTCCAGTGCTAGGGAGCAAGTGCTCCTAGACATGATCCAGGAGGGTATCCTGATGCAGTTGGTCAGTGGACCTACTAGGCTAAAGAACACTTTAGATCTAGTACTGTTGAATGGGGAGGCAGTAAGGGAAATAAGGGTGGAGGACCGACTAGCCGACAGCGATCGTCAAACAGTGTGGTTTAATATCACGATGAGCAAGGAGCCAGAGAACTCCGTAACCCGGGTGGAAAACTTCAGCAGAGTGGACTTTGGGAAGATGCGGGAAGTACTGAAAGGGAAACTAGAGGGCATAAGGCAGGAGATGGACATGGAGCAAAAGTGGGATATTACTCAACTGGGGATTACAAAGGCAACGGAAGCCTGCACCAAGACAGTGTAAGAGGAGAAGAGCAAGGAAACCATGCCGGTTGAACAGCGAGGTAGTGGAGGTGGCGAGGGCAAAACGAGAGGCGCACCAGAGGTATAGGAGGACGGGGAAGGAAGGACAGGGAGGCGTATGCAAAATGGTCCAGGGAGGTGACCAGAAAAGTGAGAGAAGCAAGGCCCAGAGGGAGCCGAGATTAGCACAGGGAATTAAGGAGGGGAGAAAGACTTTTTCAGATGCATCAGGGAGAAAAGGAAGTGAAAAGAGACAATAGTGAGGATAAAAAAGGGTGGGCAGTGGACAGAAAAGGGGGAGGAACAGGCGGAAGCACTGAATGAATACTTTTGCTCAGTGTTCACGAAAGAAAAAGGGGGACTGCTACCACCATGGGCTGGGAGGGTGCGGATGGGGGGGGAGGCGACAGATGGAAGGATTGAGGGAGGTGGAGTCCTAGAAGGACTGAGGTTAGACAAGGCACCAGGACTGGATGGTATCCACCCCAGGGTGCTGAGGGAGATGGCGGAGGTGTTGGTGGAGCCACTGGCAGATCTGTACAGCACTTCACTGGAGGCGGGATGTGTGCCACTGGACTGGAGGATGGCACATGAAGTGCCATTATACAAGAGAGGACCAAGGGTCAAACAGAGTAATTATCGTCCGGTAAGTCTCACCTCCATAGTGCGCAAACTCATGGAAATGATACTAAAGGAAAGACTGGTGTCATACCTGGAGGACAACGGCCTCCAGGGTGTGCGGCAGCATGAGTTCGTTTCAGGGAAGCCCTGCCAAACCAACCTGATACAATATTATGACTGGGTGACAGGTGAGCTGGATAAGGCTCATGCAGTGGATGTTCTTTACTTGGACTTCAGCAAGGCCTTCAATTCGGTACCTCATAGGCGGCTTGGGGGGGAAGCTAACTGGTGCAGGGGTTGGGGAAAAAATGATGAACTGGACTGCAAACTGGCAGAGTGGGAGGGTGCAACGGGTGGTGGTGGGAGGGGGAGCTCTCAACTCTGAAGCCAGTAACGAGTGGGGTGCTACAGGGCTCTGTGCTGGGATCAGTATTATCTGGGCTCTTCATATCAGACACTGCACACAGGGTGGTGAACAAGGTAAGTCTGTTCGCAGACAACACCAAAATGGGAGCAGTGTTGGATGGAGGGGAGGGATGAAAGCAGCTGCAGAGCGACCTAAGCAAGCTAGAGGAGTGGTCAGAGTTGGCAGCTGGGGCTCAACGTAAAGAAGTGTAAGGTTATGCACTTTGGGGCAAAGAACCAGGGAAAGAATACTGGCTGGGTGGGGTTAAGCTGGGGATCACTGAGGAGGAGAAGGACCTTGGGGTAATGGTAACAGGGATCATGAACAATACTGCCCAGTGCAGGAGAGCGGCTGCAAAAGTGAACAAAATGATGGGGTGCAAAACAAGGGGGTTTTCATCCAGATGGAAAGGCGATTTGGCCCCTCTACAGGTCGCTGGTAAGTATTGTGTGCAGTTTTGGAGGCCATACCTAAAGCATGATATCAGGCTACTGGAGGGGGTGCAGAGGAGGGCAACGAAGAGGATATGTGGAATGGAGGGGAGAGACTATGACAGCAGGCTGGGAGACCTGAATACGTACACCGTGAAGGACAGAAGGGACAGGGGGACATGATAGAGACATTCAAGTATCTGAGGGGAATCAATAAGAATGGGGCAGATGGGGTCTTTAAGCGAAGAAGGGGGAGGGAAATGAGGAGACACTATTTCACAGAGAGGGTGGTAGCAAAATAGAATGTACCATCAGAACGGGTGGCATCATGTAAATCTGTGAACAGCTTTAAAAGGGCATGTGACAGGGGCAGGGGAGAGTGAGGGTGGGGATGTGGGGGAAGCAGTGGTATGACAAGGGTAGGGGGTGGGGCAGCTGCAAACTAGGGGTGCTAGCCGCACACTCCAGCAACACCAAGATAGACCAGGTGGTCTGTTTCTGCTGGCACATTCGTATGTCTCTGCTACACAAGCCAATTGCCAACACTGGCTTAAATCGAGACTCCTGCCACCTCGTATGCTTTGTTCATCACTAACTCCACTTTATAATCTTATCAAGTGAATACTTAAAAGCCACTGCTCCCTGAAGCAATATTCTTCATGGCTGCAGAAATGGGTACAGAAACTCTTGGAATTATTTCCTGAGCTTCTGCATCTTTATCTACCTTGTAGGTCTTTGTGAATCATTCTACAGAGGTTTTCTTTTCAATTTGGGACAGTTCTATCACAACAATGGCCTTGGCTGTGTCACATATTGGGAATAACTTCTCTTTCTTGGCTGCTCTCTTCATTTACAGTGTGCACTCCCATCACCCCCAGCAGCCCCCCCCCGTTAGCTGATACTCCCATCTCAGTCACCCAGCATATCAGGGATACTCCATTACTTGTTATCTCAACAGGTGAGTAGGTCCTGGTAGGTGGTGCCGAGCATGAGGGATCAGTGGGTTCATCCAACTGCCGTAGGGTTTTATCCATCATTTTCCTCCCATTCACCACTTGGGCCACCCCTTGTGCAATAACGCACAGTGTAAAGATGCTGTATACCTCAGTGCTTATGTCTGGCCACCAAACGTGAGTGACAACTTGCTTGTGCCACTTAACCTCTGCTGGGGGGCAGTCAAGCTGCAGTAGGTGTGGTCCTCCCCCCACCCCAAAGGTGGGCAGTCTCTGGACACTCCATCCTTCCCCCCCCCCCCCAACTGGACACCAAATCCTTCTCCCCCCAGTTGGCCTCTGATCTGTTCCAGAGCCTAGGTCGCTGGCAGGGCAGGAGGTGCAGCACCCAGCACCTCAACTCTTCACACCACTGGGACAGCTTTTGGCCGCTCTTATTTAGGTGGTTGGGTGGCGTGGGGCGCGGCAAGCACACTGAGGGCCATCATCTAGTGCACCACATGCGGGCCTTTTCCCCTTCCCTCCACCACCTCCCCATGTCAGTCACACACTGCGGCATCCTGAAGAGACCAATGGCAGCATGTGGTCACCCACACTGTCAACTGAATCTCCATCAGCCTACCACATGGAGCCACTCAAGGAACAGTGAGAGTCATCCGGTCTCATCAGGGTACAGTCTAGATAGGAAGGAGGGCAGAAACATGGGCAGACTAGATGGATCATGCAGTCCCTATCTGCCAACACAGTTCTTATGTTCTCCACTCCAGTTATCGTGTTCAGGGCATGAACCCAAGTCACTTGCCAAGTGGGCGCCTCACCACTGTGTGCAACACAGTTTTGTTTAATGAGGGTATGAAGAAGTTTGCAGCTGAAATCCCTGCCTGTGCAGTCTGGTCCATCTTGTGATCTTCAGAGAAGAAGCATCAGCTGTCAAGCAGGCCACTTGGAGTGGAGGGTCCAGGCTAGGGGACACATCTTCCCAGGCTTGAGGTCTCAAAATCTTCTCAGGACCTGGGGGTGTGTCAGAAGTCAGAATAATTTTTGTGTGTGTGTGTGTGTGTGTGTGTGTGTGTGTGTGTGTGTGTGTGTGTGTGTGTGGTTGATGCATACACAGCCTCCATGACCATGTCTACAGCCTTGATAAGCTTGGCAACTGTAGGTTGGAATCTCTACTTCCCCTTGTATTGATAGCAACCTCAAGGCTCATCCGAGTTCACTACAGCATGCAATCGGTTAGGAGCAGTGAGAGATGCCAGTCCAAGCTGTTGCAGCATTTTCGCACTATACAATGTGCGGATGAGGCAAAATGGCCTCCACACTCTACTAAGCATGTGCACACTGTACCAAGATGGCCACCAAGCAATTTGTGCATATGCTGCCTGTACTAAGATGGACACTGCCTGGATAAGTGCAGCACAGGCATTCCAAGATGATGCATGCAGACACAGGCACGTGGGAAACCCCAGTTGCACACGCTGCAGTTTTGGCAGAAACAATACTCCAAAATACCCCTTGCAGCCAAAACAACTACTCCAATCCTACCTTCAGCCAGAAAGCGCAATCAGTAGCCTTTACCAAGCACTGCAAAGGGGTGGGGGGGGGGCTATAGCAGCCCTTACCAGGTACCACAGCCCCAGCGGGGTCACAATTCTGCAAAAGGAGGAGCAGCTCTACAAATCACAGGATCGATCCTGTACATAGCCCTGGGAGGACAGTGTGACAAGCAAACAAAAGATCAGAGTTTATGTAAACTAACATGCATTGCAGACTACTGGATCTGTCACTGCTGCCTACTGCTCTGATGTCAGCAGTAGGGGATTCTGGGATCTGTAGCAACAGAATATGTCAGCCTAGAAATAAACAAACATTAGTCAGATACTATCTACTACACTACAGTAAACAACAATGTTTTTCCACGCAAAGTGCATATTAGGACCAGCCACAAACTTGTGTGGGGACCTTTGTGCTGACCCTTCTTTAATAGTCTGGCATGTTTCGCACCACATGTGGTGACTGGTGGTCTTTTCAAGCTACAGTTAAAATGTTAAATGCTAAAAACCTTCCCCTGGCTCAAGCACGAATATGCGCAGACAATCTGACCAGGAATTTGGGGGGGGGTTGTTCAGCTCCTTGTCTGGTCACATTTTTTTCTGTTCTTAATGGTCAAGTTTTTATTTTCGGGTGACCCCCGATTACCTTTTCTAAATTTATTTTTTAAACCTTCAGCTAACAAAGAAGTCAACTGTGTAGCCATTCAAAAACTGCAAGACATTTTTTTCTTTACCTGCTTTGTAACATTAAATCATTTTGCTCATCACCAAATTTAATATAATAAAAATTATAAACCTATCAACAACATTCTTACAGTTTGAAGTTTATTCTCCCTGAATCCTGAGTGAGTGCCATAACGCTCTGCCAAGCGGAACATTACAAATCAGAAGAAACGAGGCAGGAGATGCTGCATAATTCGCACTCATTTTGGATAGAAGTAGCGTCTGCAGGTACCATGACATCGCTCACATCTTCTAACTTTAAAACCAGTATTCATGCAAATAAACACAGTGCCTTAGCTACTAAAATTAATTTTTTCAATAAAATGGGGATCTTGTTTACCTGTAATCTGTACCCATACTTGGAAGCCAGTCAGGACTGTTCAGCTGGACCCCTCCTAAATCTGATGGGCAGATGGATGGACCATGCTGACTCCATATGGACATTATCCTGCCCAGAGAAAAAGGAAGTGATGAGAATAGCCTCTCTGCCAGGGAAGCTTGCGAACTTAACCCTTTCAGGCCCTCAAAAAACTGTGCCAAGAACAGCCTCTGGATAGTAGGGATTCTACTGTCCAGACTTCTTCGCCATGTCCAGAGTCTGTAACATCCTGGTGAGGAAAGCGCTAGGACAGTGTGCAACCCGAGTCTTGAGCGATGTCCTGCTCTGCTGGTCATGCCACTGTCTTTATACCGCTGTCTGCTGCATGCTGTCTCGAGGGATCTCAGCGATTCCGGGTGAAACTGCAGATTATTGAAGAAAAAGGTCTTGTGTTGGTCAACCTCTAATGAACTCTGAGGGAGGAAAACTGAAAAAGTCCACTTCGATGCTTCTGCTTGAACAGACGCCGTTTGGAATGTTAACCTATCTGGTGTCTCACACCGCTGCAAGACTCCGTCAAAATTTGGCAATGGCATGGAGCCAAACTTTATAAGGACAGAAGCTGGAAATTTGGGAGTGGCAAATGGTAAGGGTCTATGTTCACGCGAGTTGAGAACAGGTGTTCTTGTGGATGCTCTAGCAACAGTAAGTGCAAAAGGTTCAAGCTTTGGACTTTCACAATTTTCCTGAAATAAAGCCAACTGGGAACAGTTTCTGTGCGATTCCAAACTTCCGTTTACACAGGGAAAAAAGTCCAATAGTTTACTTCTAAACTGACCACACATTTTAGGGACTGCTGGCATCAGTTTTGCTCCATGCTGCAAAGGGCTGCACCGTCGAACATTTATGTCAGATGTCATCAACCTGCTGGCTACGTGAGACAACTTTTTTAAAAGCCGTGGTTCTTTGGTACACTTCCGCAGTCCTGAGCAAACTGCCAGCTTCATTTGTACTGGTGTGCTAGCAGACATCGTTGACACTGGTTCTACCATGAGTGGTGTTTCACATTTTAGTACTCTCTCTACATTATACAAACTTTCAGTTTTGAGGAGTGGTTTCTCCAAGGAAACAGATTCAGAAGGGCTCCTTAAAAACACCTTTGAGTTTTTGCTTTTCATTTTTCTTATGACCTGGGGTGGTTCTATAGGTGGGATCTTCTTACACTTCCTGCTAGGCTGTATTCTTAAGGGTACAAAAGCTGAAGGAATGCTGTTACTGAAGGCACCATCGATTTCAACACAACCAACCAAGTTAACACCGTTTGCCTGTAGCTCTATACTGGGACTTGGCATATTTAAAGGAGCAATGTCCGGTTCCTTTTTAGCAGAGCTTGGTAACTGAAGGCTTGATCTTGCAACCCCTGATAGACCACTGGTTTCTGAAACACATGCATTGTTTTTAACTCCACTACGTCTCCTAGAAATCTTTGGCATCTCTTTTTTTTGTACAGTGCTGCTTTTCCCTTTTTCACTACCAGAAATACTGCTGACTTCTATTCTTTCAACTTTTATCATGTTGGTATCATCCTGTTCTGAAAGAACGCGTGCATTAAGGCCATGTTCCGACAAGGAAACCCTTTCCTTCGCTCTGCTCTCAAAGGCTCTATCTTTGTAAGCTGCACCCTGTGTCCAGTTAGGTGTACAGTCCTTATTAGTTAAAGCTGGACTTTGGCCTGCCTGGCTAGTGTAAGAGGACAGGCTTTCTACTAAACTTACTGGTGTCTTTTCACAGTGCATTTTATCCTCAGAATACGCTAGTGTGACCTTACCCTCCACAATTTTTTCTAACACCATGTCTATATCTGTAAAGTCTTTCAGATATTTCTGGCTTGGACACTCACTTTCTGCAGTACATCTACCCTGCACAGGTGCTGCACTGTCCATTAAACCTTCTGAATGGATCACACCACTTGACATGCTCCTATCCAGCTCGACCCCAGCGGTCATGTCACTCTGTACACAGAATTCCAAAGGTGCCTCTGTGGCAAAACTGCGCTCATGTGGCAGCTGGCTTTCTGCTTCACATTTTGGGGGCACAGTGATGGCCACCACAGTTTCAGAACATGCAGTAGTACCACTATTGAGGACTGTGCTGCCCAGGGGGCTAGGCCTCTGAAATGCACTCTGTTGGGACAAAGATTCTTCATACTCGAGTGCACTATCTGAGGAGCTTCTGCTACCATGCTTTATTTCTGGCTGCATCTCTGGAGGCATTTTCAAGTCTGTCTGACTTCCAGCTACTATTTCTGACTGCGTATGATGTTCTGCATCACCTGAAGATTCCTGGTCAATGACTGTCTCTTTAATGCTCGTGTCGTCACCCATTATACTTTCCGAATCCCTTTCGTTCCTTTGATGGAATTCTAATGGCATTTCACAACATATTTCATCTCTTGAACGCCCATCAACACCCAGCATATACTCCGAAGATACCAAGTCCTTTGTGTTATCCGACATACCATATTGGGGCTTTTGAACATTAATTTTGTCATTTAAGCATTGTCTCAAACCCTCAGCGTCATTACAATTTATGCAACTGGCTACATAGGACTGCAACTGTGGTTCATTTCCACAGGCAATTTCAGAGGACTTCTCAATGGCCAACCTGCATGCCAAATGAGTCATTTCATCCTTTAGTGGTGGTCTACTTTTGGGGCACAGATTTGCATTTTCTGCAGTGCCTTTGTCCTCAGCTGCAGAATTTATGATTGGCAACTGTTCAACAGCAACACTGCATGACAATTTCACCAGTTGTGCACTGCCACTTTTCACTACTTCCTCGCTGGTTTTAGCTGCAGGGGACTCATTACAGCCTTCTCCCTTTCCTGTAAAATATTCCATGATCCCTGCTTCACTTGGGAGCTGTTCACAGACTGGAAGGAAGCTAGATCCAGTCTCCATCTTCCTCTTTGGGTCATGCTCGGACTCCAATTGAGAGACCTCCGTTACACATACTTCATTGACCATGCTGTCTTCTGAAGACAGTCTAACCTCAGTGTGCCCTTTCATAGCACCACTGTTTGATATTCTGTACTCAAGTAACACCTCTGACTCCAGATTCCCTTCTGCAAGCATGACATCGGCAGATTCTCTTTGTAAGGGCACCTCAGCCAATGTAGTGTCCTCAACGTTAACAGAGTTCATAAAACCTTTAGGCTCTCTCCTCTTCACAAATTCACTGGCAGATAAAGTAAGAATTTCATCTGATTCTTCATGGCTGGAATCCATTTTCCCGTCGCGTTCAGACATACTGTCCATGGCATCCATTTGTGCCTTGTCTGGCTCTCCTGTTGCCCCTGGTTTGCAAGGTATGAGCCCGGAAAAACTAACATGTGGTACATAAGTGTTTAAATCTCTAGGAAAAACAGAAAAATTGTCAAGATCAGTGACAGTACAATGCTCTTGGTTTTCTTCAAAGTTGGAAAGAGACTCCCCAGATTGATTAACCTTTGCAGAGTGTAAACATATTAGTCCTTCGACTAAGTCCACATCTGGTAGAGAACTGCGGTTAGTTTTATCAGTGCCTAAACTGCTTGTTGACATAAGTTCTTCAGACAATGAAAGAAAAGCATGACCAGTTTCATGTGGTTTGATATCAGTATCACAGTAGTTGGAGGGCTGGAACACAATTTTTTATTCGTCAACTGCCTGGACCTTGACATCCTGGAGAGGCGGATTTCCAGGCCCGTGTTCATCTATATTACTATTAGAGATGGCACAAAAACTGTTCTTTGGAAAGTCATGTTTTTCACCAGACGTACTGGCACTCTGCATATCTGTTTTATCTGTTTCCATGTCCATTACCTGCTCTTCTGTATCCGAGTGAAAGTCTGCTATTTGCTGGTCAATATCCAATGAGGTGTGACCGTCTGGGCAGTCCCCATTTTCAGCAGGATGGCGATCTACTTTTTCT
Organism: Neoceratodus forsteri; assembly: GCA_016271365.2. Classification (NCBI taxonomy): domain Eukaryota; kingdom Metazoa; phylum Chordata; order Ceratodontiformes; family Ceratodontidae; genus Neoceratodus; species Neoceratodus forsteri. Next base: position 321,828,608 of record JADMNL010000027.1, read on the forward strand.
GTACACTGGTTGGTGTTACTAGGGGAAATGTCTTTACTATGGACTTCTGGAACCATTATTCTCTACGACTCTACCTCATCTGTTTCCATTTCCATATTCAGCTCTTCTGTTCTTGGACCACTGTTTGCTGGTTGTTCAATCTGCAGTGAGGTGCTGCAGTCTGTGCCCTCACTGGTAATTGGACAGTCTGCTTTTTCTTCACACTGGTTGAGGTTACTGGGGCAAAAATCTTTACCATGTAGGTCTGGAGGTACTGTACTTTGCAAGTCTGCCTTATCCGTTTCCAGGTCTGTTGCCTGCTCCTCAGTTTTTGAATCAGTGTCTTCTGGTTGTTGGTCAATACATAATGAAATGCTGTTTTCCGGGGGTTCACTATTCTCAACAGGAGGGCAGTCTGCTGTTTTTCCACATTGGTTGGGGTTACTGGGAATAATTATACTCTGAAACTCTGCCTTCTTTTTTTCCAAGTTCATTACCGGCTCTTCCGTTTCTGAGCGACTGTCAGCTGGTTGTTGTCCAACATGATGTGCAATGATGCAATCTGGGCAGTCTCTATTGTCAAGAGAACAATCTGTTTTTCCTTCACACTGGTTGGTACTACTAGGGCAAGCATCTTTACCTTGAACTCCCAGAAGTACAGAACAGTGCGAGTCTGCCTTATCTATTTCCATGTCTGTTGCCTGCTCTTCACTTTTGGAATCACGGACTGCTGAGTGTTGGTCAATATGCAATGAGATGCTGTGCTCAGCAGGATGGCCTGTTTTTTCTCCATACTGACTGGTATTACTGGGACAAACATCTTTACTGTGTACCTTTGAAACCTCTGCACTTCGTATAGCTGCTGTTTCCGTGTCCATGTCTGTTGCTAGCTCTTCTGTTGCTGAACCACTGTCCGCTGGCTGTTGGTCAACGTGCAATGACATTTTACAATCTATGCATTCACTTTTGTCAGCAGGAAGGCAGTGCGTCTCTCCTGCAGAGTGGACAGTGATGATGGGGAAAATCTTTCTGTCCTGTACTTGTGAAATAACCACACTCCGCATATCTGCCTTAACAGTTTCCATGTTCATTTCTTGCTCTTCTGTTTTTGAGGCACTGTCTGCTAGTTGTTGGCCAATAAACAACGGAATGCTGCAATCTGGGTAGTTGCTGTTCTCCATGAAACAGTCTGCTTTCTCTCCACATGGTTTGGTTTCACAGAGGCAAGCTTCTTTACTTTGTACTTGTTGTATATCCGCATTACCAGTTTCCATGTCTGCTGGATATCCTTTAGATTCTGAACTGCCGATTTCTGGTTGTTCAGTTTGGGATGAGGTTCTGTAATCTATGCACATACTAACCGGAAGACACTCCACTTTCCCTTCACATTGGTTGGTGTTGCTGGGACCAACCTCTTTGGGGCCAGAGTTGCATGGAAAGGAGTCATCCTGTTCAAGTTCTTGATGTACATTACTGTTGTGTGCCTCAAGGTCTTCACAGTCAGCAGCCTCTCTCTCAGCCGAGACCGATACGGAACTTTCATCAGCAGGCTGACAGACTGGCTGGTCAATCTGCAGGAGGTGCTGCAATCTGGACATTCAGGCGGGCAATCTGCCTTTCCTTCATGCTGGTTGTCGTTACTGAGGCAAACGTCTTTACCTTGTACTTCTGGAACAATAATCTGTACATCTGCCTTGGTTTCCTCCATTCTCCACTCTTCCAGGTGTTCGGCAATTTGAAATGAGATGCTGCAATCTTGACATTCATGGTTCTCAGCCAGTAAGCAATCTGCTTTTCCTAGACACTGGCTGGTGTTACTGAGGCAGCCAACTCTAGCACGCATTTCTGGAGGTACTGTACTCTGCTTGTCTGCTTTTTCCATGTCCGTTACTTGCTGTTCCGTTTCTGAAGCACAGTTTGCTGGTAGGTCTTCAATATGCAGTGAGGTGCTGCTATCTGTGCCCTCACTGCCAACAGAACAGTCTGCTTTTTCTTCACACTGGTTGGTGTTACTGGGGAACAAATCTTTATCCTGTACTTCTGGAAGTACTGTACCCTGAGAATCTGCCTGATTTGTTTCCATGTCTGTGACCTGCTCTCCTACTTTTGAGCCACTGTCAGCATGTTGGTCAATTTGCAATGAGACGCTGTAATATGCACATTTACTGTTCTCAGGAGGGCAGTCTGCTTCCCCTTCACACTGGCTGGTGTTACCGAGGCAAATGTCTTTACTAGGTATTTCCTGAAGTAATGTGCTCTGTGAGTTTATGTTATCAGTTTCCATGTCTGTTGCCTGCTCTTCTGGTTCTGAACCACTGCTTGCTGGTTGTTCCAGCTGCAATGATATGCTAATATATGTGCCAGTGCTTCCAACAGGACAGACTGCTTTTCCTCCACATTGCTTGGTGTTATTGGGGCAAACCTCTTCACTATGTACTTCTGGAATTGCTGTACTCAGAAAATCCACTTCAGTTACCGTATCTGTTGCCTGGCCTTCTGTTTTTGAACCACTGCCTGGTGGTTGCTGGTCAATCTGCAATGAAATACTTTTATCTGGCCAGACCCAGTTCTCCACAGGACTGTCTGCTTTTCTTTCACACTGGTGGGTGTTACTGAGGTGAACATCTTTATCATGTACTTCTGAAACACTCTGTACATCTGCTTTGATTTCCGCCATTTCCCACTCCTCTGTATTTAAGAGACTGTCTGCTGGGTATTCGCAGTTCTTGGCAGGAGGGCTATCTACTTTTCCTCCACTCTGGCTGGTTTTATGGGGGCAAACATTTGTATCATATACTTCTGGAACCACCATACAATGTGGATCTGCTTTATCAGTTTCCATGCCTGCTTCTTGCATTTCTGTTTTTGAACCGTTTGCCGGCTGTTGGTCAAACTGCAATAAGCTGCAGATATCTGTGCTCTCACTGGCAACAGAACAGTCTGCTTTCCCTTCACACAGGTTTGGGTTACTGCAGCAAACATCTTCCCCACGTACTTCTGGAAGTACAGTACTCTGGGAGTCCACTGTATCTGTTCTTAGGTCCATTCCCCACTCTTCCAGTTTTGAACCACTGTCTGCATGTTGTTCACTTAGCAATATGATGCTGGAATCTGGGAATTTACTGTTCTGAGTAGGAAGGCAGTCTGCTTTTCCTTCACACTGGTTAGTGTTACTGGGACAAACAACTTTACTCTGTACATGTGGAAGTTCTATGCTCTGTGAGTCTGCCTTATCTATTTCTACTTGCATGTCTGGTGCCTGCTGTTCTGTTTTGGACCCACTGTTTTCTGGTTGCTGGTCAGACTGCAATGAGATGCCGGTATCTGTGCCCTCACTGTCACCAGGACAGTCAGCTTTTCCTTCACACTGGTTGTTGTTACTGGGACAAACATCTTTATACTGTACATCTGGAAGTACTGTACCCTGAACATCTATCTTAATTGTTTCTATTTCCATGTCTGTTGTCTGGTCTTCTGTTTTTTGAACCTCTGTTTCCTGGTTGCTGGTCAATATGCAGGGAGATGCTGATTTCTGTACCCTCACTGATAACAGAACAGTCTACTTTTCCTCCACCCTGTTTGTTACTGAGGCACATATCTGTAGCATATACTTCTGGAACTACTATACCCTGCAAATCAGTCACACTTTTGTCCATATCTGTTGCCTGCTCTTCTGATTTTGAAGTACTGTCTGCTGGCCGTTGGTCAGTACGCAAGGAGATGATGTAACCGGGCCATTCTTTGTTCTCAGTGAGGCAGTCTGTGTGTTTGCCACACTGGTTGGGATTACTGGGGATAACTATACTCCGTATATCTGCCGTATCTGTTGCCATGTTCATTACCTGTTCTTCTGTTTTTGAACCACTGTTTGCTGGTTGATCAGTATGTAATGAAAGGCTGATATCTGTGCCCTCACTAACAGGAATGTCCGTTTTTCCTCCACACAGGCTGTCATTACTGGGGCAAAGATCTTTACCATGTACTTCTGCAAGTTCCGTTTTCTGTGACTCTGTCTTCATTTCCATGTCTGTTGCCTGCTCCTTTGTTTTTGACAACCTGTCTGCTGGTTGATCAATCTGCCGTGAAGTGCCGCTATCTGTGCTGTCATACGCAACAATACTGTTTACTTTTTCTTCACACTGGTGGGTGTTACTGAGACGAACATCTTTACCTTGTAAGTCTGGAACAACATCACTCTGTACATGCGTCTTGGTTTTCTCCATTCCCTGCTCTTCTGCTTTTGAAGCACTGCCTGGGTGTTGGTTAATTTGAAATGGCGTGCTGCAATCTGCCCATTCACAGTTCTCAGCCAGTAAGTAATCTGTTTTTTCACCACACTGGGTGGTGTTGTTTGGGAAAACCTCTTTACTCTGTGCCTCTGGAAGTGCTGTAATCTGCGAGTCTACCATGTCTATTTCCATGTCTGTTGCCTGCTCTTCTGTTTTTGAACAGCTGTCTGCTGCTCGCTGGTCAGTATGCAATGGGATGCTGTAATGGGGGCATTCTTTGTTCTCACTGGGACAGTTTGCTTCTTCTCCATACTTGTTGGGGTTACTGGGGATAACTATATTCTGTTTATCTGCCTCATCTGTTTCCATGTCTTTTTCTTGCTCTTCTGTTCTTGAGCAACTGTCTGGAGGTTGTTGGTCAGTTTGCAATGAGATGTTCTTATCTGTGCTCTCAAGCCCAACAGAACAGTCTACTTTTCCTTCACAGTGGTTGGTGTTATTCGGGCAAACATCTTTACTATGCACCTCTGGAAGAACTGTAGTCTGTGAAACGGTCTTATCCATTGCCATGTCCGAGGCTTGCTCATCTGTTTTTGAATGATTGTCTGCTGTTTGATCAATTTGCTGTGAAATGCTGATGGGTGTGCCCTCACTGGCAACAAGACTGTCCATCTTTCCTTCAAGCGGGTTGGTGTTAATGGGGCCAACATCTTTACCTTGTACTTCTGCAAGTTCTGTACCGTTTGTGTCCACCTTATCAGTTTCAATGTCCATTGTCTGCCCTTCTATTTTTGAATCACTGTCTGTGTGTTGGTCAGTCTGCAATGAGAAGCTGCAACCTAGGCACTCACTGTTCTCAGAACAATCTGCTTTTCCTTCACACAGGTTGGTGCAACTGGGACACAAATCTTTATCATCATGTCTTTCTGGACCTACTGTACTCTGTGAATCCACCTCATTTGTTTCCATGTCTGTTGCCTGTTCTTCTGTGTTTAAGCCACTGATGGCAGGATGGACAACTTGCAATAAGGTGCTACAATCTAGACATTCATAGTTCTCAGTAGGAGGGCAATCTGCTTTTCCTACACATTGGTCAGTGTTACTGAAGCAAACATCTTTACCATGTACTTCTGGAAGAATAACACTCCGTAAATCTTCCTTAGTGTCCACCATGCCACGCTCTTCTGTTTTTGAACCACTGTCTGTACATTGGTCACTATGCAATGAGACACTGTAATCTGGGCATTCGCAGTTCTCAGCAGGAGAGCCATCTGCTTTTCCTTCACATAGGTTTGTGTTACTGAGGCACAAGTCTTTATCCTATCCTTCTTTGTCTGTGGCCTGCTCTTCTATTTTTGAGCCTCTGACCGCATGCTCAATTTGCAATGAGGTGCTGCAATCTCCAGAGTTACTGTTCTCAGGAGGGCAGTCTGCATTTCCTTCATACTGGTTGGTATTACTGGGGTAAACTTCTTTACTATGTACTTTTGGAAGTAATGTACTCTTCGAGTTTGCATTATTCAATTCCATGTCAGTTACCTGCTCTTCCATTTTTGAAGCACTGTCTTCTGGTTGAAACTGCAATGAGATGGCCATATCTGTGCCCTCACTGCCAACAGGACAGTCTGCTCTTCCTCCACACTGGTTGGTGTTACTGGGGCAAGCATCTTTATTATGTACTGATGAAACTATTGTACTCTGCGCATCCCACTCATCAGTTTCCATATCTGTTGCCTGCTCTTCCATTTCTGAATGACTGCCAGCTGGTTGTTGGCCTATATGCAGCAGGATACTGGATTCTGGACAGTTCCTGCTTTCTGCAGGACAGTCCACTTTCCCTTCACACTGGTTGGTGCTACTGAGACAAACCTTTTTTAAACCAGAGTTGCATGGAAAGTGTGCATCTTGTTCAAGTTTTTGATGTATACTATTGTTGTATGACCCAAGGTCTTCGGGGTCAGCAGCCTCTCTCTCAACTGAGACAGTTACAGAACTTTCATCAGCAAGCTGACAGAGTATGGCTTTGTCAGAATTACTACCAGAAGCAAGGCAAATAAGGGTATCTGACAGAACTGGGTCACCTTCCCTATGCTGTTTTTTATCACCATGGTTATTTGAGTCAGTAGTTTCCACGCTTGCCACCTTTTCTTCTGCTAATGTGATGCTATTGTCAATGGTCCGAAATGCAGACAATTCCTTCTTCAGTTGTCTGCTGTCCACATTTGGTCCCATGCCATTACTCTGAAAATTTGCTGGGTTTTCCGAAAACTTCTCTCCTGAACTCTGGTTCATGGCAAGATTCTTACATGGGGCTACTACATCAACTGAAAATGCTGGATTACTACCCACTGAAAGCAAACTTCTTTCTGCCTCATGCTGGTTTATACCTTCAAAGCTCATCTCTCTCTCACGATTTCTGGAGATTGTTTTATGATCTTCAGAAAGAGAATGGAGAATTTCTATATTTACTATTTTGTCCTGATGGACAACATCGGTGAAAACTCCCACGCCTTCAGTTTCCATTTTAATTTCCTCTGCTACAAATCTGCAATCCTCGCCTACACAAGTCTGAATACCAGGTATGTGTTTGTCCATGGTGGCATCCACAGTTAGGCACGCCTCACTTGGAAATGTAGTTTGCGTTACACATTGGCGGCAATGTTTATGACTTAATTCATGTGTCTCTCCAGTATCCATGCTAGAGACCATATTGGCATCTAATGCAGTGCTATGAGGGGACATTGTAGGCAAAGCACTTATTGGTGTTAAGTCACTGATACTTGCTGAAAGCATGTCCTTGTTACTTGTACATTGAAAACTACCACAGTGCATTTTTATATCATGTATCTTTGAAGCTTCCAAGTCCTTCACAGAGATTTGTGTCAAACTGTTGTCACCTGGGTGGTCAGTGACTGGAAGAGTGTCGCTACTCCGGAATGTAGTGTTGAAGCTCCCAGCTGAAGAGCCATCTTCTCGTGCTCCACACTGAACAGCAGTGCTGCAGCAAATGTCTACCATATTTGATGCAATAGCAGCAGGCAGCACTAGAGCTGTGGAGCTACACAGGGCGTGCTGGACATCTAATTTATCCCAGTGCATACTGCTGCTGTGCAACTCTCTGGCTTCAGTTTCTTTGTGGACTGCATTTGTTCTGGAAAGAGAGATTTCGGCTGGACCAAGACTTTGCATATGTAAAGTATCGCGACATGCTGGATGGTCATCTTCCTCAACATGTTGTCCTGTGTTTGTTTCCGGGACTTCAGTCCGTGCATCAGTGCATAAATCATTGTCAGACACTGAAGTAACTATACTCCGAGAACTGTCTTTGCTGTTGCACTGGTTGATATGGTCAATGTTCAAATCCCCATTATTAACCCCCATATGTAGTCCTTCTGCAGTCTGTTCTCTGTCATTTTCGGCCTCTTGGAGGTCACTACTTTGTAAAGAAATACTCTCTCTCAATACTGTGTCATTAGTGCATTCTGTTGCATTTATATCTTCAGTTTCTTTCTGCTGGTTGACTTGCGTTACATCCACTTCCAACACCGCCACATGCTTTACTGGACCTGAGGGACTGGCTGCAGGGGCTTCAGTAGTACGTACAAGCTCATCTATCTCCACATCCTGACTGCTTACAGACAGGAGCGCTCTGGTGGCAGTGTCACTTTGGCCTGCATTACTAACTGTCTCCGTCTTGGCAACCTCCAGATCTTGCTGTCCTTTGGGCTGCTCTCCTGCAGGTTCAATTTTCAGCTCCACAGCTTTATGGCTGTCATCTGCACGCACACACACAAATACATAAAAAGAGTGGAGTGTTAACCTCTTCTCTTTTTGCAATGTACATAAAATTATCACAAAATACTGGCTACAACTTTGTATTCTTATGCCGATCAATGGATTGATTTGGTAAATGGAATATACAGAGTTAAAATTACTTTCATATTAATTCTGTAGATATTAATTCTTAGACAGCCTACCCTTCTGGATATACTTTATGGTCCCTATGTTACCAATAATTCTTTTTTTTTTTTTTTGAGCCTGCACCCCCTCTGTTGGTCTGTGCTCTCTTACTCAGATTATAATATACTGCCCAACTTTTTGTCATTGTTAAGGTTTTCTTGCTCTCAATGTATTCCTGTCTACATGTTTTCTTTATAATAAGGGCATGTGAAATCCTGTACTCCACCTGGTGGAATCTAGTCACAACTGTGCAAGTATTACAGTATAACCAGATGGGTTAGTCTGATAGTCAGTTCCATCTGGATCAAGATAAACTGGCTTTATTCTACCATGCACTGGAAGTTTTCTGCTCCATTTCATCCCAATGGACCCATGAACATGTAGCTTCTGAAGAGGAGCTCACCAGAAGTGCTTTCTGTGGGGACATGCACCTTATGTCATCCTCTCTGGGCAAGCTGCAAATGCTAGGGTACCAACTCTCGTCACCATGGTGACATTTGAGCAGCGATACCCAACTCATCTTCCTGAAGGTGTCATCCAAGAAGCTCCATTCTCCTCCCCACCACCATCCACTGTGCACTCTATTTTATCACAGTCTACTTGTTCGGATTGGAAGGATGCACTCAGCCTCCCCCACCTGTCTCTGCTGGTGGCCAAGGAATAATACAAAATCCACTTAAAAAGTCTTCTGTGTTATTTTGATGCAGTTGGTGCCATGTATGCCAATAATTAAATCTCAGATAATTTGTATTGTTTATTCTTAACTTTTTCAGCAAGTTCTGGGAGCCTTCTTCAGCTTCACAAGCCTGCCCAAGGAAACCCATGTCCACACCTCCCAGGTTGCCCACCACCTACCTACTAACAATGAATTTAGTAAAGAAAGTCCCTTCCCCCAAACTTAGTGTGAGTAACCCGTCAACCTTTTGTTTTAACCTTCTTCTGATAAGCATGTGTGGCTCTGCCCACAGCAGGACAAGACTTCCTCAGCCTTTTACAACTGGGTACAGGATCTGAGTGGGAGGGGGTGGAGTGACCCAAGGCAGTGAGCAGCCCCCAGCAGACCAGAGTACATGGTTTTGGAGGAGAAGTGGTTGCAGTGGCCTGGAAACATGGACAGGTCCGGGTTGGGGGAAAAAGGTGGGGAAGGCCCAGAAAAATCAGTAGACAGGCACAATGAAGGATGGGCGAGTGGTCTGGGACAGTAGAGGTGGGTAGGCCCCAGGAAGGGAAGGTAAAAGATATGTTCTGGGAAGGGGAAATTATATTTCCTTACTGATGATTACAATTTTGCGTAGACTCTGTTCAAAGCCATGCATATGATATTGGCAGTCCTCCCCTACCAGCTGGGCCTGGTTCTAATAGTCTGAGATGTCTTAGGACACTCCCATTTCCAGAATCCCTCAGTCCAACCTTCAATCCAAGTCTGAAGAATAATACTTTCTCCTCTGTAACAGTACTTAGCATAGGAAGAACAGCGGGACCAGCAAACATCTAATCGGAGCTTAAAAAATCTCCAGCGTGCACTACAGGCTATGGGATCTCCCACTATTTCAGCATGTCAGCTGCAGGGGATTCTGGTATTTGTAGTTAGAAAAAACATCAGCTTAGAAAAATCACCAGAATCAGTCTGATACAATCCACTATACTGAAGTAAACAGTAGCTAATACAAAATGTTTTTGCACATAAAGTGCAAACTGGGATCATCTTGGACTTTTAAATCCACACCCAAATCCGATGACTCTTGGTGCTGTGAGAAGGAAGAGCTCCTGGCCTTCCTTATTGGCTTGTGACATCATGTGAAGGATGACATGGTGGACTCAAAGACTCTCTGGGACACTGCCTTATCCCCTTCTCTCTGGTCCCACCAGTCCCCTTGCAGGGTCCCTCGTATCCTGAGGGGGTCTCCAGGGACACTATTCTCCCTCCCCCCCAACTCACCACTCCCTCCCTTTTCCCCCTTTTTCTTTTATGTAAGCACTTATTTACTTATTAACCCGGCACTTATTGTCCACTCTTTCTACATGTGGTGTGCAACACTGTTGTAACACTAACACCTGCCTACAACTGTATGTTAGTGCTGATCTTGTAACTTGAATGTTTAATGTCTCATTCCTATTGTACCTCTTCCCCCCAGGTCACACCGGGAGAAGAGCGACTTGTTGCTCAGTGTGCCTTCCTGGTGAAACATTTCAATAAATAAATATTAAAGAAAGAAAGAAAAAGAGCCACAGGTGCTTACCTACACTTATGTTCAGAGTGCCCCGAATCCTCTTCTCTTAATGGGACCGACATTAAACCATTTTAGGAAGTGCCTTTTCCCTTTGTCCTTGGTCTTGTAGTCCCACTAGCCTTGCCTGCCAGTGCCTTGAGGAAGGCCAAATTTATAAATATGCCCACTAGAAAGCTGGCCCACCTGGCGCACCGGTTGGATTTCCGCTTGCGACGCCGGTGATCCAGGTTCGGGAACGTACCCAGGTTGCTGGAGGGCCAGCCGGAGAGGAGAAGGACAGAGCATCATATGGACTGCTCTTTCTCCGGGGGCAGGGTGAGGAAGTGCCTGGCGTGAGACGGACCCCTGGCTGAGGCCGGGAGTCACGCAGCTACCAGCGCTAGTCTGTAATGGAGGCGGGACGGACACTGGATGTCACTGCATCTCCCCACCTCCCAGAGGAAAAAAACAAGAAAATGGAGGTATGGGTCCTCAATTTCTACGAATCCCTCCCTGGGCTTCGATTAGCCACCATCGCTGCACTACAAACTAGTTACTGGTTCCACGGCACTGGAATTAGGGGAACCAGTGCCACAACCCCAACCTCTGGGGGGGGGGGGGCCAGGAGTGACTGGGAGTATGTGGGGAATTGACGGTTGGTGGGAGCCCTGGGGCCATGACCAGGACAGAGCTTGATGGAGGACCTGCCGGGGAAAAAAAAAATAAAAAATACTAATATGCCCACTAGAAAGAAAGGGAGGATGCTGTTTTCCTGCAAGACTGCAACTCCCCCTCCTCAAAGTCTCAAACCAATGAGCTGTTGCCACTGTGAGACCTAATGGGAGAACACACATCCCCGATTCCTTGCATCATTTGCCTGACAAGTGCAAAAGGAGCCCAAGAAAGAGGGCTGCATCAGCTCCCCACAGTTGGACCCCTACGGCTCTTTGCCACACCACTTTCCACGGCTACCAACTCTGCCTATAAGATTTATGCAGCTGCAAATAAAGTGATCAACTCCCGTCCAAAGTTTTTTTTTTTTTATAAGTTATTTATTGATTTATTTTTGTTTATTAAGGCACTTACTGGGTTGGGAGTACCCAAGAGTCATAGACAGAGGCAGGCTAATTCAGAAGGGAGTTTTTTTTTTTGGTCCCATATGGCGTGCCTAAACCCCTCTTGTTGTTAGGCTGCCACACTAAGGCACCTAAAGGACCCTATCCATTCATGGTAGCAGAGTTCCATAGAAAAAGCACATTTATTTTCAACATGCACCCTGCTGAAGTCCTGTTGACCGCTCTGCACCAATTCCAATCTACACTAGCTACTTCAAATACTTTATCCTGGAAAAAAAACCAAAAAAAAAACCACTAATCTATCCAAAAATTACTGCTCTGACTGACAAGTACCCTACCTGGTGTGCCTGCTGTCCAGCGGAGATGAAACAATCGACTGTTTAGACAGGAACAGGAGAGCATACCAAGGAAGTAGCCTCTCCTAGCTGTCAGACAAGGTGGGTCTCCAGTCCACTGCAAGAGGGAGGGTGAATCCTCAGATTATAGCTGCCTGGGATGGAAGGATCTATTGCACGAGAATGAATCCAATAAGACTACAGCTGCCCAGGGTGGAAGGATCCACTGCATGAGGGAGCAGGACTCCCCTAAAATGACAGCTGCCTGGGATGGAAGGATCCACTGTACAAGAGTGAATGCCCTAAAATTATAGCCGCCTGGGATAGCAGGATCCACTGTGTGAGGGTGACTCCCCTAAGATTACAGTGGTCTGGGATGGAAGGATCCACTACATGAGGGTGAATCCTCCAAAATTACAGCTGCCTGGGATGGCAGAATCCACTGCGTGAGGTTTCCTTAAGATTACAGCTACCTGGGATGGAAGGATCCACTGCGCAAGGATGAATTCCTAGGACTACAGATGCCGGAGATGGCAGGATCCACTCTGAGGGTGACTCCCCCAAGATTACAGCTGCCTGGGATGGCAGGATCCACTGTGCAAGGGTGACTTCCCTAAGATTACGGCTGCCTAGCTGGCCCAGTGGCACTGGAGGTTGAGTTGCTGGTCGCTACACCTCACACGCCAGCAACCTGGGTTCGGGAATGAGCCCGGGTCAGTAGGGCCGAGAGAGGACTGAGTGTCGAGAGGACTGCTCTCTCGGGTGAGGGAGGTTCTGTCGTCCCACTCGTTGACTGCCCTCTGGCGGTGGCTGGAAGGCAGTATGGGTCAGGAGGCACAACCGGCATCCTTGCGCCGTTTGGGGAGAGACAGGAGAAAACATGAAAAGGGAGCTGGCAGGCTCCATGATGGCCTATCATGTCCCCATGGCCAGCCACCCCCCCCCCCAGCTTCTGGATTATGCTCTGGGGGGTGCCGGTGCTCCCCTCCCTGGCCCTGCCACAGGGCAGAGAATTACCGGGGGGTGGGGGGTGCATGGTCAGAGCGGGTACGGAGGAGGAGTCCCTCCGATGGAGGGACATAGCTGCCTGCCAGGCTCCGATGGATAAAATCCTCTATGGAGAAACAGCTGCCTAGGATGCTAGGCTCTACTGCGTGAGGATGACTCCCCTAAGATTACAGCTGTCTGGGATGGAAGGATCAACTGTGTTAGGGTGAATCTCCCCCAAATTACAGCGGCCTGGGAAGGAAAGATCCACTGCATGAGGGTGAATCCCCTAAGGTTAAAGCTGTCTGGGATGGCATGCTCCACTGTGTGAAGTGGACTCCCCCAAGACTACAGCTGCCTGGGATGGAAGGATTCACTGTGCAAGGGTGACTTCATTAAGATTACTGCTGTCTGGGATGGAAGGATCCACTACACAAATATGATTCCCTTAAAAATTACAGCTGCCTGAATGGAAGATCCACTGCACGAGGGGGATGGAAAGATTCACTGCGCAAGGGTGACTCCCCTAAGATTACAGCTACCTGGGATGGCAGGATCCACTCCATGAGGATGAATCCCCTAAAATTAAAGCTGCCTGGGATGGCAGGATCCACTGTGTGAAGGTGACTCCCCTAAGATTACAGCTGCCTGGGATAGCAGGATCTACTGTGTGAGGTTGACTTCCCAAAGATTACAGCTGTGTGGGATGGAAGGTTCCACTGTGTGAGTGCAACTCCCCCAAGATTACAGCTGCCTGGAATGGTAGGATCCGCTGCGTAAGGGTGAATCCCCCAACATTATAGCTGCCTGGGATGGAAGGATCTACTGCGCAAGGATGAATTCCTAGGATTATAGATGCCGGAGATGGCAGGATCCACTCTGAGGGTGAATCCCCAATTACAGCTGCGTGAGAAGGAAAGATCCACTGCATGAGGGTGAACCCCCTAAGATTAAAGCTGCCTGGGATGGCAGGATCCACTGGGTGAGGGTGGCTCCCCCAAGATTACAACTGTCTTGAGATGGAAGGATCTACTGCGTAAGGGAGAATGCCTCCCCAAAAAAATAGCTGCCTGGGATGGAAGGGTCCACTGTGCGAGGATAAATACCCAAAGATTACAACTGACTGGGATAGCAGGATCCGTGTGAGAGGGTGACTCCCTTAAGATTAGTTGCCTGGGATGGAAGGACCCACTGCACAAGGATGAATCCCTTAAAATTACAGCTGCCTGGAATGATAGGATTCACTGTGTGAGAGTGACACCCCTAAGATTACAGCTGCCTGGCATGGAAGGATCCACTGCTTGAGGGTGAATCCCCCAAAATTACACCTGCCTGGGATGGAAGGATATGAAAACAAAGGGGAAACCAGAAGTAGTTTTGGCTAAGGTGGGGTGCAGGGAGCCACTACTTTTGAACAGTTTTCAGAAAGGGGGAAGAAAACACCTACTCTTATCTCTGTGAAGACCACTCTTGTTGCAGGGTTTCTTTGACAGGTTCTCTCTAGTTCTCTTTTCTTCTGGATTCCCTTCCTAAGTGAGAAAACAGATATAAATGTTAGTACACTGCCAAACCAGCTTTAATATCTGCATAAACACCACCCCCGGCCCCACTATATGTTTACAACTTCCCCTCTACAAACATCAGTGATCATACCTGGTTAAGGATCTTTCCACAGGACACAGGTAAATTCCAAATCTCATCAGCACAGAGGTGGCTGGGGCACTGTCACACCCTACAGGTATTGTGGCTCCTGTATGGAAGCAGTTCTGTTCAATGAGCAGCATGAACTGAATTTTACAGCGCATTACAGGTCTGCCAAGTGGGCAAAGGGCATGACAGTGCTGCCACCAAGGAGAACCTGCCTGGAATCCAACATTGTGGCCAGCTGGGGGGCCATAACCTCAGACGGAAGCACTCTAATCCCACATAGGGAGGGGCTGCGCCTGCAAACATATGCACACCCCCTGCCAATCAATCAAGAAGCAGGACTGCCGGCTCCATGGCACCAAGCGACCGGGGACTACTCGGCAAGGTGGTGATCCCGATTCTCCCTGGAGCCAGGGAGGACCGGATCGGAGACCGTCTGGGCGGGTTCGAGGCATCCGGACACTCTCTCTCCCGGAGGGAGAAGAGCCTGCATCACTCTGGAGCAGCTCCTGGCGGCCCGTTGTGGCAGCAAATTTTGCATTGTGGGTGACCACACATCGCACTGCATCCTGCTAGGATCGTGTAGCCGTCTTGTGTGCAGGGCAGGGGTCAAGGAGGAAACTGGGAAACTGGCTGCTCGGTCAACCGGATGACTGTCGCCAGGTCCCCTCCCACCATGAAGCCCAGCGCAACGCCCGTGTGCTGCTCCTGTGGCTCCATGCACCGGGTCAAGGCTGAACCCCAGGAAGACTGGGGTAGCTGTGAAGGCAGCGGCTCACCCTCCCAGTCAGAGAAACAGACACACACACCCACCCGCCCCCAAGAAAAATCAGAAATGGGGTCAGCTGTAAGGCGGCAGCTCAAACTCCCCACTTCCAACTATTTTTTTTCCCTTTCAAACTGTTCTCTCTTCCTATATGAACTCTCTCCAGATGATCTCTGTGCCCGCCACTATCCCGTCCACCTGAAGCTCTCCTCTTTCACTCCTCCTGGGCCCAGATCTCCAGCCACTACCGACCGCCCATCCCCCCCCCGGCTCTGAGTCGCCCAAGGTGGGACCACTAGATTAACTCCTCCTTGCGCACTATCTAGAATCTAGATGAGCAACCAGGTAGGGAGGAGAGCAGAGGAAGCAAGAGAAGAAGACAGACATTGGGCATGGTTGGCCGGCCCCCATGGACCCTACTACGCCTATCAGAAGGCAGAGGGTTTTTCCTTGTGTGTTCCCCTTTGGCACAGCATGCAATGGCGCCAGCGCAGGACTGCCCACAGACCACCTACTGTTGCCAGACCCCTCCTACTGAACTTTGCTACTGGATTGCCCCCAGCTTCCGCCAGGAGCTGCCACTGAGTGCAGTATCGCCCCAATCCCACCCTCCAGACGCTCGATCTTCTCCTCCCCACCAACCCCCAGTGACCCTGGCTCATTCCCAAACCCGGGTCGCTGGTGTGGCATGAGGTGTGGCATCCAGTGCCTCAACCCTCAGCACCACTGGGCCGGTTCCCACTTCCAATTAAAGGAATGCTGCAACAATGAACAAGGCAGCAGCTCCCCTCCCAGTCAAAGGCTGGAGCCATGAACAAAGCAGCAGCTTCCCCCTCCCCAGTCAAAGGCAGGCTGCAGCCAAGAACAAGGCAGCAGCTCCCCTCCCCACTCCCAGTCAAAGGCAGATGGCAGCCATGAACAAGGCAGTAGGTCCCTTCCCCACTCCCAGTCAAAGGCAGGCTGCAGCCATGAACAAGACAGCAGCTTCCCCTCTCACTCCCAGTCAAAGGCAGGCTGCAGCCATGAACAAGGCAGCAGCTTCCTCCCAGTCAAAGGCAGGCTGCAGCCATGCAAAAGGTAGCAGGCCCACCCCGGTCAATCCCCAAGACTGCAGCCTGGAAGAAAAACCTCACCTTAGTAAATGTGTTTCTTCTAATGGAGTCTTGCTGTATTCTGACAAATATGCAGTTAGTCCAAGCACTTGAACGGCTCCGGAGAGGAAAGAGCTAACTCTATGCCAGAGCATAGAATGTTGAGCTCGAGCTCGGTTCAAACCTCTCTGTCTGCTGCACTTTCAAGTGTAACCGTCAAATTCTTACAAGCTAACACTAACTAACTACACCTACTATGTGGAAATTGCAAAATTACTAGCCCAAGGAGCAACCAAGTATTTTGGATCCCAAAAGACTCAAGTCGAGAAATCCAAAAGAAAAAACTAGGTGGTGAACTGTAACTATCCAAAACAATATAACATAACCCACTCTCCCTCTCTAAAAGGGAGAGTGCCAAGTGCACCCCTGAGGTGCAGCACTGCGCCTGCCAGCCCACTTCCTAAAAAAACAGGTCCTGAAAGGGAGGCCGGGGGGTCAGAATACAGCAAGACTCCATTAGAAGACGCAATTACTGAGGTGAGTAATTTTCTCTTCAAACATGAAGTCTTGCTGCATTTGGACAATATGCAGACTATCAAGCAGTACCTCCATGGAGGAGGGAAGGAACCCATTTTGGGAATAGGCTCTGCAGTACTGCTGTACCAAACCTAGCATCACTCCTAGCCTGGATATCCAGAGAGTAATGCTTGGTGAATGTATGGACTGTTTTCCAGGTGGCTGCTTTGCATACTTCTAGTAAAGTTATCTCTCTGGCAGCAGCCAGAGAAGCAGCTATACCCCTAGTCGAATGAGCCCTCAGGCTTGAGGGGGGTATTTTGCCTAGCTTTTCATAGCAGAATTGTATACAAGAGACAATCCACCTGACAATAGTTCTCTTAGTAGCAGGTTTACCCTTCCCCACTTCACCATAAGTGAGGAACAACTGGAGGGAGTCAAACCGCTCAATGTAGTAGCTAAGAGCCCTTTTAACATCCAAACTGTGTAATCTTCTCTCTCCTGAAGAATGATCAGTGAAGAACACAGGAAGAGACATGGACTGGTTCAGATGGAAGTCTGAAACCACTCTGGGTAAGAACCTCTTGTTGGTTCTAAGGACCACATTATCTTTATGGGATGAGCTAAAAATCAGCCTCCACTGACCGAGCTTGTAATTCACTGATATGCCTTGCAGAGTTAATAGCTAGCAGGAACACAATTTTCCACGTCAAGTACTCAAGTTCTGCTGAGGCCAAAGGCTCAAAAGGGTGTTGCATAAGCCGAGCAATGCAAACATTAAGATACCAAGCAGGAGTAGGATCCCTAAAGGGGGGCATTGGTATGGAGCAATCCTTTGAAGAATTTACAGAAGACAGGATGAGATGCCAGTGAGGAGGGCTTTCCCACTGACAGAAATGCAGAAACAGCTGCCAAGTGCACTTTGATAGTAGCTGGGCTGAGGCCTAAGCCATTCAGATGAACCATATAATCCAGAACTGCAGCCAAGTCAGCAGAATCTGGGGATATGTGCTTACTGGAACACCAAATGCTGAATCTTTTCCATTTGGAGGTATAAGCTTTTCTGGTGGCAGGTTTTCAAGAAGCCTTGAGAATGTCCAGAATCCCTTGAGACAAATTCAGAGTTGCATATTCTAGCTCTTCAAGAGCCATGCCCCGAGGTTAAGAGACCGAAGGTTGAGGTACCAAATTCTACCCTGAGATGTGGTTAGCAGATTGCGATTCTTGGGAAGAGCTCAAAGAGGGCCGGGGGGGGGAATGGACTGCCAGGGACAGTAATACAGGATACAAAGGCTGTCTGACCCAATCTGGAGCAACCAGGATCACTTTGCAAGACTGACTTTATCTTGACCAGAACTTTGAATAATAGAGGAAAGGTGGGGAAAGGCATACAGAAATTTCCCCAGCCAATCCAGGAGTAGAGCATCCAGGGGGACAAGAGCCCAATACTGGGGGTCTGCAACAAAAGAGGAAGTTGGTGCATGTCTGGGGCTGCAAAGAGGTCCATCTCGGGAGTGCCCCACCGTGAGACTATCACCTTCAACACTAAGGGGTCCATGGACCACTTGTGATGGCCCTGAGAAATCCTGTTCAAAGCCTCTGCTAGAGCCGGCCCGGTGGCGCAGAGGGTTGAGGTGCTGGACGCCACACCTTGCACCACGCCGGCGACCCAGGTTCGGGAACGAGCCCGGGGCACTGGGGTCGCCAGGAGGAGAAGAATGAAGCGCCCAATGGCTGCTCTTCTCCGGGGGGGGGGGAGGGTTCACTGCAAGCTCCCGTCATTATACCGCCATCTACAGAAGCCTGGTGGGTAGGTGCGGTAGTGGAGCAGCAGCATGGGCATTGGGCAGACGCTGGCAGGGGGTGGAGCCTTATAGCTCATTGGCCCCCACTGCATGCCGATGTCTAGGGAGAACAAGGGAAAAACCCCATGGTCTCTACCAGGCTCGTCTCGGGCTCGCAATGGCAGAACCCACAGTACAGGACCCGCATCTCAGCATGTTGGCTTTGGGGAGAGGAGTATGGGGGAGTGCCTCTTCACCTGCCCGGGGGGGGGGTTATCCGGGTGCCTTGGTTACTGTGTGGATCTGTGGTACTCTAGGAGCAGATCGCAGCGAGACCAGGGAGAGCAGTTCAGAGGATGTCAGAGAGGGGAGAGACGAGGTAGTCAGGAGCATAAATACTAGGTTTTTAAAATAAAAATAAATTAAAAAAAAAAAAATAGCATCTACTAGCACATTGTCCTTCCCTGGAAGGTGGACTGCTACCAGAGAAGTCTGTAGAGAATAAGCCAGGGACCATATTGTCATGGCTTCCATGCGCAAGGCTGTAGACAGAGTGCCTCCCTGCTTGCTGATGTACCACATGGTGGTGGTGGTGGTGGTTGTGTCTGTTCTGACCTGAACCACCTTGTTCTGTACCGATTCTGAGAAGGCTTGTAGAGCCAGGTACACAGCCCTGAGCTCTAGGAGACTGATGTGAAGTAGAGACTCCTGAGGCGACCACACTCCCTGTGCTGTAAGTGCTCCCAAGTGAGCACACCATCCCAGGAGAGGCGCATCTGTGGTGAGAACCACAGAATGAGACTAGGTGATGAATGGGACTCCTTGGCTGAGGCTGTTCTGGTCCAACCACCACCGGAGAGCTTGGATCAGAGTCTGAGTCTGAGTCACTGGATTCAGTTTGGTTAGAGGGTCTTTTTTTCTGGGACCAAAAAACCCTCAAGTGGAACTGAATGTCCCTCATCTGAAATCTGGCACCTTGTACCACTGCAGTGGAGGCTGCCATGTGGCCCAGGAGTTGAAGAAAATGCCTTGCTGGTCGAGAGACCAGAAGACGAAAGGAAGAAGCCAGGTCTGTGAGGGCCTTTACCCGTGCTAGAGAAGAAGGGCTCTTGCTTGGACAGTGTCCAACTCTACCCCTATGAAGGTCAGGAGCTGCACTGGTTCAAGAACTGACTTTGGAAGATTGATGAGGAATCCTAGGGAAGTGAGCAACTGCTGAATCACTTGTAGGTCTGACCTGACTTGGTCTGAAGACTGCCCCACAATGAGCCAGTCGTCGAGGTACAGGAATATGGAGATGTTTTGCCTCCTTAGGAAGGCCACTACTAGTACTAGGCATTTTGTGAATACCCTTGGTGCCGATGCTGGCTCGAAGATCATTGCTCTGAACTGATAATGGCCTGAAGGCAATTCGAACAAGAGGTACTTTCTGTGGGAGCACCTGATGGGAATGTGAAAGTAGGCATCCTTGAGGTCCAGGGAGGCTAGCCAGTCCCCTGGCCTCAGAGAGGGAAGAATTATTCCCAGAGTCACCATTTTGAATTTTTGGCTTTAGTAGGTGCTTGTTTAAGTACCTTAGCTCTAGGATGGGTCGCCACTCCCCTGTCTTTTTCAGGGCAAGGCAGTATCTGGAGTACACCAGATACCTGGAAGACACCAGGAGAAAGGACTGCTGTGTGACTGAACTTCTCTGCTGGGACTATATTGCCCTCCTTCCCTCCCACCGAAAGCTAGTTCTACTTTTATAGGCACAGAATTTGACTGATAACAGGAACTTCCTGTTTGGGAGCAGGAAGTGAGTGATCACAGAACCACCAAGGACCCACCATCCTAGAAGGGCAAGAGTAGCTCTCTGGCCCCCTCTAGCTGCTGGAGGTCTGCCTCTGAGCAAGTAAGTGGTCTACTGAGAAATATAAGATATTCTTGTCTCAGAACAGGACATTCAGGAGCTTAAAGGGCACACAGGCAGAAAGTAAGGAGAGAGAGAAAAAGAGAAGAGTAAGGATTGCAAACAGTTAAGGGGCCAGAAATAAGACATGATTGGAGTGGTGCAGTGCAGTGGCTGTGGAGCAACAGTCTTCTGGGAGATGTTCTGGAGGATGCGGTGTTGTCCCATCTGCAGGCACCTCTCTGGGCTGAGGAGGAGGTTGCTCATCTCCAGGCTGAGTTGGCCAGGATTTGTGGGACCTCCTCTTCCATCCAGGGACCACCAGTGCCACTGCCGTTGCCTCAGAGGTTGCCAAGAAAGAGGAGCGGTTGGACCACAGTGGGCTCAGGGAGGGTGAGGGTGGTGGAACAGAGGCGCATCCCTCCAGTTGTACCTCTCCACAATTCTTATGCCATTCTGGCAAAGTGTGGTTCCTCTATGGAGGCACCCACAATGGAGACCAAGGAGGATGCTGGGAACCTCCACAAAGGAGACCCACAGGAGGGTGGCAGGGGACCCGGCAGGGGAAGGAAACAACTCCTGGTGGGGGACTCCATTGTTAGGAAGGTAGAACTGGGGGAGGAAGGGGAGAGGGAGGTAAGGTGCCTGCCTGGTGCCATGGCTTGAAGGGACAGGGAGCGAATCCTCAGGATTGCTGGAGCAGCTGCACAGGGGAGGGAGCTGGATGTCATTGTCCACCTGGTACAAATGACCTGGCTAAGAAAGGGATTAGAGAAGTGCAGGAACAGTTTGTGGAATTGGGGAGGGGCCTTAGTCAAGTAGCACGCACGGTAACCTTCTCGGAGGTGCTACCCATCTATGGCATAGGAGAGGCTAGGGTGTTCCGCACCATGGGATTCAATCAGTGGTTGAAAAACTGGTGTGGAGCTCAGGGATTTGGCTTCATTGGGGACTGGGGGTCCACCTGGAGTGATGTAAGCCTATACTGGCATGATGGGCTGCAGCTGTCTGGGAGGGGAACCAGGATCCTAGGTGATAGGTTTAAATGCTTCATTGGCAAGCTTTTAAACTAGCCAAGGGGAGGCACTGGAAAGGAGCAGGAAAATCCTAGCCCCCAAACAATCCTGATAGTAAAGTCTGCAAACACCAACATAGAGGTGTCGATAGGGAGAAGGGCAGGGTAAATGGAGAAAGTGACAAAGGCAAGAAGGACAGGGATGGGGCAAAAGGAGTAAGGCCATCAGGAAATGGAGGGTAATGAGTACCAATGCCCGTAGTCTGGGCAACAAGCTCCCTGAGCTGATGGCCTTAATGGAAGAGGGATGCCTGAATATCGTAGCAGTCACAGAAACATGGTACACAGAGAACCATGACTGGGATGTTAACATACCAGGGTACATAACCTACAGGAGAGACAGGCAGGGGAGAAGAGGGGGAGGAGTAGCTCTCTATGTAAAGGAAGGGATAAAAGCAACTGAACAAAAGAGTAAACAGGGAGGAGAGGAGGCACTGTGGGTCACCTTGGAGACTGGAAAGGGCACCACAATCCGCACAGGGTTGTGTACAGACCCCATGTCAGGGAAGGAATGGACAAGGATATGATGGAAGGCATTCTTAGAATGGCAGAGAAAGGAGATACTGTTGATGGGAGACCTGAATATGCCAGATGTTAACTGGAGCACATTTGCTGCACCACATCCAAAACAGGGCCATTCTTGATGCCCTACAGGTGGCAGGCATTAGACAGCTAGTTTCAGAACCCACTGTGAGGGAGCAATCTTAGACCTCGATTCTCTCAAACGGGGCAGTGAGAGGATCTCAGATCTAGAAGTGGGTTGCCATCTGGGGACAAGTGACCATCAAACAGTGTGGTTCACGTTAAACTCAGCTACAGAGTCAAGCCATACAAAAGTGAGGGTACTGGACTTTAGGAGGGCGGACTCTGGCAAGATGGGAGAGTGCCTCAGAAAAGCAGTAGCAAACAGGCTAGAAGGAGGTGTGGAGCAACAATGGGGAATTATCAAAATTGCCATCACAGAGGCAACAAGCCTTTGTGTGAAGCAAATAAACAAATCAAAACGAAAGAAAAAGCCACTATGGTTCTCAAAAGAGGTGGCTGTGAAAGTCAGGAAGAAAAGATAGCATTCGGAAGTACAAGGAAACACAGAAGGAGCAGGACAGAGAGCTGTACTAGTTAAGGCAGAAGGAAACAGGGAGGAAGTCAGAATAGCAAAGGCCCAAACTGAGGAAAAGATAGCCAACCCAGTTAAGAAGGGGATAAAACCTTTATATGTACATCAGCGGCGTAGAAAGACAAAGGAGGGATAGTGAGGCTGAATAGAATGAATGGTGGGTGGGCAGAGGGACAGTGAAAAGCAGGAATACTGAGCAATATTTCTGCTCAGTATTCCTAAAAGAGGGCGGAAATGCCTAATCCAATTAACAGAAGCACTCTTGATAGGGGGGTCGATCCCAGTCCTTTCACAGAAGAAAGGGTTCTGCAAGAACTCCTAAAACTGAAGGTGGACAAAGCAATGGGTCCTGATGGAATTCTCCCCAGAATTCTAAAAGAATTAAGGAAGGAACTAGTGAAACCACTGGCTACTCGTTTTTAATAAATCATGGGAGGATGGTGTGGTACCCGAGGACTGGAGTAAGGCGGATGTGATTCCCCTTCACAAAAGTGGGACCAAGACAGAGGCAGGAAACTACAGGCCTGTCAGTCTGACCTCTGTGGTAGGGAAAGTGATGGAGTCACTTCTGAAGGAAAGAATAGTTGAGTACCTAGAGGCCAGTGGAGCACAGGACCCAAGGCAGCATGGGTTCTCAGCGGGAACGTCATGTCAGACGAATCTAATAGATTTCTTTGACTGGGTGACCAAAGTAGTAGACCAGGGAGGGGCTGTGGACATGGCCTACCTAGACTTTAGCAAGGCGTTTGACAGTCCCACACAAAAGATTAATAATCAAATTAACCAGCCTGGGAGTGGAACCCAGGGTGGTAGCCTGGGTAAAACATTGGCTGGACAACAGGACACAGAAGGTAATTGTAAATGGAGTCCACTCTGAAGAAGGGGGTTACCAGTGGGGTACCACAGGGTTCAGTATTGGGTCCAGTCCTTTTTAATGTCTTCATCAGTGACATTGCAGAGGGACTGGAAGGAAAAGTATGCCTTTTTGCAGATGACACAAAGATCTGCAACAGGGTTGATACACAAGGAGGTGTGGAAAGGATGAAAATGGACTTGGCAAGGTTAGAGGAATGGTCAGAAGTATGGCAGCTAGGATTCAATGCAAAGTGCAAAATAATACACCTGGGAAACAAGAACCCAGGGGAAGAATACACAATGGGTGGGGAGGTAGTAACAACAAAAAAGGAAAGGGACCTGGGGTAATCATATCAGATGACCTTAAGGTTAGCAAGCAATGTGAGAAGGCAGTAGGGAGGGCTGGGGGTATACTGGGATGTATAGGGAGAGGCATCAGCAGCAGAAAACAGGAAGTTGTTATCCCTCTGTACAGACAGTTGGTGAGACCCCATCTGGAGTACTGTGTCCAGTTCTGGAGACCCCATCTCCACAAGGACATAGACAGGATAGAGGCAGTCCAGAGGAGGGCAACTAAAATGGTGCAGGGTCTGCAAGAGAAGCCGTATGAGGAGAGACTAAAGGAGCTCAATATGTATACCCTTGAGGAAAGAAGGGAGAGGGGGGACATGATAGAAACTTTCAAGTACCTCAGTGGAATCAACAAAGTCCAAGAGGGTAGCATCTTTCAGAAAAAGAGACTTGCAAGAACAAGGGGACACAATTTAAAGATAGAAGGAGGCGGTTCAGGGGCAATGTGAGGAAGTATTATTTCACAGAGAGGGTAGTGGATGCATGGAACAGCCTTCCTGAGGAGGTTGTGGGGTCTAAAACTGTGGGAGAATTCAAGAATGCATGGGACAGACATAAGGCAATTCTTGTGGGGGATAGAAAGAAATAGGCTGTTGGTTAACTAGGATCTGTGGCCTATCCTGTAGGTAGGGAAATGGGCAGACTAGAGAGGCCTAGCGGTCCTTATCTGCCGTCAAAGTCTATGTTTCTATGTTTCTTGCAGACCTTTGGCCCCTATGTACTGTAGGAACTCTCTCTATAGTTCTGAGAGTCAGTAGAAAGGAAACCTCTGCCTCTAGGGCAATGGTTTCAGAGAAGTTTGCAGGTGGAAAAGACCTGACCCTCAGCTTTGGGAATCTTTTGAAGCAGAGGGCCAGTCCCTGGCTTACTACCTCCAGGACCCACTTGTCTGAGGTAACAGACTTCCAGGCCTGGAAGTAGTAAGCCACTCTGCCTCCTACTGGAGGGGGAGAAAAAAAAAAAAAAAAAGATCAACCTGGGCCGACACATCAGGGTGTCAGCTTGGCAGGAGCCTTGGACTGAGAGGAGGATGCAGCCCTGCTCATCCCCCTTCTGCCTCTCCCTCTCCCTCTGAAGAACCCCCTCAGAGGAAAAGGAGAAGAGGCCTGTGCCTGGTATAAAGGCCTGTGAAAAGGCCTGCCCCTGCCCCTAGATTGCTGCTTTTGAGGAGTTGCATGCCTTTCCTTGGCCTGTGCACTCCTATAGGCGATCCTGTATTCGTCCATTTTCTTCATATAATTCTCAGTCTGCTCCCCAAACAGAGAATTATCCACCACAGGGAAATCCATGGCCTTAGCCTGGGTGTCCTGTGACAGGCTAGTACATCTGAGCCAAGCCAGACTCCGAAGAGCCACAGATGTAGCCATGACTAGGGATGTAAGTTTGTCATGGATGAGGTTTTAATGACTCACTGTTTGTTCATGAAATCATTAGTAAACAGTAGTAAATGTTGTGGCACTGTCATCATTGATGACACTAGTGAAAGTCATGGAAGTCCTGAATAAAAATAAAACATCATGGAATCAATGACGTGTATGACTGCCATGACAAACTTACATCCCTAGCCATGACTCTTGATAACACATCTTTGGAGTCTACAGCAGCATGAAACTGGAATTTTGATGCCTCTATCCCATCAGCAGCCACCTCCTCTAACTCCTTGGCTAGCTGGGGGGAAGCCTGTTTAGCCAGTTCCAGTACAGTATTCCACCTGGACTTGTGGTATCTGGCTGTATAGGCCATGTAGTTAGCCTGACCGAGTCCCAAAGAGGATGCCAAATACTGTTTTTTTTAGCCATGGCATCTATGTTCCTGGAATCCTTATCTGGGGATATTAAGCCACGATTATGCTAGCCTTATCACAGGCTGCAGCCTGGCACAACCCCAACATGGCTGCATTGCTGGTACAAGAAATCCGTACCCGAGCCTGACAGCACATAGCTCTTGTCAGTTCAATGTTAATATCGCGCAACCGAATTAGCGCTGCACATAAGCGCGGTCATGTTAGCACTATGCTCTCAAAGCGTATAGTGAAAATAGCGTAAATAATAGCAATAGCATTCGTCTTAAACAAAAAGAAATAGCGTTCGACTCAATCAGCAAAAAGAAATACACCCCTACCTTCCTTCTTGAAGAAGTACTGATATCGGGTCATAGGTCGGGTCAAGGTTCACGTATGTGTGTGTTACTGTCTATTATGTTCTTCAAAACTAGTGTTATTCTCAGCAGTTCCACCTACAGTCTTCCAGTCCCTTGCTCTCCTTCCTGTCCCTCGTTTTCCCTTCCTGTCTCACGCACTCCTTTCAAAATGGCACAGAATGACAGCAAAGAGACTGCAGTTGAAAAGGTAACCTTTAATTTAATACGCAATACACCCAACTAGTGATTCGTCAAAAAGTAAGTCAGTTCAGTCAGAGTCAGTTCCTAGTACTGTAGCTGTACTGTTGTGGCATCTAGGCCTGCAGCTGAAAATTATACGCTAACCCCCTCAGATACTCCGCTCTAGGTCTTTCCCTGTATTCTTGCACTATGTCACAAATTCACTTTGCAGTGTCCTTATACTTTTTTCTCATTTGACAAACAGTACTGCTTGCCACTAGCTGCTCCATCAAGGTTGTGTTGCACTACTGTTCCATTTTTAGACAGCCAATGAATTTCCAGATTGATGGATTGTGTGCCCCTACAAAATGATTACATTTTCTGTGCCATGCCTCAACGGAGTTTATTGTGCATGGCAAGTCAGACTGCAGAGTCATAGCGCACGTCCTTTTCGCTCTCCATCTCCAAAAATCTGATGGCCTAGAGTGTCCTGTATCTTTATTACCTCAGATTTATGCGACTGTGTACATGCACTACATTGCCAGACACTATTTTGGTCCACGCTGAGATGACAGCGCGATTCTGACATGCGCTATAGTGGTTGCGCTATACTCACCGGATACCAGTCTTGTTCATTCGTTTGTCCACAGGAGGTAGAGAATTTGGTGTCTTAAGCAGTCTTTGTGTCTGTTTCCCAAACGATTTATGAAGGGGAATAGAGAGTGTCTTGGACTCTGGGATGTCCATCATCTCCACATAGTCGGGCTCCTCTTGTTCCTCAGCAGCTTCAACCAAAGGGAGCTGGAGGGCTTTTTTCACTTTTTTGTAGAACATAAAGTGGGAAGGGGACTCAAAGCCTAGGAGGGGAAACACCAGAAGGTCTGTCTGGGGAGATGTCCTGTTCTATGAGCTCATCCAGACCTTCTATACCATCATCATCATCGTTGTCGTTATCATAATCTTCACCCCCTCCAGGTCCGGTTCATAATACTCTTCAGGGGTATAATCCAGAACTGGAGAAACTGACCAAACCAAATGCCTACCTGATGGCGCCGGATCAGTCAGAACCGGACAGAGCGATTCCACAATACTAATCGCCCTGGTAATTTCTTCGGCGGTTGGACGATGCGGTTCTGGATCTGAACCGGACAATTTGTCTTTCTTTTTTCTTTCTCAGGATCGGCTCTTTTGCCCGAAGGAGTATCCCCATGGTCAGAAGGCACTCCCTCAGGTTCAGTCAGAACCGATCCGGGCTGGCCAACCAGATCAGCGGACTTTTCAGCCTCCTTTTCCCCAAGCCTGCCCAATATTTTATCAAGGGTGGCCTTAGGTTTTTTTTTTTTTTTTTAAACAGATTTGGCAGTCTGAACAGAAGTGGTCAAACCCCAGACAGTAAACACAGGTGGTGTGGGGATCAACCTTAGAAAAGGCCTATACACACACACACACACACACACACACACACACACTCTGCAGTGCTGAAACACAGTGGGCCCGTTTTTTTCTTTTGGGTATCTCAGACGTAGCCATCCTAAACAACAAAGTACCCTTTGGCCGGCTACAGCCAGGCAAGACTCAATTATCAGTTCCTAACCGTGTTACGGGTACTGGAAAAAAAACTTTAAAAACACTTTTTTTTTTTTAGAACGGATAAGGACCAGTATCTCACACTAACCCACAATTCAAATAAAGAAACCGAACAATCGGTTCAGCCAACCCAATAAAGAAATTTTAACACAATTTCCACACAAAACACTGTTTTAAGCAATCAGTCCACTACCTACACACTTGTTGTACTGCAGACAGGGATCTGAACCGAAGGAACAGAAAATAAACCGACATTTTACTTATATCGAACCGAAAACGTAGGAGAGATCTCTGGAGCAACTGTTCAGTTAGGCGGTAAAGAATCTGATGGTTACACTTGGAAATGCAGCAGTCAGAGATTTGAACCGAGATCGAGCTCAACGTTCTATGCTCTGGCACAGAGTTAACTCTTTCCTCGCCAGAGCAGTTCAAGTGCTGGGACCAACTGCATATTGTCAAAATACAGCAAAACTTCATGTTGTTTGAAACGCCATGCAGCCTGCACTGTGGTGGTGTTGGCGCTCGCTATCCAGATGACCTGGAGGAGAGTCTGGTGGCAGATGTTGGGAGACACTGCAGACTGGGCAGAGGAACGGTGGTGGTGTTGGGGAACCTAAACATGCCAGGAACAGACTGGGAGACTGACATCTTCCGTGACCAGGGAACAGAGGTTGTTGGATGTCTTTCAAGACGCGTTCCTAACTCAGCAGGTGGGGGAAACCGACCAAGGAGGCGCGGGTACTGGATGTGGTCCTGGCAGACAGTGACCAGATTAGGGGCCTGGAGGTAAGGGACCCATTGGCGGGGAGTGACCATGCCACAGTCTGGTTCTGCCTGGACCTAGGAGGGCTAGAAGGCTGCACAAAGACGGAGGTAACCGACTTAAGGGGAACGGATTTTAAGGAAATGGGAAGGGTCCTTAATGAGCATTTGGATGTGATTGGGCAGACATGGACGCTAATAGTAGGTGGGAAATCATCAGGAGAGGGGTGCAAGATGCTACCAGCACCTGTGCAAGAGTAAGATGAAAATGCGGTAGGGACCGAAAACCCTGCTGGTGGACCAGGGAGGTCCAGGAGGTGGTGCGGGGAAAGAAGGCAGCCTATAGGCAATTCAAGTGCTCAAGGAGTGAAAGGGATCGAGGGGAGTATGAGCTGATGGCTAGAAGGGCCACTAGGGTGGTGAGGGCGGCTAAGGCAAGGAAGGAGCAGAACCTGGCCAGGGAAATTAGGAGAGGGAACAAGAGGTTCTTTAGATACACTGGGGAAAAACGAAGGGTGAAGGGGCAGATTAGCAGGATGAAATCAGGGGAGAGATGGGGACAAGACCTGGGGGAGCAGGCTGAGGTACTAAATGAGTACTTCACCTCAGTTTTCACCAAGGAAAATGGGGGTGCTGCATCATACATGGGAGGAGACAGAGATACTGAGGAGGGGGGACCCTTACTGATCGGCGGGTCTGGGGAGAGGGGAAGGCATCACTGGCAGGAGGGGGGAGGGCTAAGCAGGGAGAAGAGGTACTGGAAGTGGAAATCACAGCAGAGAGAGTGAAGGAAGCCCTCAGCTCCCTTAAGACAGAGAAAGCACGGGGCCGGATAAATTACATCCCAGAGTGCTGAAGGAACTTCGGATGTCCTGGCGAAACCCTGCGGAGCTTTCACCATCTCTCTGAGGACAGGGTGGGTGCCCAGGACTGGCAGGGTATGACATAAGTGCCTATCCACAAGGGGGGGGTCAAGGGAGGTGGTAGGAACTACAGGCCTGTCAGCCTGACATCGGTGGTGGGCAAGGTGATGGAGAGCATTGTCAAGGAGAGGCTGGGGGAGAGACCTGGAAAAGTCAGGGTGCCTGGACGGTAGACAGCATGGATTTGTCCCGGGGAAATCGTGTCAGACAAACCTTGTGGAGTTCTATGACTGGGTAACGAGTGCCTTGGACCTGGGTAGACGAGTGGACGTCCTCTTTCTAGACTTCAGCAAGGCATTTGACTCTGCCCCTCACATAGGCCTGTTGGATAAGCTGGGAGAAATGGGGGTGGGGAACCAGATGATCCGATGGATAGCAATTGGCTCCAGGACCCGGACCCAGAGGGTCATAGTTGGCGGATAGTCTCCTCCCAAAGAGGGTCATTAGTGGGGTCCCACAGGGATCAGTCCTTGGGTCCCTCCTGTTCCAGCGCCTCGTCTCTGACATGGGACAGGAATCAGGAGTGAGATGAGTCTCTTTCGGATGACTCAAAACTGGGGGCGGTGGTGGATGGGAGGAGGGAGGTGGCCCTACAGGGGACCTGGAGGCTCTGGAAGGATGGTCTAGAAAGTGGAAGCTGAGGTTTAATGCAGGAAATGCAAGGTACTCCACCTGGGGCCAGAAACCGGGCCAACTGTACACCCTGGGGGATGCTACAAGTCTCGATGGCTGAGAGGGACCTGGGGTGGTGGTGGATGTCAAGATGAACAACTCGGAGACTTGTAGGAGGGCAGCAGCCAAGACCAACAGGATGCTGGGATGCATCGCTAGGGGATCACCTCCAGAAGGAGGAGGTGATACTCCTCTGTATAACTTGCTTGGTGAGGCCACACCTTGAGTACTGCGTGCAGTTTGGAGGCCACACTTAAGAGGGACATTAAACTCCTGGAGAGGTCCAGAGGAGGGCAACCAAAATGATTTGGGGCTTGGGGACAGGACCTATGAGGAGGGCTCGAAGAGCTAAATATGTACACATTGGAAGAGAGAAGGACCGGGGGGACATGATAGAGGTCTTCAAGTACATGAAGAGGGTAAATAGGGGAAGAACAGTCAGGGTGCTTGAAGGAGGGAGGGAGGGGCCACTAGAGGGCATGGGTGGAAGCTGGAGGGAGGGCGATTCAGGGAGAAAGGAGGAGGTGCTACTTCACTGGGAGAGGTGGTGGAGCCATGGAATGCACTGCCTAGGGGCTGGTGGAGGCAGAGGCAGGTGGAGGGTTCAAGAGGGGCTGGGACAGGTACAGGGGAAGGGTTCTGGAAGCAAAATCCAATGCAGCAAGAATATCTGGAACTGGGAAGGGAGAAGCCAGAGAAGGCGAGGTGGGCAGCAAGGTCAGCACCCAGGGTGGGGGCTGACCAATCAAGCAGACTCGAAAGACCGTTAGGCCTATTCTGCTGGCATTTTAGTATGTTAGTAAACATCTGGTGTTGGTCAGCAAGGTGGGCAAGGACTCCCTACACACTGTCCCTAAAGGGTCTAGTGGAGCCGTAAGAACAGCTAGCTCTGGCATTCGCCATCAGATCCAAAAATGATTTTTTTTTCTTGAATGGCGATTTAAAACAAAACAAAATCGCACAGTTTGGCAGTATGAAAGGTGGTTTAAATTACTAACATACTAAAATGCCAGCAGAATAGGCCTAATGGTCTTTCGTGTCTGCTCGTTTGGTCAGCCCCCACCCTGGGTGCTGACCTTGCTGTCCCCCTCGCCTTCTCTGGCTTCTCCCTTCCCAGTTCCAGATATTCTTGCTGCATTGGATTTTGCTTCCTGAACCCTTCCCCTGTACCTGTCCCACCCCTCCTGAACCCCTCCACTGTCTCTGCCTCCACCAGCCCCTAGGTAGTGCATTCCATGGCTCTACCACCCTCTCAGTAAAGTAGCACCTCCTCCTTTCTCCCTGGTGGAGTACCTTGCATTTCCCTGCATTAAACCTCAGCTTCCACTTTCTAGACCATCTTTCCAGAGCCTCCAGGTCCCCTGGAGGCCACCTCCCTCCTCCCCATCCACCACCGCCCCCAGTTTGAGTCATCTGCAAGAGACTCATCTCCTCTGATACCTGTCCTTATGTCAGGATACGTAGGCATTGAACAGAAGGGGCCCAAGGACTGATCCCTGTGGGACTCCACTAATGACCCTCCTTGGGAAGAGACTATCCCACCAACTCACGACCCTCTGGGTCCGGTCCTGGAGCCAATTGCCTATCCATCGGATCATCTGGTTTCCCACCCCATTTCTCCTAGTTTATCCAACAGGCCACGTGGGGAACAGAGTCAAATGCCTTGCTGAAGTCTAGAAAGAGGACATCCACTGGTCTACCCAGGTCCAAGGCACTTGTCACCCAGTCATAGAACTCCACCAGGTTTGTCTGACACGATTTCCCCGGGATGAATCCATGCTATCGTCCAGGCACCCTGACTTATCCAGGTCCCCCCCAGCCTCTCCTTGACAATGCCCTCCATCACCTTGCCCACCACTGATGTCAGGCTGACAGGCCTGTAGTTCCCTGCCACCTCCCTTGATCCCCCCTTGTGGATAGGACTACATCGCCACCTTCCAGTCTTGGGGCACCCATCCTGTCCTCAGAGAGATGGTGAAAGCTCCGCCAGGGTTTCGCCGGACATCTGCAAGTTCCTTCAGCACTCTAGGATGTAATTTATCCGCCCCGGTGCTTTCTCCGTCTTAAGGAGCCGAGGGCTTCCCTCACTCTCTGCTGTGATTTCCACTTCCAGTACCTCTTCTCCCTGCTTAGCCCTCCCCACCTGCCAGTGATACCCCCACGACCTGCCGATTGGTAGGGCCCCCCTCCTCATTATCTCTGTCTCCTCCATGTATGATGCAGCATCCCCATTTTCCCTGGTGAAAACTGAGGTGAAGTACTCATTTAGTACCTCAGCCTGCTCCTCTGGGTCTTTAAATACTTACTGCAAAGTGGCGCAAAAGAAAATACTTTGGCAGCAATAACAGTGCAACAAGATAAAAAGGCTGAGCTAGCCCTGCAACAACATTAAACAATTCCCTGGAGGAAGGGTGACACTGGCACACACCAACTTGCAGATGTTTGACGTAGGAGGGTTTTGTCCAAAGCAGGGTCAGGAGTTCTCTGAAGGGGTGGGTGCTGCTGAGCACCATACAACTACCCTGTCAGGTGCTTTTCCACGCTGCCTTGTCAGGCTGTGGCTATGTCGTGGGAGGGATAAGGGGAGGGGTTAAAAGGCAAGACGACTAGGCCAGATTAAGTCACCTCATCCCATCACTCCCTGCTGGGCAGCCCCCCCCCACACACACACATCACCGCCTCCTAACATGCTGTACCATCGGATATACAGACAGCTCTCAGCACAGTATTTACTTGGGAAAGGGGCCCACCTCCAAGGTTTCACCTGTGCTGGTGGCAGTTCAGGGGGCCAGAGCTCAGGGGAACAAAGACAGGTAAGGAGTGTCTGTTCCCTTGGATACGGAGGCAGGAAAAGGACCCTGAAGAAGAAGGAAGGTGGTTTCCCAGGTCAGAAACAAAAAAAGTATAAAAACAAGTTTCACATAATTGCAAGAGAGAGATGTAACCAAGAGTTCAACAGTGACTAAGCTGTGCACTCCAAATTTAGTGAGAAAGAACACCAAGTCTTAAAATAATCCTCAGCACAGAATGACTGGCACGAAACTCAGCTTTCCAATGGCAGCATGAGTCAGACTCCCATATATGCAATTCAAACGTATCATGACAGAAACAGAAGGCATACGCCGGCCAGGTGGCGCTGAGGTGCTGCTCCTCACACCTCACACTACGCTGGTGACCCAGGTTCGGGAATAAGCCTGGGTTGTCTGTGGGGAAGTGGTGGATGGTGGGAGTTGGATTGAGCCACTGCAAGACAAGCTCTCCTCTCCCTGGAAGAGTTCTGGTCACTCCCACTGTACAGCAACCCCCAAGTGGAGGCCTGAGGATAGTGCAGGTGGAGAGCGGC
Source organism: Neoceratodus forsteri (assembly GCA_016271365.2). Lineage (NCBI taxonomy): Eukaryota > Metazoa > Chordata > Ceratodontiformes > Ceratodontidae > Neoceratodus > Neoceratodus forsteri. Next base: position 321,862,080 of record JADMNL010000027.1, read on the forward strand.
AAGAGTAGGGAGGGTGCTGCGGATCATGGCGTGCGCGTGCCTCCACACGTGCGCACGACCAGGGCAAGGGGGAAAATCTGAGCTGACAGGCTCCATGAAGGTTCCAGTGGCAATCCTGCTAATGGGGCTCAGAGTGAGAACAGATACGATACCCCCCCCCCTTCCCAAGCCTTCCCGCCAGCTCCACAAAACCTGGGGGCATTCAAATGTAAATATTAAAAAAAAAAAAAAGAGACAGAAACAGAAGGCATGCATTAACAGTTAGTTTGGAAGAAAAAAAAAAAAACCAAACATCCAATCCAACCACTATAAGGATTAAAAAAATCAGATGGGGTCAGGTAGCCAAGACTATGTAAATGAGGCAGCCCACCAGTTGTCCAGCTAATACTGCAGAAGATGGCCAAATTAAACCACTTAACCTCTAGGTTCCATTGCCGCCCCCACCCCTCCAGTACCCCAAGTCTTACCAGATTTAAATTTTTCTCCTTCATGTGATCTGCAAGGGTTTCCCTGAGGTTGCACCGCACTGCATCCCTTGCTTCCTCCTCTGCCGGTTTGCCTTCCAGTCCCACATCAGTCAACACAAATAATTCCTCCAAGCTCCTGGCTTGAGTTTCCTCCCCTTGACATTCTGTTCCACTCCAGTCAGTGGCTGGACAGGCCTGCAAGACTCCCTGCTCACTGTCTGCTGCATCACAGTGGCCGCTAGACCCCAAAAGCGCAGTCCCTCCAGCTGGCTCTGGTTTCAGGGGCAAAATATCCTGAGAGGAGCAGTGAAGGCAGTCCTGTGATGTGGTGGTTTCCAGAGGGTGAGACTTGGAAGACTTGGCTCCGGGCTCAGGGCAGGGAGACAACTGAAGAGCTGTGCATTTGTGTAGGTCAGTACAGATCTCCTGTGGCAACACAGAGGCGGTATCGATGGACTTCTGCAAGCACAAATTTATCTGGCCTCCCCCCTCCGCAGTCTCTGTGGAAGCGGACAGCATCATCGCTGTGGGAGCGGACAGCCTGTTCTGGACAAGGCATTAAGATTCAGGCACTCCAGGCCCTAAAAATAAAACAAGGAATCAATTAGAACTTGAAGAACATGAAATGGCAATTAGGAACATTTTTGCAAGGCAAAACAGACATCAAGCAGGGGGAGAAATTCTCAGCCTCCCTAAAGTGTGTAAATAAAACAGTAAAAATCTCCCAAACATGGACAATCCAATCCTGTTACCAGCTGCAGAGTCCAAAACTGGCACCAGCCAAATGCTGGTAGATTTTGTATCAGGCTGGGAAATGTTTCTATAACTAGCCCTGCTGACTTGTACCACATGTACCGTTGGGTCAGTGAAAGTCCGCTGGGCCAGTCAGTTTTCCTCAGCTACTAGCCCTGCTGATCAGTGACTGCAGACCATCATTTAAACACTTGATGAGGAGTCAGATTACACTTTCTTCCAACAGCATTGCTCTTAAGGACGCTAGCAGCACATCAGGACACAGTCTGCCTCAGCATTTTGCTTCCCAGAGACAAGAAGCACTGCTGCCGCATGGAACGCAAAAGCCACTGAGTTACTGCGTTGCACTCCCACCAGCACTGCAACAGGACACTTCAGAGGGCCCCAGCCTAGTTCAGAAAAATGTCTGTGTTCAGGACCCAAAATATATAAATGTATCACTAGGTCATCTACCTCCGTCTACATCGCTATGTCTCTACCTGTCTATATGCAACTACATTGCTATTTCACATCAATTGGGCTTTCCAGCCAAGCTATACTTCACATGGGAGAAGCCTTTTTGTGTCACAAATCCAATGTCAGCAGGTACATGCATGGCTAAACAGGGGAGGGAAAAGTTAGGTGGAAGAGAACAGTGAACCATAATCAGCTGAAGAGGAGATTATGTTACTTAAGAGAACTTGGCATGTCATGCTGGGCGAGATCGAAGCCAATTTTTTCTCTGGTCGTTTAAACTCCATACTTATGGCCCATCACAGAGGAGTACGCCTGGAATTTAGAATAAGTTTTTGTTACGAGGTTAACTCCACCCCATCACCCCCTTGGAGCAGACTGCACAGCATTCGGACCCAGAAGGGTTGGGCTATGGAACTATATTGGTAGGGCCACGCCGATGGCTCCATGCCAGAATAAATGGGTACTACACAACTTGTAGTTGCTGTGGGATGCAGTATGTTAGTCGGCAAAAAGAACAGGTTACTCACCTGTAATAGTTCTAGGAGTGTTGCTCATCCACACGGTTTGTTCATCCACACTGTTTGGCATCGTCCCCTTCCACTTTAAATCTGCCGGAAGTTTTCAAGCTGGCTCCTCCCACCCACTCAGGTGGTATATACCTTGGTTCCAGCCCATGACGCCACATCTTCCTTTCTGCTGGAAGATACAGGTTGCCTCCCTCATGCTCTCGCATTTCGTAGGCCCTGGCTTTCAAATTGTCGGTTTTACTGAAGCTCAAACTTGTTCGAGTTAGTGATCACGCTTTTGCAGCATCGATCATGGAGGAGAAATAGTTCTCAGATATTGATAAAACAGCTTTTACATCTAATTTTGTAATTAATGACTCACATCATTAAAGATGGCCACCGCTCACAGTTTTCAAAACACTCTTTCGCTGGGGTTACCAGTTGAACACACAGGCAAGATTCATACTGTTGATGTATTAGGATGGTGCTACCACGTGTCTGATGGTAAACAGCACACAACTGTACTTAGACGTGTCATTTCTTTCATGGCAGTCATGGTGTGGGAACTTTAAAACATTCCAAATCCTGTACTTGGTTTAGGAAAGAAAAAAAAAAGAAAAAGGGCTATCCCAATATTTTTGCCAGACAAACATTATGGTGGAAAGAACTATATGGGGGAGGACGCGATAGCTGACCTGCAGATTCAGCATAAAATCTCCTTTAACTCCCAAACTACAGAAATTTTAAAACAGAAAATGAGCGAATTAAATACTTTGCTGACTGCAAGGATTGAGGGGAGTTATAGAAGAACTCAACAATTGTACTATGGGGGGGGGGGCAGAGGGCAGGCCAATTACTGGCCTACACTCTAAGGCAGCAACAAAGCAGCATGGCAATACTGCGGCTGAGAGCCCCTCAGGCCCAGAGACAGCCCTGCAGTGACCCAGGGGAGGTGACAGATCTTTGCTTCGTATTACCAAAACATATATTCACACGAGGTTACTGATAACTTCAATCAAAAGATGGAGATGTTTTTCGCTAAAGTCTCCCTCCTGACTTTATCATCCTCCGAGGCCATTTACTACCACGTTGCATGGAGTCCTCCCTTATGAACACCATCTTGGTAGGGAAAAATGGAGTGAAGATCTCCAACTGCCTATCACCCCAAAAGCATGGTCTATAGTGTGGGCTTATTACAAACACTGTTCTCACAGCAAGAAACAAATTCATATTTTTTTTTTTATTTTGTTATTACACAGGGCTTATATGACCCCTCTGAGGCTGCATAAATTGGATTCTACTAAATCCCCATCAATGCCCTAAATGTGCAGCTGACAGGGCGGACTTCATCTACCTAGCACTCATATACCCCAAAGTTGCTCCTTTCTGGCACCCAATACACAGGGTTCAGGGTTATAACCCTTCAAAGTCCCCTTTGGAGTTACTACTTGGGGCAGACCCCTCCCATCCCGGTCACAAGGAGTCGAGCCCTCTCTGGTCTATTGCTCTTACTAACATAGAAACATAGACTTTGACGGCAGATAAGGACCGCTAGGCCCATCTAGTCTGCCCATTTCCCTATCTACAGGATAGCCGCAGATCCTAGTTAACCAACAGCCTATATCTTCCTGCCCCCACAAGAATTTGCCTTATGTCTGTCCCATGCATTCTTGAATTCTCCCTGATTTTAGACCCCAACTTCCTCAGGAGGCGCTTTCCATGCATCCACTACCCTCTCTGTGAAATAATACTTCCTCCACATTGCCCCTAGACACGCCTCCTTCTATCTTTAAATTGTGTTCCCTTGTTCTTGCAAGTCTCTTTTTCTGAAAGATGCTACCCTCTTGGACTTTGTCGATTCCCTTGAGGTACTTGAAAGTTTCTATCATGTCCCCCCTCTCCCTTCTTTCCTCAAGGGTATACATATTAAGCTCCTTTAGTCTCTCCTCATACGGCTTTTCTTACAGACCCTGCACCATTTTAGTTGCCCTCCTCTGGACTGCCTCTATCCTGTCTATGTCCTTGCGGAGATGGGGTCTCCGGAACTGGACACAGTATTCCAGATGGGGTCTCACCAACTGTCTGTACAGAGGGATAACAACTTCCTGTTTTCTGCTGCTGATGCCTCTCCCTATACATCCCAGTATACCCCAGCCCTCCCTACTGCCTTCTCACATTGCTTGCTAACCTTAAGGTCATCTGATATGATTACCCCAGGTCCCTTTCCTGTTTTGTTGTTGTTACTACCTCCCCACCCATTGTGTATTCTTCCCTGGGTTCTTGTTTCCCAGGTGCATTATTTTGCACTTCTTTGCATTGAATCCTAGCTGCCATACGTCTGACCATTCCTCCAACCTTGCCAAGTCCCTTTTCATCCTTTCCACACCTCCTTGTGTATCAACCCTGTTGCAGATCTTTTTGCCATCTGCAAAAAGGCATACTTTCCTTTCCAGTCCCTCTGCAATGTCACTGATGAAGAAATTAAAAAGGACTGGACCCAATACTGAACCCTGCGGTACCCCACTAGTAACCGCCCTTTCTTCAGAGTGGACTTCATTTACAATTACCTTCTGTGTCCTGTTGTCCAGCCAATGTTTGACCCAGGCTACCACCCTGGGACCCACTCCCAGGCTGGTTAATTTGACTAATAATCTTTTGTGTGGGACTGTGTCAAATGCCATGCTAAAGTCTAGGTAGGCCATGTCCACAGCCCCTCCCTGGTCTACTACTTTGGTCACCCAGTTAAAGAAATCTATTAGATTCGTCTGACATGACCTTCCTGCTGTGAACCCATGCTGCCTTGGATCCTGTGCTCCACTGACCTCTAGGTACTCAACTATTCTTTCCTTCAGAAGTGACTCCATCACTTTCTCTACCACAGAGGTCAGACTGACAGGTCTGTAGTTTCCTACCTCTGTCTTGGTCCCACTTTTGTGAAGGGGAATCACATCTGCCTTCCTCCAGTCCTCGGGTACCACACCATCCTCCCATGATTTATTAAAAACGAGTAGCCAGTGGTTTCACTAGTTCCTTCCTTAATTCTTTTAGAATTCTGGGGTGAATTCCATCAGGACCCATTGCTTTGTCCACCTTCAGTTTTAGGAGTTCTTGCAGAACCCTTTCTTCTGTGAAAGGACTGGGATCGACCCCCCTATCAAGAGTGCTTCTGTTAATTGGATTAGGCACTTCCCCCTCCTCTTTTGTGAATACTGAGCAGAAATATTCGTTCAGTATTCCTGCTTTTTCACTGTCCCCCTCTGCCCACCCACCGTTCATTCTATTCAGCCTCACTATCCCTCCATCTTTCTACGCTCACTGATGTATCTATAAAAGGTTTTATCCCCCTTCTTAACTGAGTTGGCTATCTTTTCCTCAGTTTGGGCCTTTGCTATTCTGACTTCCCTCCCTGCTTCTTTCTGCCTTAACTGGTACAGCTCTCTGTCCTGCTCCTTCTGTGTTTCCTTATACTTCCGAATGCTATCTTTTCTCCCTGACTTTCCCCGCCACCTATTTTGAGAACCATAGTGGCTTTTTCTTTCGTTTGGATTTGTTTATTTGCTTCACACAAAGGCTTGTTGCCTCTGTGATGGCAGTTCTGATGATTCCCCATTGTTGCTCCACACCTCCTCCTAGCCTGTTTGCTAGTGCTTTTCTGAGACACGCTCCCGCCTTGCCAAAGTCAGCCCTCCTAAAGTCCAGTACCCTCACTTTTGTATGGCTTGACTCTGTAGCAGAGTTTAACGTGAACCACACTGTTTGATGGTCACTTGTTCCCAGATGGCAACCCACTTCTAGATCCGAGATCCTCTCACTGCCCCCGCTTGAGTCACGGTCTAAGATTGCTCCCTCACAAGTGGGTTCCAAACTAGCTGTCTAATGCCTGCCACCTGTAGGGCATCAAGAATGGCCCTGCTCTTGGATGTGGCTGCAGCAAATGTGCTCCAGTTAACATCTGGCATATTCAGGTCTCCCATCAACAGTATCTCCCTTTCTCTGCCATTCTAAGAATGCCTTCCATCATATCCTTGTCCATTCCTTCCCCTTCCCCTGACATGGGGTCTGTACACAACCCTGTGCGGATTGTGGTGCCCTTTCCAGTCTCCAAGGTGACCCACAGTGCCTCCTCTCCTCCCTGTTTACTCTTTTGTTCAGTTGCTTTTATCCTTCCTTTACATGAGAGCTACTCCTCCCCTCTTCTCCCCTGCCTGTCTCTCCTGTAGGTTATGTACCCTGGTATGTTAACATCCCAGTCATGGTTCTCTGTGTACCATGTTTCTGTGACTGCTACAATATCCAGGCATCCCTCTTCCATTAAGGCCACCAGCTCAGGGAGCTTGTTGCCCAGACTACGGGCATTGGTACTCATTACCCTCCATTTCCTGATGGCCTTACCCCCTTTTGCCCCATCCCTGTCCTTCTTGCCTTTGTCACTTTCTCCATTTACCCCTGCCCTTCTCCCTATTGACACCTCCATGTTGGTGTTTGCCACACTTACTACCATAGTGATTGTTGGGGGGGACTAGGATTTCCCTGCTCCTTTCCAGTGCCTCCCCCCTTAGCTAGTTTAAAAGCTTGCCAATGAAGCATTTAAACCTATCACCTAGGATCCTGGTTCCCCTCCCAGACAGATGCAGCCCATCATGCCAGTATAGGCTTGCATCACTCCAGGTGGACCCCCAGTCCCCAGTGAAGCCAAATCCCTGACTTCCACACCAGTTTTTCAACCACTGATTGAATCCCATGGTACGGAACACCCTAGCCTCTCCTATGTCATAGATGGGTAGCACCTCCGAGAAGGTTACCATGCGTGCTACTTGACTAAGGCCCCTCCCCAATTCCACAAACTCTTCCTGCACTTCTCTAATCCCTTTCTTAGCCAGGTCATTGTCCCTAGGTGGACAATGACATCCAGCTCCCTCCCCTGTGCAGCTGCTCCGGCAATCCTGAGGATTCGGTCCCTGTCCCTCCAAGCCATGGCGCCAGGCAGGCACCTTACCTCCCTCTCCCATTCCTTGCCCAGTTCTACCTTCCTAACAATATAGTCCCCCACCAGGAGTTGTTTCCTTCCCCTGCAGGGTCCCCTGCCACCCTCCTGTGGGTCTCCTTTGTGGAGGTTCCCAGCATCCTCCTTGGTCTCCATTGTGGGTGCCTCCATAGAGGAACCACACTTTGCCACAATGGCATAGGAATTGTGGAGAGGTACAACTGGAGGGATGCCTCTGTTCCACCACCCTCACCTCCCTGAGCCCACTGTGGTCCAAATCTCCTTTTGGCAACCTCTGAGGCAACGGCGTGGCACTGCTGGTCCCTGGATGGAAGAGGAGGTCCCACAAATCCTGGCCAACTCAGCCTGGAGATGAGCAACCTCCTCCCTCAGCCCAGAGAGGTGCCTGCAGATGGGACAACTAATGCAAGTAGTAGTACTGCACAACTATGGATGGCACCCACCCCTCCATCCGTCACCAGATGGGTGCAAAATATAAAATCTTGCATGTTGCTTGAACGGGTGCAGATGAGCTCTCTGGCCAGGCTATCGCAGTTTGGGAGATATGGGGCCCCTGGCTGTCGGCAGTAGAAGCCACCCTTATTCCGCACTGACTTAATATATCTCTGTATAAGCCTCCAATTTATGTGCCTCTTTGTGACATCAATCTCCATTACTCTAGCCTCAATAAATATATGTAGCCTCGAATAAATTAGACCTCCTTAAGGTCTGGGTGGCTACTCTCAATCCAGACA